>VWZF01004427.1:1971993-2120983 GCA_013396755.1 Sclerurus mexicanus | reverse complement strand
CGCGGCCGGCCGGGCCCCCCGGGCCTGTGGGGTCGCCCGGACGCGGAGGGGCCGCCGGCTCCCGCCTCCAGACCGGCTGAAGGGCTCCCGCCCGGGTGTCTGTGCCCGCTGAGGGAACGGCTGAATAGCTGTTCTGCAAGCCCCGGGGCGCCCAACGCGCCGTGGGTAGTTATCGTAACGCCTCAAAGCATGAGCGGGGAGACATGAAAGGAGAGATGTGGCCGTTAATTAATATGTTGGCGCTCGGCGGCTGCATCTGGTTTTTCGAAGCCACATGTTTTGCGTGCGGAACGCGCAGCCTGTTGTGTGCCTCAGGCCTGTCTGCCGCTCTTCCTGACCGCCCCGGGGCTGGGGCTGCCTTGGGGCGGCTGCGCCCAGCCTGGGTCACACAATCACAGGATCAGTTTGGTTGGAAAAGATCTCTGAGATCATCAAGACCAACCTTTGGCCGAACACCAGCATGTCAACTAGACCGTGGCACCAAATGGCACATCCAGTCTTTCCTTAAACACCTCCAGGGACAGCGACTGGAGACAAACTCTTTTTCTCACCTCTTCTTAATGAGGTGGAGGTGGCACTCCACACAGGCAAAACAAAATTGGTTAGGTGGGATGGTGGTGCTACACAGCTCGTAATTTTTCTGTGTTTCGTTTGTATTTCTGAACTGCAGAAATGTTAAATATGTAGGGCTTTGCATTTTTTTTTGGTCAGAGTTGGAATGGTGTTTAATTTGCTGGAACGTTATTTGCAAAGAAATAAAGTTTACAAATATTCAAGTAGGATTGGTTACTGATTTCACTTATAAACAGAGAAGTTTTGGAATACGATTTCATCCTTGTTCCATTTCTGAATGGAGAAAAAGAAAACAACTGAGAAAGACAAACTGCAGAGTGTCCTTCCATGGTTTTGTAAATGCTCCCAGTACACGCATAATACCAGTTTTTCACTGGTTAATTTTCAGTCTGCAGAAAGGATATACACATTTGTATTTTTTTAATAAATTAAATCCAATTCTGCCCTTTTTTTAGGAAATCTAATCCTGAATTAATAAGTCTGCTGAAAACATATTTAAAATTCTGTATGTTAACTTAGATTCCTGAATGTGCATCAAGCAGCCAACTTGTGACCATATATTTTAAAATATTGCCGGACACTTCTGTTGGCATATTTGTAGCCACCAGCCTGTGAATCCAGTCTTTCAATTTTACCAACAATCTGCCTATGTTATCCTTACACCTATCTCACCACCGAAGCAGAAAATCATCCATGCTTTCCGCTTTCTTTATGAGTTCCGTTGCCCAAAATACGTGGTTTAGTCGGACATTTCTCCCTCTCTGCCTGATCCCTGCCTTTTCTAGAGGTGCCTCATCAGTTAGATTCAAGCCCAAATTCTAAATGGCTTTTGTCAGCTTACTGACCAGTACTGGATGTCTCAGGCATGCATCCAGAATAAAACCCCATGCCTGATACCACTTTCTAACTGTGGGATGCTGTCATACATGCCTTAAAAGCTTCATGCACCAGTTTAGCCCTGTTTTACTCTTTTTTGAACTTAGTTCCAAGTCCTAGAAGTCTGTTTGCATGTAAGGACTTTGGTTCTTTGACATATTAATCAGGAAAAAAAAATGCCAAAAGAAATTCAGTGAATAGACACTTAGCAAAGTAATTTCTTAAACAGATTTTTTTTCAAAGCACTGCAAATTGACAGATATTTGGAAAGAAATGCAGTACTAAACATACAAAGTCTGTAAGATCTAGGCTTGATTATGATTCTTAATCTAGGGGCTTTTTCACATGACCATCAGCTTGACTTGTAAGCAGTAGGAGAACCCCTTTCCATCTGTGCAAAGGATCTCCTCTTTCTGCTGCCTTTAACCACACTGACCAAAGCACTAGGCCAGCTGCAGTTTCACTGACTGGAGAGTTAATTCACTGGTTGAGGGGGAATCCTAATTGTTAGCCATAGAGTTTACACTGGCTTCTCAGATATAGGCCTTCACCTGATGACATCCCCTATTTCAAAAGAGTATTTTAGTCAATCAGCAAAAGTTCCAACACAAAATGCAAGTTGTGCTCCAGAGGAGTTAGAGTATGAAGGAGACTCCTGAACAAAGTTCTGTTTGTATTTGGGTAGAGCTTGGCAAGAACAAACATCATCCTGATCAGCACAGCATAACTTCTAATGTTCTCTATGAACCTGTGCTTCATTTTCTGATTAAAAAAAATTGTTCCTCCTATTCTGTATCTTCTAGAAAATTTGTGAAGAAGCAGGAGGTGCATTGCCCCATTATTCAAATGGCTGAAGGAGACAGGGAGAGATAATGAGTATGCCAGCACAGCAGAGACATGGACCTGTTGGAGCAGGTCCAGAGGAGGGCCACCAAGATGGTTAGAGGGGGGGAGCACCTCTTCTGTGAGGAAAGGCTGAGAGAGGTGAGATTGTTCAGCCAGGAAGAGAGAAGGCTTCAGAGTGATCTAATTGCAGCCTTCCAGGGAGCTGACAAGACAGAGAGGGACTATTTACAAGTGCATGCTTTGACAGAACAGGGGGGAATGGTTTTAAACTGAAAGAGAATAGGTTTAGATTACATATTAGAAAAAAAATTCTTTATCTGTGAGGATGGTGAGGCACTGGAACAGGTTGCCCAGAAAAGATACAGATACTTCATCCCTGGAAGTATCAAGGACAAATTGGATGGGTCTTTGAGTAACCTGGGCTACTGAAACAAATCCTGTGTCTGTGGCACAGGGCTTGGAACTAGGTGATCTTTAAGGTCTCTTCCAACCCAAACCATTTCTATGGATCTATGATAGCAAGTTAAAGTGTAGGAAGACTGCCAGACAAATGAACTGTGCCTTTTCTAGTCCAGTTATTCCCTTTGAGATAAAAGACAACTATCTGCTTACTGGTTAAGTCCTGTTTTGAAGTTTTATGTAACTCCTAAAGCGTCCCAGTCTGTTTTGATAAATAAATTTGCATTCAGTTATAGAGTGTTATTATTTTATAATGCATATGCTTGTATAAATCATAAATGCAGTACACTAACAGTCTAGAATATATGCAAATCTAATTAATTTAGCTATCCAAATAAAAAATAAAAAGCAAATACCAAAGTGCAAACACAATATAACCTAAGAAGGAGACTTTAACATATACTGATACCATTGCAGGCTTTATTTAAAACCTGTGTTTGATCTCATACTTACTATATTCCCTTTGTGTAATGCTGAACAATTCATACACGACAGCTGTTGGTTCAGCAACAATAGCCAAGTAATAATATATCATCATATAGAACTCAGTCTATTGAGGAGAAAATAATAAAAGTGACAGAAGCCTAGATAAAGTTATGGCACTGACACAAAAGATCTAGAAATGACAGGTGAAAATGAAGAGGGAGTGTAAAGGAAAAGGCAATATGAGTTTTTTTTGTCTCCCAAGGTCAAGCAAGGCTTGCAGGCAGGGACACCCAACAATTATTGACTGCATTCCTTGTCAGACATACAGTTCCAGTTCTTTGGTTCTTGCTCATGAATCCCAGTGAGGCTGGACCTTGCAAAGCAATGCAGCAACTTGTGGGCCAGCCTTTGGTAGTGAGGAAGGGCGTCATTCTCTGGAAATGCATCTTCCCATGGAATGGAAATGCCTTTTCCTTGGACAGTGTTCAGTAAACACAATTAGCAATTGCTAAACAAGGGGCTGGCTCTGAAAACTGAAGCAAGAAGTGATTCAGTGTTGACAAATACTTGCAGCCAAAGCAGAAGGTGAATAATGGCTTGGAAGTTTGACCCATAATAAATAATCAGGCTAGGCTTATTTATTAACACAGAGCGCTAATCTCTTTTTGGCTGTAGGCTGTCCTTTGACTATTATTTGTAGATGCCAGCAGGCCTTTATAGTTTTTCTTTGTTTATTTCACATTTAAGTACGTCACCTCCTTTTATTTACAAGACTGTGAGTATAAGTCATTATTACATTCTCCATGACTAAACCAAACTAAAAATCTTTGTGCCTTCACACAAGAGAAGATACCTTTTATTTCTATAATCTTATTAACTGCTCCTGAAAAGATAAATAAGTTCAAGAAATTATCTTTTGATAATTTCAGCTATTTCTCTAAATCAAAATCATAAAATTTTAGAAACACAGAATAATTTAGGTTGGAAGGAATCTCTGCAAATCATCTGTTCTAATCCCTGCTCAAATCAGGGCTAATTTAAATGAAGTTGCTCAGGGCAACCAGTCAAGTTCTGAATATCTCAAAGTGCGATGAAACCACAACTTTTTTTCTGGCAACATGTTCTGATGTTTGACTGCTTTCACAAAACAAACAAAATCCTTCTATCTAATCAAAATTTCAGTGCTGTAACTTTAAATTTGTTATCTATTAGCCCATATCTATCTCTTCAGAAAGAGTTTGGCTCTGTCTTCTCTTTGTGCTCTCACAAGATAGTTGAAGACAGCATGAAGATCCTAAGATCCCCCTCCCTTAAGTTTGTTATCTCAGGGCTGAACAAGCCAATTTCTTTGAGAGTTTTGTCACATGTCATGTGTTTAAGTCATCTTATCATCTTGGTCATCTTCCAATGGACTCAATCCAGTACATCAGTGTCTTTTATACCTTGGGAAGTACAAAACTAAAAGCACTATTGAATCTGCAACCTCACAAGGAATGACTGAAAAGGGATCAATCCCTTGTTACTGATTTTCCTTTGAAAGCTAAAATTGTGTCAAAGAAAATTTTCACAGTGAAGGGTTAAACACCAGGGCTGCCCCTGAGTGTCAACAGTCTCTATTCCAAAGCAAGGGACTGATCAGTAGAGCCGAGCATCACAATCAGGAGAACTTAGCCCAAAGTTGTGCTGACTGGTGCGAGAGGCTGAACACATTGCAGTTTGGTCTTTTTTCACAACAGTATGGGCTTTGCAGTGCTGACAAAGGTAAAATCTTCTGCTAGTAAGCAAATGAGAGTTGGGTGCATTTGGGACTGATACTAACAAAGAGGAAACATAAGCAACATTATTTCCCTCACAGTGCTTATTGTTAAAGCAATAAGCAACTGACTGCTAAAAGTGGTAACAATGTGATTTTTTTAGCTAAATGAAAATAAATGACTATTGCATTTTGTTGGCTGCATAGAGATAATTCTAAATTATAATACTATAGGTGAATTTCTGTGATTTTACAAAAAGTAAGAAACCCGAAATCACCTGGCTCTCTAGGGAAGAACTGCAGATAGCAAAATTGTGTCTTTTGTGAAAATGACAGTCACTGAGGCAAAAAAGACACTTATGCGTGCATTTTTACCATGATTCAGAAAATGTGTCTGTGTGAAAGTTGCATTTGAAAAGTGAGTGCAAACTGTCTAATTTTCATGTTGAGTGAGAGAGGTACAGGAGAATTTGCATAATACTGGAACCAGAACAAAAAACAAATGTCTAAAAAGTTCAAGAAAGCTGCCTCTGGATCCTTTGCCTGTTAGATCTGCAATTTTCCACTCACAGACCATGTACTTCAGCATGTGTTAGAGTCTCCTTACTCTTATTGAATTGAGAACTTCCCGAGACCCCAGTTTTTTCAGGGTGGCAAAATTTTGCAAGCAGGAGAGACATTGACTGCTGGCTTCCGAATCTTGTTGATTTTGAAACAGTCTTTTTTTAAATTGTTTAAGCACTAACTGAAACCCTACATTTTCATCACAAACCAAAACAAACTTAGTTCAGCTCATCTTAGAAATTGCCATTTTTTGGCCCAAAGTGAACAGGAACAAAGATCCCTCCCAGACCAAAGGTGCCAGGACCTGAAGATCTTGCTGCTTTCGGAGTATCAGGGAAGCTTCATCATTTGCACCTGAGAGCCCAGAGCTGCAGGCTTGCTTTCTTGGGGCAAAGCTCTGTCTTTTGTTGGCAGTATCTCATGTCCAAAATTGCCAGTCCACTTCCCAGGCTCCTGTAACTGGGACACCCCCACCCACCATGGATCATTACCCCTCTTGTCTGTACCACATAACCTACTCCTGGAATGTGATCACCTGCACCTAAGCTGAACACCATACCTGGGAGCAAGATTCCCTCACCATGATTGGAGACCTCATGACCAGAGACTGCCCTGAGCCTGGATCTCCCCGTGGATCATTGATGGCACTCAGGATCAGCACCTGCCTCACTGGGACCAGAGATCCCCCCCCCCTCAGACAGTCACAAACATTCTTGGTAAAATAATGCTGTCAGGATAGAATGGTCCTTGTTCTTTTGGCATTCCATGGAAGTGACCTCTTACCCAATATGCAATGTTTCACCAGAAATACATCACCTCTAAGAGAACATCTGCTTCTGTCCTGTAGTCAATGCTCACTTTATTCACCAGGCTCACCTCCCCTCTGGTGCCTATAGCCTGCTGGAACAACTCTTTTGCATCCACAATAAAAAAGCAAAAATAAACCAAAAACAAAAGAAGACAAACCATCAAGTAAACGTAAGCCCAAAAGTCCTGTCTTCACTCCAACATCACATGACAACCAACCTGCTCGCTGTGCTCCTCCAGTCTCTTCTGGTTGCTTCTTCTTGACATCCTGTCCAGCTGACACTGCAAAGAAATGATTTACCAAAGTTACCCAAATGCACAGGGAGAGCTCAACCATGCCAAAATTGTCACTTCCCTTTAGGCAAACCATCTAGTGTCTAACTGCAGATTAATATTGCCATTCATGCAGACTAACTTCAAGGCCCTGCTGTGCTGCACCCAGCATCACCCAAAAACCTCGCTCTACTCCCTGCATGCAGACTGGCAAGAGTTGCTCCCTCAGGGATGACTCTACAACTGCTGTCTCCAGTGCCTAAGTGTTAAGACAGGTTAGCTGTCTTTCTACTACCCCTACTCCCGAGTCTATAACTCTGGGCAGAGCAGTTCCAGGCTCAACACAAATTCACACAACATATTTTCCTACAAATGGTGCAACTCAATGAGGGTCTCCTCAAAAGTCACAATGAAAGAAATGACCACTAAAATGGATATGGTGTGACACACTGAGAAAACAAAAGTCTCGATGAAAGAAACAACTGCCAAAGTGGATATGGTGCAATGCAAGAGGACCAAGGAAATCACAAGGGTGAACAGAAGAGGCTCTAAGGAGCCTGAGAAAGATTCTAACCTGTCACAAGAACTGCCTGGCAAAATGACAAAGATGGATACGAGAGAATGCTACATATGGCATCTTCTTAGATTCCAAGGAGTCCCAGTCCATTACAAGGGATGGCTGTTCAGGACAGCTGATGATATGGCCTGGAACAATGCTGTAAAAGACATCTGACCTCAAAAGTCAGAGATGCAATTGCAAAGAAGGTCCTCGATTCGCAAGATTGGAACTGACAAGACTGGCACTGAGTCAAAGAGGGAAGACCTTCAAGACCCTAAGGATGATGCCTGATGCTTCCAAAAAGGCCCTTGAGGGCACAACACAAAGAGATCCATTCCCTGGGACCCACATGACACAAAACACACACATGATAATGAATATGACACAGACTGGAACTACTCTGCCCTGCACACCCTACCCCAATGAGGACAAGGAAGCTAAGTTCCCTTGATGTGCCCTAAGGACCACTGATGGCAGACCCACTGGCAAAATCGCTCCTACCAAGGCATAAACTTGGACCTGGCTCTCATCTGCTCCCCGTATTGGAGCCCTCCACTTATCTTGCAGATAGCTGGGGATGTAAATCCATCTGTGATGCAAAGGAAGGCCACCCTGGCTGGCCCAAAGATTCCTGCAGTGCCTAGGTTATTTTCTTAGTCAGCTAAAATATAGGAAACCCAAAATCAAGCCCTATGTTTAGTAGTGCACCTGCCAAACAAAACAGCTGCACTACTCACTACTACTATTTGTATGTATCTCATAGCATACAGCCATGCCACAGAGGAACTCAGCTATGATAACAGGGAACATCTAGTTAACTTTGCTAAAGGCACAATGGACCTTACAGTTAACTTGTGCAATAAAATTACATTGTACAACACTCTGGCTGGTTTCACATCCTAATAGAATTATTTTCTCACCCCTCTATGCTCCATTGATCATCTAAATCAAAACTATTCTACTTACACCCTATCAGCCCACTTGCTGAAGTGTTGTTGCACCCCTCTAAGTGGACAGACTCACTGCAAAAACCACACAGAGGCTGAGGTGTGTACTGACTTACCTTCTCACAGAGCATTGTTGCCCCATAAGAACCTGAAGCTCCTTTACCTTGACCTCTTATGCAATAGACCTTCATCACATTGAGCAGATGGTTGTAGGGTTCTGTACTACATGTGGAAAAAAAAAATTAAACAGTTGTGCACAGATTGACCCAATAGACAACACCCTAAAAATAACATCAAATTCTGTCTGGGAGTCAAATTCTCACCTCTCTGGTCTCCCCTCCTGTGCCAGGAGCCTGCAATAGAGATCACATCCCATCTGGGAAATGAAAAAACAAGAAGCCACAACATAAAGGGCTCCTACAGACAATATATACTTTTTTCCTCTAACACTGAGTACCAACCCACCTTCTTCCTAAGCTGCTTCATCTTTCTTATTCTGGGGTACTTCTCAATGAAGCTTTGCCTAGGGGAGCCCCTGCATATGGACCTTTGCTGGAGGAAGGTGCCAAGGGACAGCACAGGAGAGGGACAAGCACCTGAGCAGGTAGGGCAGCATGTGGTGGTGGAGGGACAGAGAGGAACTCTGTCCTCCCAGTCCTTTCTGAGTGTCCCCAGTCCCATCCCAGTTCCCTCTCAGTGCCTCTAGTCCCATCTAATTCCCTCCTTAGTCACATCCTAATCCCGTCCTACTGCTCCCAGTTTCTCCCAAGTAAACCTAGTTCTATTCTAGTCCCTCCCAGGTGCCATCAATTTAATTCCAGTCCCCCCCAATGCATCCCAGTGACTGCAAAAAGAAGGGGAAGATTAGGAGAAAAAAAAAGTGTTTCCATTGCTGGAAGAAACCTCTTCTGCCATCACTGTCCATGTTTGAATTAGAGGAAAAATCCCCTTCACCTGTGATTTTAAGGGATTTGATTACATTAGGGGTTTCAATTAACTGCAAAGGCTCATTTTCTATTGGTTTTGGGTTCAAATGGAAAGGGAAAGTATTTATAGGGTCATTTTCTGTGTTGGAATGGAGGATAAACCCCCCATTCTCATAAACTTAAGGCTTAAATTCAAGGGGATTCCCTACTGTCCCACATTTTAAATGGCTCAAATTAAGAGGAACATTTGGATGTGCCATTTGGCCTCAGAGTTTCAGGTGCAGATGGTAGGCCAACCAGGGCACTCTATGGCCAGACAAACTTCTCCTAGCACCTCTAGCACCATTTGTTCACTTTCCCTAGTGTTCCCACCTCTATTCCAGTTCTCTCTTAGTGCTCCCCATAGCACTCCTTGACTCCAAAATTGAACACAAAGATTCATCCCAGCCTAACAGTACCAAGACACAGAGGTCTTGCTAATTTTGGAGTGCCCTAAGAGTGCCATTGTCTGCATCTCAGACCATGTAGCTCAGGGCTTTCTTTTTCAGGGGAAAGGTCTATTGGCCCCTAAACAAAAAGTTTCGTCTCTTACCTAGAATCTGTCATTTTGGTAGATAGAGCTGTCAAAGGAAAGAAAGTGCTGGTGTTCTCATCAAGGCTTGCTTTCTCACCAGACGCCTTACCCGTCCCTGAGTCAGAGACAAAAACCAGGTGCAGCTGCTGCCAGAGCCTTTATACCTGCTGGTATTTGGCTCCTCCCTTGCCCCAGGGCATCATGGAAAGGTACATGGGTGTGGCCAGGGGCTATATTAGCCCCAGCCTCTGCTCAGTGTGATTATTTACTTGTTGGGCTTTTGTGAGGTAAGACTTCTCTATTTCAGTGAGTGGGGTTTCTCAAGTTGTTTTGGTTTCTTTAAATGAGCATATTTGGTCTCTAATGAAGTAAGGCTATAGTGGTAGCTGTGCTTTTGTAGTTTATTTTAATTGTTCTATTTTTATTTCTTCTTAAAAATAAAATAGGTATAGGTCTCTATGTGAATGGCATAGTGTTGAATTATGCAGCTGTGCATCTTGTTTTCTGTTGCTTCTTATGTTCTGTCATTTGTATTGCCTTCTACTGATGTGTACGTGTGCTTGTATAGTGTGTTTTTGTTGTTCAGGTTTTCTATTTTTTTTTTAAATTTAGAATGAAAAAACTCCAGTGGGAAGATTTATTTTATCCCCCAGCTGACTGAATGATTTCACTAGTCCCATTTGGTCTGTGAGGGGAAGATGGTCACTAAGGTTTTGGCCAGCTAGAGCTCTCCCTGGTCAGAAAAAGAAATATTAGCGCTCCCAGTACCACTTATTTGTTATCAATTGTGTAACCACCTCTGTCCCAGTGCTCTCCACAGGACTCCTGAAATAAGACAAGAAACACAAAGTTTCCTCTCAGGACACCAATGACTTGCTGCTTTTGGATTACCAGGGTAGCTGCATCACTGGCACCTGAGAGCTGTAGGCTGTGGACTTTCTTTCTTGGGGAAAAGGGCTGTCATTTGTTGGTAGAACTATGCCTTCCAAACTGCTGATTTTTGCCTATAATTGAACATGGGCAAAGATTACTCCCAGACAAAAAATTGTCAAGAGAGGAGGGTGTTCCAATCTACAAAATGAGATACTACTATTTATATCACTCACATGAAAACAGTGGAAACATACTTTAGTTCTGGTCTGTGAATGTTTTATGGATCTGTATTTATGAGTCTTGCAGAAGCAAGTGCAGCTACCTGAGTGTTGGAAGTAGGTTTTTCAATTATATGTTTGTGTTGATTTAAGTAGTCTAATACTTTGAGAAATATTTTGAATATACTGATGTGTTTGATAAACTAAGTATCTGCTTATACACTTCCTTATTTTCTTGGGTTTTGCATTATTTACTAGTTCAGTTTAACAAACAAGGAATAACAGTACCAGTCACAGTGCCACAGGGAGACACTGTTGTCCAACATTTCCTGTGCTTCATTTTGCCATCCATAATCTAGTACTCTTCTGCAGTTGAGAAGAGCCATGAGAATCTCAGACAAATGATTCTATGTCAGTGGAAAATGCTACAAATGTATGGTTGATGGGGTTGTTCCTGGAAATCATATGCTGTGATGAAGGATAAGTAAGTGTAAGGAATCAATTGCACATGTTAATATTTGTGTTTGGAGAAAAACTTTTTAAAAACCCTGCAAAGTAGGGTACTTTGAAAAGTAGATTTCTCCACAAAAATGGAACATATCCTGTTTTTTTCAGACTCTGTGTCAAAAAGTAATCATGTTTGGAAACAGTTGCAAGACGGGCCATAGTCCCTCTACAAATTCTTGTTCCTGGTATAGCACTGAAAAAGTTTGGTTTTCTAAATTAGTGAGTATGTTCTTAATAATTATCCATATTCTTACATAATTTATATTTCAATCAGGTTTCTGTGTCCTTCTTGTGAAAATACAGACAGGATATATGAAATAAAAATGCTTTCTGTGAGAGTTCTTCAGTGTTTTTCAGATAACCTTCTGACTTGGTGTTTAGTTCTAATCAGCAACCTTTTCCTTATTTTGAAGAAACCACTGCTTTTTTTTTTAAATCTTTTTCTGTTCCTCTTGTTTGTTTAATATATTTACTATACCCTCCTATTAGCAGAGGTACAGCTGTGGTAATACTCTTACCATAATCTGTGTAACAGTTTGGGCTAGGGTCTCCTTATTTTGCAAAGGGGAATAGCTTCCTTGAGTGAGTATATTTTTCTTCTTGCTACATTGATTGTATGGATTATGAAACATTTTGCTCTCAATTTGGTAAGGATCTCCAGTACAGTAAAGTCTGGAGCAGTGTTGTGCAATGCAGTCCATTCCATCCTTCCCAAGGTATGTTTTTGCCGTGTTTTCCATGGTCTTAGCAGGCATTGGAAGGACTAAATGTCATTCTAAATTTAAATTGCTTAAAATTTTATCTTTTACCTAAGAGTGCATCTACCAAAAGCCCTGGCAAACTTGTAACACTCATTCCAACATTGTGTGTGGGAATACTGCAGAAGCCTTACAGTAATCTCAAGAGAATAGCTAGGTAGTGATCAGTGTATTCAGTCAGGTTGCTTAAATTCTGTGTATGTCACACTTGAGAAACACAGCTGCTAATGTTTGTGATGGTAAGTGCAGTGATACAGTACGCAGTCATTACTATTGTTAACAGACTGTAACTCTCCATCACTCATTTGCCTTTTACACATAAATATCTGCATTGCTCTTTCTCATCCTCGGAGATGCTTTGCTGTAGCAATGGGACCAGCTCGGGTCCCTCTATGCTGTATCCCAGTGCCTTCTAAAGTGTCTATGCTCTCCTTGATAATGGAAAAGACTGTGCATTGTAGCTCTTCCTGATTCTTCTACTTAGACCTTATTGTTACTTTTAGTCAACTGAGTGTGTGCTAATGGACACTTCTGATTACTTTCTTATCAGATTCATGGGATTATAAATATTTCTGCAGCTATAGCTGTTCCTAAAGCTTTGTGCTCATCCACCATGAGTTGGCAGAGCCACTTATTATCTGTGTTTAGCTCCATGCAGTCAGTATGCTCAGGACCTCTGTCACTATTCTTGTCAAGGTACCTACTCTGTTTCTGCCAAAGGGGATGGAGTATAGAAGCACAGCCTCTTTGGATAAATCAACATGTACTGTGTATACCTTATCCGATATCTGTTCTCTGTTTGTGGTATGATCTTTGCTATCTTGCAATATCACTAATAGCACATATTTAGAGTGTTTTCTCACAATCCTAGTTTGAAAGGCAATTGCAGATTACATTGTGTACATGGTAATAATAAAGTCTACACTGTGCTGTGCACAGATGTGACATTTATTTCTCTATCCCTCCACCAGGTGTTACTCTCCAATTTCTACCATTGTGAAAATTGGGGCTTAGCAGTGAAGGTAGAAATACAAACAAGACAAACTGAATTTTCCTATGTCTATGTATTTCCTTCTTATTTTCCATGGAAACTGAGGAGCACTTGGCCCTCTGTTGTGGGGGTTGGTTAGTTGGTTTTTGCAGGGTTTTTTATTTTTAGTTTTTGAACCTAGGGAAACGGAAGGATACATTGGTATTTGTTTATGCATGTGGTTTAGACTTATTAAAACAGCAATGTCGCATGTATAAAATGTATAGGGACACAGGAGCCACAACAGACTTTAGTACCACTTTTCAGTCTGCCTCTGTAGTCCTTCTTCATAGTGATAAGAGGTAGATCACTCCTATGAGAAATAAGTCACTATAAGCCACAGTTGCAGAAAAGTTACAGCATCACAGACAGCAATTAGTCATTAATTTTTGTGTGTCTGTTCAGACACAAGTCAGAACAGAAAGGTTCACAGTTTTTTCCATTTTGTGTGATGCCACTTCTGACACGAAGCAGCTACAAAGAAGGTGTAGGACTTATATTTTATAGCTATTAAAGATGATATGAGCTGTTGTAGGAGGAAAAGGTTTATCAGAAATCAACAAGTATTAAGACTAGCAGACTTTCCTTTAATGAGTAACATATGCCATGCATGTTTTCCTTTTATTTCCTGTCATGTTGTAGCAACCAGGTGTAAATTTTTTTGTTTCTTTTTTGCCTAATACCACTAGGGACTTAGATACTTAACACATCTATCTCACAGTCCAGTAGAGGGCAAGTACCTATACAGAATTTTGGCTAAAAAAAGTGATATTTCTCCTGGATGTGCTATTTTTGGCAGAGCTGTCAGAGGAAAGTGTCTCTAAATAGATTTACAGATCTATACTGAATTAGGAATGTAGGAGATACAGTTAGATGTGAAGCTTAGTAAACATTACTGATTTTTCAATTATTCCTTCTATTCACTCTGGGTATGGTATCTGATCAAATATAGCTATTTGCAAGTGAGTAAGCAAACCAAAGCCACTGTAGCCTTCTTTTGGATAACTGAGGCCACTTTAATGTCAGTGTTGGTGGAATTATTTTAAATGTTTCCAAGGTAATAAGCTTCCAAAAAATATAGCAGTGCTGTCAGAGCACTCAGCTGCATGTCAGGCAGGATGATGAGCACACCAGGTAGTGAAGTGGCATATGGGAAAAAGAAACGTGATTGTTTGAGGAAGTTCTTAGAGACATACTCTGAAGTATGAAGCTTTTGAGCTTACAACCCTATATAGGATGCAGGGGAATATGAGCATGTATATTGGAGGGGAGGGGCATTTTGATCACAATTAGTGTGTTTGCAGCCAGGAAAACCTGTGGAGCAAAGGAGGCCCTGGCAGCTGCAGATTTGCTCTCTCACTGAGTGGTGCTCCTGGTTTTGTGACAAGAAGTGGTCAACAATGTACCTACTTGAACTTATCCATTTCCACTGAAGGAATAGACATTCCTAAGGAGCTCACAAAACAATGACAAGAGAGATTCACGGTTGCTGGATTCAGGATTCAGGTAGCTGCTGAATGATTTTGCATGTTTCAGTAGGATATTCTGCATGTATTCTAAGACTGGGTCTCCATTTCTCTTTCAGAGAAGAAAAAAGGAATATTAGTGTTTTTCTATGTCTTGTCTTCCCCAGACACACCTTTGTATAAAGA
Source organism: Sclerurus mexicanus (assembly GCA_013396755.1). NCBI lineage: Eukaryota > Metazoa > Chordata > Aves > Passeriformes > Furnariidae > Sclerurus > Sclerurus mexicanus. Next base: position 2,106,362 of record VWZF01004427.1, on the reverse strand, counting down.
AACCAATGTGGAAAACCTGTTCCAGGTGGCAAGAAGATCCAGTGAACAAGTAAACTTTGGGTGTATTTGAAGGCTTGCTATGCATTCGATGACCAGCTGTGCTTACTGTGACCAACCTCTCTTTGTATAGAATGCCCATATTTAGCTGCACACCTGTCTTCTACCTAATAAAACTGTTTCCTCACTGATACCTTCATATCAGTATATGGGATCTGCCTTGAATAGATCAGTTTTCAAGAGCACAGTTTTGCTTTGTGACATGAAAAGTAGCCAGTATTTAAATCTTTTTGTTTAAGTGTCACTCTGGTTACTCTTTTCTCTTGCTAATGGCACGCTTAGAAAAATCTCCCTTCTCTGTGTGGCCATGATTATAATATCCCGTCTGACCTCTAGTGGTTTCTTCCTGAACTGAGTCTCCTGCGTACAGAGTTCACTGCTATGCATTTGGCAGCCAGGAAAGGGATGAGCACAGATTTAGCACTACCTCAGGTTTGAGAGCACAACACAAAGAGAAACTAAATCGAATCTCAGGAGCATGTTAACGGCATCCCAGTGCTCAACAGCGTGTCCAGCAGGGACAGGGCAGTTATTGTCCCTCTGCACTCATCACTGGTGAGGCTGCACATTGAGTGCTGTGCTTAGTTTTGGGCCTCTCGCTACAACAAAACTACAAGAAAGACATTGAGGTGCTGGACCATGTCCAGAAAAGGGCTACAATGATGTTGAAGGGTCTGAAACACAAGTCTTATGAAGAGCAGCTGAGGAACCTGAGTGTGTTAGTCTGTTCTCCCAAGAAAGCAAGTAATAGAAAAAGAAGAAATGGGCTCAAGGTGTGCCAGAAAGGGGTTAGATTGGATATCAGGAAAGTTTTCTTCACTGAAAGGGTTGACAAGCACAGGCTCTCTAGCGAAGTGGTGGAATCACCATTCCTGGAGGTATGTAGAAGTCTTGTAGGTGTGGCACTTAAAAACATAGGTAAGTAGTAGGACTTTGCAGTGTTAAGTTAATGGTTAGACTCAATGATCTTAGAGGTCTTTTCCAACCTAAATGATTTTATGATTCTATTTTTCTCATTTAGGGCTATTGCATGTAAGATTGCATGATTAGTTGCATGTGATTAAAGACTAGAAGCTTCCTGCATGAGCTTAGGCATATCTTCTGTGCATCTGCGAACTGCTATAATATGTAGCCATCTTTATACAGTGCTTTGAGAGCTAGGGACAAGTTTTTAATGAATTTAGGTCAACTTGATCTACCAGCTATCCTTACCTAATGTTATAAAGCAGGAATGATCTTCTGGATCTATTTAAGCAGGTGTATACTCTCAGTGCATTGTTATGTATGTATTCATCATACACCAGTGCTTGTATACTCAAAGATTATTGCTTGTAAAATGAAGCTAAGACATCATAGTAATTGTATGTCTTATCTCTTTGCAGGTAATTATGAAGCATGTCTGTTTGCATGGATGCACATGTAGATTATGCACATATGTATTTGTGCATCTTTCTGCATGTTGAGTCTGTGTGCAGATTTCTGTATGGTATAATCCTATTTCAGTGGGTGCAAAATCAACCTGATATTCTCAAGTCTGTTTTTCCTTTGAACATTAGTCATGTTCCTATTCTGTGTATTTAAACATTTCTTAACTGTCTGCTTATTTAACAATTGCTATAACAATCTATGGATGATGCATAAATAATTTATAATCACTGGAACAGACATGTAAATAACCAAGTTACCTGAGAAATGAATGGGCATGTATTCCCACTGCTGTTCCAGTGACTTGTGTATAAGCAGATCAGCTCCACCAAACTCCCAGATGCTGCTGCACTTTTCCATCTAGAATCTTTTTGGCTCCATTTGTTATGCTAATAGAAAAACAGGCTTGCTGTTGAGTGTGCACCTACTTCTGAAAAATTACTATATATAGCTTTATCTCCTAGAAGAATGAATGTGGCTTTAGAATGTTTAATGTCAGTGCATACACCAATTTCTCTTGGTAATGATTTTAGTGTAAGCAGTTCTGCTTCAAAATGTTAAGATTACTGATTTTTTTTTTAGCCTGATATTAATGTTTTCTGTCTCTATTTCAGATAGTAAATTGATAGGAGAAATTTGGAAGGGATTTCTGGTTAATAGATCCACCAGACTGGGTAATGATATAAAATCTCGGTGCATCAGAGTCTGAACATCTGAGGAGGAAATAAGGTTTTCTATGCAAGTAGCAAGAGAAAATAGAAAGTGTGGGAATGTACTCTGAGTAACAGTAGGCAGATTTTATTTTCCTTTCCTCTGGAGCCTGTCACTGTTGTACCTAACTCCTGCTTTAATTTATGAAATTTTAAATGTAATTTTGTTATTGCACCTTGTGTGGTTGATGATCCAGTCATGGTATTTAATGCATTACCTCAGTAAAGTGCAGTTTTGGAGCTGAACTGAAAGGTCTCTGTAATATTCCACAGTACCATCAGTGAGTAACTGTTCCATTTGCTTACAGTTAGGGAATTCTACTCTGTAATCATCTGACATCAAAATAGTAACTAGTATTTCAATTCAGTATTATAGAATATCAGAAGAATAGAATCTGAATTAAAACTATATGTAATAAAAAATATTAGTGGATGAATCATGAGATTGGAGTCAAGAAATCTGTACTCCATTGGCAATTTTGATATTATCTACTTTTATAGCCTTAGGCTAGTAATATTAAACATATTCTGTCAAGACTTTCTGAATCGGGAAATTGTGTAATTGAAGTATACAGTGCCTATGCAGAGTTTTGGCTTTACCTGCTCAAGATCATTATTAATGAAAGTAGATTAAAAATGCAAGCTCAAACACTTCTAAATTAGGATGTACTGGACTGATTATTGTCCTCTTTACAATTATTAACCAGGGGCTAAAATTTAGCAAAATTAAGAAGAATTGGGGTAATGATCAGGCAGCCTTAATTAAAATCACCATTTGCAGCTGCTCTAAGAAAAAGAATTAGATATATGTGAAGAGTAAACCCAGCTTTAGCCTTTCTAGCAGTGATGGGTATCCCAACAGTTGCATTTGATGGTACTGAGATTGATTTTCTAAGAAGCTAAGAACTGTATTTACTGTGCACTGATGTTTTGAAATGATTGCTTAATTTACTACTGAACATAATATAAAACATATTATTCCCTGACCATGATTTGTTATGTATCAAAAATGATACAGGGCGCTTTATTTGCGAGTCACATATTTTTTACTGCTGTCCTTAACAGAGTGATGACAATTGAAGGAAACAGAAAGAGTTAATTTTTAGATGTCAGCACAGCACCTGTAATGGGATGCAAATGGAAGCTTTGTTCTGTTATCCTGTCAGTAAACTTCAAATAGACAGATTGAGCATTGCCTTCCTGTCAGAGTGGATGGAGGTGGCAGTTAGCTCATACTCCTGTCTTTAATGCGATGTTGGAGTATTAATTTTGGAGGAGTCATCACTGGGAGAAATGCTTAGAGATATTTTTGGGGAGTGGCATAGTCATTTTGTACCTTTTTTAAATGAGATGGTATTAAATTGAGTTCATATAGAAGCTGTTCTGATGGGGGTGGGGAAGTGAGAGAAGAGAGGGATGGTACAGGATCCTGTCTAAACCTCAATAAGAAAACAAGCGGCTTAATGAGAGAACTGTTTGAATAAGACAAAATAATATAGATGGCCAGTAAATCTTATGTCCCTTCAGATTCTGGACACATGAAGTTTATGGAGCATCTGAAGTAGCCCAGATAGATTTTCCCACAGCACTGCATGGAGCAGAACAGAAGAGAGACAAGCTCTCCCTTTTGATCATTCAAGCTAATATATAATTTCCTTTTAAGAACAAACCCCTTTGTTCCTACAGCATGATCTCATGAGAATTTCTTGCTGCACTTTTAGAAATGGCAAGGCCAGAAGCGCAGGTGGTGCCAGTGCCAGCACCATGTGGGATTTGTCACCAGGCTGCTCAGTTGCAATGAAGGGTGGGCACAGAGATGATCAGAGGGCTAGAGCACCTCTCCTGTGAAAACAGGCTGAGAGAGCTGGGGTTGTTCAGCTCAGAGAAGAGAAGGCTCCCCAGAGACTTTAGAGCACCTTCAAGTACCTAAGGAGGGCTGGAGAGGGACTTTTACAAGGGCATGTACTGGCTTCAAACTGAAATAGGGCAGATTTAGGTTAGATATTATCAAGAAATTCTTCAGTATAAGGGTGGTGAGACACCAGCACAGGTGCCCAGAGAACTTATGGGTGCCTGATTCCTGAAGTGTTCAAGGCCAAGGCTGGATGGGGCTCTGAGCAACCTGATCTAGTGGAAGGTGTCCCTGCCCATGGCAGTGGTGGTTGGAACAAAATGATCTGTAAGGTCTCTTCCAAACCAAACCGTTCTTTGATTCTATTATCTGGTGGTTATCCTGTGGCCAAGGGTGCTGTGCAGTACCACAGAGGCCAGAGGGCCATTCTGGATGTGCAGGACAGCACATCACAGTCTTGCTCCTATGCAGGTTAGCTGGCATGTGGATCACTGACTCCTAAACATGCAGCTGTTTCTTCTTCAGGAATGATACAGAAGAAGGGAAAATATAGGTTTAATCTCTGTGCCATACTTCTTTTAAAACTTGCAAACCTCTGCAAACACTACAGGCAAATTAACATGACTTTATGCAGCATTTTGCTTGCACAAGGACTGAGTAACTAACCCCAAAGGATTCCTATTTCTTTCCCTGTTTTTCTCATTGCATTCCAGGAAGCAAATTGTCATGGACTTCACAGATAAGTGCACATTTTCTCCTGTTTCATGGCTTTACTTTATTAATTTTTTCTATTTGAACTGTGTCTAATGTATGTTTTCCTGACTGAACCTTTCAGATGCAGGAGAAAGTGCCAGAATCTGTAGAAATGGTACATTTGCATTTAGATCTGACAAGCTGTAGAATTTTCTTGCAGTTTTGTATGCAGTTGTAATATTTGTTTGTTTCCAGATCAGAAGCCAGGATTTCCCTCCATGCATTATAAATAACCTCTAATAAAATTTCAGGCATAAGCTTTTGAATGGATGGAACATATAACATTTTCTTTGTAATATACTCATGTTCAAGGAGTGAATTATCCTGCAAAATTAAGTGGAAAAAGTGACATTTGACATTTTGAAGTCTATTAAATAATAAGTTATCAAATAAACTGTGTTCAAATTTGACAGTCAAACATCCCCAAGATATTAGGGGATGCAGCATCCCTCCTTCAGTTTTCACCTTTTCAAGGTAACTTTTCCATTTTTATTATAGGAATGGAAGGGATCAAATAGCCAGCAGTGACAAGGTACATTATGAAATCTGCAATAATGAGCAAATTTTCGTTAAAAGGCAGACTTCAACTTTCTGGAAAATCCATATTTGCTCTCAGGTTCAAAGAGAAGACTGTAGTGCATGAAGGGACCACATTGGCTAAAACTAGCTGGGGAAGATGGAAGTAACACATTGTCACTGTCACTTCTTGTGGATTGCAATGTGGGGTTGGGTATGAAGGGTTGTCGACAGCACTGTTTATTTTGTCCCATGAGCAGGAGTCCATCTACACATCTCTCAAGTCTTGGCCACTCAGCATGAGCTTTGTCCATCTGACTTCACTGCTCCTCACAGCAAGGGCTTTTGTCTCCCATATTGACAGGACTTGTCTTTGACATTTTCACCTGATAATCCTGTCAAGGGCAGTTATGAAGGAGACCACCTATGAGGTTGTGGTCTGAGATCATAAAATGGAGAAGAAACAGAGACACCGTGTTGCTGTGAAGGAGTTGGTTACCAGTCAGATGTGCCATGTAACATTGTCCGGCCAAGTGGCACAATCTGCAGCTGAAGCCCAGAGCTGTGGCTTTTCCCAGCCACACAACCTGAAGCTCCAGGAATGCCTCTTGCCTGATGGGAAGTTGCAGTGCTCTCTCTTGAACCTCAGAGAAAGAAATCTGAAATGTCTGTCTGTGCTCAGCTGAATGGCTGGAGGCATTTACTGAATCTGGTTTCTAGCATGAATCTGCTTAATGAAAGCATTTATTTGTACTTCCAAACTGAAATTTCATTTTAATGTCCTCAGAATCTGAAAGAATTCACATCTCGCTTCTGGACTGATTGGAACCATTGTTAGTCACTATAGATTTTTAATCTGTGGAGATTTTTTCCCCCAGGGTTATTATAGCTATATGTTATGGTAGCTGTTAAAATTCAACTTAGAAAACAAAGCTCAGTTTATAAATAAGAGGAGCTTGAAGAGGCTATAAAATATATAATGCTATTTTTGAATCAATCTTTCATTTAATACAGTATTTTATATACTGACAGGCTTCCTTTGATCTATATTATCTGCCACTTGCTTTGAAATGAGAAATGTAACTACTTTGATAAATGGATTTGAAAGGTTATCTAGTTTTGTGGTAGCTTCTCTAAGTTACCATTATGTGCTTTGATGAAATGCTATTTGGTGAGTTTCTGAAAGGATATTTTGGTGCTCTGGGAGAGTGATAGCTCTCTCTTTTTCACTGTATGGATATACATGAGAGGATATGTGAGAGGCAGAAACTGTTTCACTTTGCTCTGTGCAGGTAGTCATTGAAATAATCTAGTACTCTTTTCACTGGCATGTGGAGGTCACTCATTAAACTCCTTCTTCAGACCTTTAAAAACCCCCTTAAGTCACTTTTTTCGTAAACTTGAAGTGATCCATGACATTTAATTTTCTCTTGGGCTGAATTTCACAAACAGAAGATACACAAATCAGCAAGCACTTAAGTTTATTACATGATACACCTCAGAGTTTTTTAAAATAGTAATCCTTCTTAGTTAGATAAAAAATAACCTTTATACTGGATCTGTAGTTCAGTAGCAGACTTTGTTGCATCTGATATTAGAGTGATTCAGTGAAGGTTTTCAGTCTCCATATTTATGTTAGGGAACCAGCCATCACAGAGGTTACCACCCACACCTGAGAGGATGAGCTGAGATGCCCTGAGCTGGGCAAAGGCAAGTCAGCTGAAGGACAGTCTCTCCATTGGATTCTTCCTTACTGTTCCTGGGGAGAACTTTCCTATTGAGTCCAGCAGCTGCAGACTTGGCCTGTATGACCAGAACCAAAGGCCCATGTAGGAATGGTAGTCTTCCATGCAATATGGGATGAAAGACCCTGAGAAGATTCCATATGCAGGTTATGGCCCTAGTTATTTCTCAATGCATCCAGAGACTTGCACCTGACAATTTACTTTTAAGAAAGCAGTCTTGCTCCCCAACTGCTGTTACTCCCTCAACCTCCCTGTTGGGAGATAGAGGGCTAAGAAAAGTAAGGTACTTATCTGATGAAACAGTCCAGTGTTTTCAGGTGCTTTCTGTACTTTTATTTTCATCCAAAGACACTGTGCTTTTGCTCCCTGGTAAGAAAGGACTGTCCTGTTTTTCACTATTGCAAATGGCCTTTTCTGCTGTTGACCTGCCATTTATCTTATACAGGTAATTAACATTTTTATATATATTTATTGCCACTTCTGTCAGGACGATTTATTTTTCACTATGGTTTCTTGGATCTCTTTCTCTTCCTCTTCACCATCATCCTTTGTACAACCACTGGCTAAAACATCTATCTCTATTAATCACAGTTAGGTGTGCAGATTTATTGTGCATCAAGTGTACTTTTATGGTACCTGCTTTATGTTTGGATCATCTATCTCAAGACAACTGACTGAAGCAGGACAAAACAAAAATATAAGTACTACTCTAAGCACTCTGCAACTGAAATAACCCTTTTCAAAAAATGCTGAAGGAGGTTGTCAAGGATATGGCAATGAAATGTAAGTTCATTATTCATCATAATAGAGCTGTGAGAGGAAAAAATACTGCTTTGTGTGGGTGTATTCATATATAAAGGCAGGAGAGGAAGCCAGACTTCTTAAACTGAAAACATTATTTGTTTCTGGATGGGTCAAATGAAGAAGAAGATTCAAATTTTGTACCTAAGTTTTTTTGAGTGAATATATTGCAGTGTATTTCATATACATATATTTCACTGGTTATCTAGTTTCTTTATGGTAGCAAGGTCATTTTCTCTATTTCATTTTGCTTGCCTATGATTTTTTTTTGAAGGCTACTTACTTAAACATTTCTTTATACAATATGCAATATTTTCATGTGAGGAAAAAACACTGCACTCTAGTGGGCTCATAAGCTGATGCAGCTTAAAGGGCAGCAATAACGGGGCCCTTGTCAGACCTCAGCTGTGCTTAGGTTAACTGACAAAAATATTTGCCTTTGGAATGTAAAGTTCAGATCATCTACAAAACATGTTAATGTGCCTGTTCAGCAGGGGAAAGAAGCATGACCTTCACCATATGTTCTTTCTCCTGTTATTTTAAGACCTTCCTTCAGCCTTCCTTAACTATAAGTAAGGAAGTTAAAATATTCTGCTGAATCAGGGTCTGTATGTGAAAGGTAGAGATATAATACAAATATGGAGGAAGCTGATCTAAAATCAGGATGAAAAAGGTAACAAAATCCTTTTGTTGCTGCTGTATTGCTAACTGTCACACCAAGCCGGTTTTGCCAAGAACAGTGAATGTGATGCAGCTCCCAAAGAGCAAATCTGATGACAAGGAATCGTAGGTTTTCATTGTATTTGCTTGAAAGAGTAGCAATTTAGACCCAAGTGAATAATTCACAGCAAACAATTTATCTGACGAGTTTGGCATTTTTCTTAGATCATGAAATATCCATGAGCAAAATTGTAGCTTCCTTATACTCATTTTTTGATGAGTGCATTTTTGAATTTTTATCTTTCAAGCTTGTGATTAGCAGAAGTGCTTTAAATACAGACTGTGTTGTAATTGGTCATTTAAGTTGACATTTTGTGTTTTCTGACTCTTCAGGATGCTCTTTTACCTCCATCATTTCATTCTAAATGTGATGGGGACACTTAGTGGACCCCAGAGCTTTGGGATTTGCCCCCAAAAATTCTCCACCATCACCTACCTTTTTAAACTAAATAGATTAAATGTGAATATTGTATGTATATGAGGAAAAAATACGAAGAGAAAATATGTGGGTAGTGAAATTACCAGAAGGATTACTGACACAATTGTTGAGAGAAGGCTGATTTGAGTTTCTGGGTATCCTATCCATCACCCTGGTGGGTTATATTTGTTTGTCGTGCTTTGAAGGTATCTTTTCTGTCAGTTTAACTCTTTTGCCACCCCCCCCCGCCACCCCAGTGACAGTAATCTGTCTGGATAAAATCCTTCTGTAACACAAAGACAAGAACAGGGACAAACATTACTGAAGTGAATTTCATTAAAACTATAAATGCACATCAGTGGATTTTTTTTACTTTTTTGTTTAGTTCTTGTAACATTGAAGAGTTGCATACATGTGACAGCTGAGCAAGGCGTGGAAAAATGGCAGCTTATTGAAAGCTTTTTCTGTAAAAAGACATTCCGTCACATCACTAGCAAGCTCCTGGTATAGTTTTCTCTGTTAGCTAATCATTGGAGATAGAATGATGAAAAATTTCTGTGAAAGGAAGAAGTCACCAGCTAGAGAAATAAGAAAAAGAGCAGAAGGAAAGGAAAGCAAAAACATTATTATGCCAGATGCTCACTTGCAGCTGATTTATTATATGGAGTCATTCTAAAGCTGGGTATGTGCCTGCCTAATATGCGTATATTACTGTAAATGGGAAAGAGGTCCTGGACTTGAGGGTCCAAATAAGGATTCAGAAATCTGGGGATCAGTCCTTAGTTCTGGCTCAGACACCTGTTCTATTTGAGGCAAGTCTTTTATCATCCTGTGTTTGTGTTCTCCATGTATAAAATAGGTCTCTATCCCTTCTTCTTACCTTCTGCCATACCTGTAGTGTCTGCAGTCTTCTTGGGTAGAAATTATTTCTAGCACAGACCAATCACTTTAACAGTCACAGTTGTGGGTAAAGTTAATTAGCAGCACACATCAGGCCTTATATTCAAAGCCTCCCTGTCAGCTGTGCCAGCTGAAAAGCACCTTTAGTCACCTTCAATTCAGGAAGAGTGCAGGCTTCCCCATGCTCCTGCCTCTGGCTTGTCATCATCATCTGCTTCTGCATGGAACCAGGTTCTTTTCCTACCCTCAAATCTGATATTCACTCCCCAGCACATGCTGTGAGTTTCTCAGCAAGCAGAGATCCTGTCACTCATTATCCATGTGGGGCACTAACAGTAACTCATGCAATTATCAAGCTCTCTTCCAAGAGCCATATGTTTTCTTAGAATAAAATATATTCAAGAGAAGTGTGTAATGAAATTGACAAACACAAAATGGGTATATTCTTTTTCCTAAGTCTGAATGTTTCCTGGATCCAAGAAGGCTTAATATCCTTAGGGTCCCTCCACGGACTCTGCCTGTCAGCCTGGCATCAATTCTGGTAATTGACCTTCTGTCCCTTCTTCAGAAGTGCTTTAAAACACATTACAGTTCTTTTGATCTGCAGCCTGCTGACTGTGTTAGGAGAGCGATTGCTATCCACTGGAGCTAGGATGCTTGAAGCGAACAGCTTGTCTGCTGCATTCTCACTGGAGACTTCACTGTGCTTCTCCTGTCTCCTCTAGATATGTTGTATAGCTTTTCTGCACGCATACGCATTCCAAAAACCCTAAATCAGTTTTCAATCAGCAAGTTCCCGTAAGGCACAGTGTGACCTCACGTTAAGTCTACAGTAACTGACCACCTGGCAAATATTCCTACTCTAACCTGCAATATTGATGCTATGACTGCATGTAAGTAGTCCTTTTCAGTTTCTTCACAGCCATCAAGCACTGGAACAGGCTGCTTGGGGAAGTGGTTGTCACCAGCCTTGGAGATATTTAAAAGACACATAGATGTCACACATACAGACATGGAATAGTGGTAGACTTGGCAAAGCTAAATTAATGGTTACACTTGATGATCTTAGAGGTATTTACCATCCTGAACAACTCTGCAATTTTGTATTATTACTCAAAAATTCCATGTATGGAACTGAGGATGTGAGGAACGTCCTACTAGCTGAGACTGATGGTCCATCAAGCTCAGTGTTGTTTTTCAGTGGCACTAGGAGGTGTTGTTTACCAAGTGTATGTCAGTCTTGGTGTTCTTTTCAGTATGTTCCCCTTATACTCCACCCATCCAAGATTATGGTGTTATGGTTGTTAGTTATCTACTTGGAGACATGTTGTCAATAACCATTTTGTAACCTGTGATACACTTCCTAAATCCACGAATTTCTTTGATGGTAAATTCCAGAGGCTGACTACCAGTTGTGCTAAGAATCACTTTCTTTTATCCATTTTAAATTGATTTCTGAATAATTTTGATAGGTATCCTCTAGTTCCTGTATTGTGGTATGGTGAATTACAGTTCTTCACTTTATCCACTGCTTTAATTATCTTGTAAATCTTTATCTCACCTTCCCTCATCCTGTTCTTCTTGAAATTGAAGACTTTCATCCTTTTTAGCATCTTCTCATAAAGTAGCTTTTCCATCACCGTGATTCTCTTAGCTTCCCTCCTTGGTACAGTCCCTAACTCTACCACATCCTTCAGGAGTGGCAGGGATCAGAACTGGTCACAGGACTCAAGATGTGGGCAAACAAAGGTTCTAACAGCAAAAAAATAATGCCCTTTGTCTTGTTCTCAGTACCTTTTCAAATTATGCCAAACACTTTTTATTATTTTTGTTGACAGCTGCTCCATAATTAATTGGTGGTCTCAGCTGTTTCTAGGATTTCGGTGAGCTATGTGTCAGTTCTAATTGTGGTAGCTTGTAACCATGGCTCAGATTATTCTTTCCCTATGTTATTGCTTTATATTTGTGGCAAAATATGTATCTACACTCCTATGAAAATTTTTTCTATAGCGTCACTCTAATTTGTGAAGTTCTTTACGAGCTCTGGGCTACTGACCATTTGATTACTTGCAAATCTCTCACAGCAGCACACAGCACTCCATCAGAAAGAAGCATGTCCCCAGGTTGCATACAAAACCTACATTTTCTTACTGCCAGCAGAAATGCAAGAGCAGATGGGAAGGCACGCTTGTTTTACATTTCCAAGGCCATGCTTTTGTGCAGGGCTTAAAAAGCATGGCCTCAGCAGTATGATTTAACACAACTGCTAGCAAATTCAGGACAGAAGTAACTGTGCTTACCCTCACTTCTTCCATGGAGCCAAAGAAAATCAAATCAAGTCTGTGAAACGTCACACTAATTCTTCTAATGTGTAATATCCTGAAAAGTAAGCACAACACGTTTAAGAGTTGTGTTTCAGACTTTACTCTTAGCTCTATTATTCTCTGGACCTTAATTTTTGCCTTCAATACTACTGTATATAGAACTTCACCTTTACAACTGCTTTAATTTTTAAAACAAGCGAAGTACAGGTTTGTAAGTGTCAAGATGAACAGGATCCCAACTGCCATTTTAACTTCCATTTAGTTTTCCATGAAGGTTTTTGTGAATACATATATTCCAGTTTTTACAACACTGGTGGTCCCCATTAATCATGCTGTCCTGAAATTCTTGCAGAGTACTTCAGATTATGCAGAGAGAACACATTTTGGTGTAATATGCTAACCCTCAGAGACAGTTTTACAATAGTTATTGTAAGTCACTCCTTCTTTATGTGGATAAAGAGGTGAGGAAAGCAAGCCTGTGATCACGGGGAAAATATTTGCTGTGTCCTAAAATGCCTTTTGTAGAAACTCTTTTTAAATGCCCACATATCTTGCCTAGCAGCTGAAATTGTGTCTAATGTTTTCCTGTCTAATGTTTTTTTTTCTATGGTTTTAGGGGATATATTTCTTAATTTTTTAACAATCAACAGAAACCACAGCTTTTACACCACAAAGAAATAAAATGTATGCACTAACTTAATGAATGCATTTCCAGTGACATTTCTCTTTGATGAGTCTGCAGCACATTCGTAGTCCAAAGATGTCTTTTGTCTAGAATGACACGCTTTTTAATTTATTACAACAGGCTACCATCTTGTGCTTTAAAATTAGCAGGTGGAGCTTTTCAGAGCCTCAAATGTCATTTACATGCCTAATTTCTACATAAAGTAAGTGGGAATGAGATATGCAGTTGTCATTCATGCCTTTGAATAATTTTCCTGGTCTTATTGGTCCTCATAAATTGTTTGGTTAAATCTGTGGTATTTTTAAAAAGAGGTCCCAGGAACCTCTAGTAACTTCCCACACAAGTGGGTACCTCATTAATGGCCTGACCAGGAAAGCTTGGCAGGATTTTATGTTTCCACAAGCTGCAGTAAACCTACAATCCTGGCTTTAAATATGGGTCCTGAGTGCTCTGGAAGATGCTTTTCAGGCTACAGTAGGGAGTTGGGCTGGGCATTTACTGTCAGCAAAGACAATGAAGCAGGTCTTAAGCGTGCCTTTGGGTATTCTGAGAAGACAGCAGTAAGCATGCCCCTTGGAATCATTCCCTGCCCCATTTGTTATTGCTTTGTCATAAACATTTGTCAGTGAAGACTGATTTTGAAAAGAACCACGTTTGGGAGTCTGGAAGTAAAGAGCTATAATATGAAACGTCTTTAAAGGTAAATCAATTTTAATCAACTGAATAGCATCCCTTTAGCTTCAGCATCAGAAATGCTGCCATGTATTAATCTGCAGAATCTTTATTTTCTTTTTCTTCTTTCTCAGGGACAACATGTTCTTGAATTGTATTTCTGTTGCAGGAAAGACAGACACGTATAAATAACTGTACAGATGGTGGTAATTTTTAATAAGAAGGTAATGAAAAAGGACAACTAGAAACTCACTTTAACTCTTTGTCCTGTAAAAAAAGCTTTAAATATAGTAACGAAAGATGGTTGTGTCTGTTTTGTTAAATGTACTTTTCCATTGTGCTTAGAAGCAACCAGTAAAAACAATGTAAAAATGGATTCGTTAAGCATTCAGCCTTATTAACTTGGTTTACCTGCACGTAATCTTAAAATATCCCCCAAACAGTGATTTAGCAATGGGTTTAGATACTCATTCTAATTAGTTTCATTTTGGGGAAGATACTGACCTAGACTGTAGAGGCCTAGACCCATGCAAAGTTATAGATGCTCAGCCTGTTCTATTCTGTTCCATTCCATTCCTTATTTTTGTGTCTAAATGCCTCTCTGGATCTGGTCTTCACTGTCTTATTCTAATCTCTGTTGAATGAATGAAAGTCCTTCCATTTTCCTAAAAAATTATAGTCTTTCTTAGACAATAGATTTGGACAAAACAAACATATGGTTTATTTAAAATGCAAACCGGAGTCCCATTACATATATGGTTGATTGAAAAGATGAATTTGTCTGGGGCCTAAACCAGAAGATGTCTATACAGAATTAAGGCTGTAAGAAACTGTCCTGAAGAAGCTTGTCAGCATTTCTCACTTAGAAGTACAAATGAAAAGAAGGATGGCAGAGATTTTGAGACACCTTCCTGTCCTCCCAGTTTGGAGATCTGTTTTATAGGTTTGCTTTAGTCTCCAGATCCACAGTGCAGGCAGAATTAGATTGCGCTGGAGGAAATGGCTGATAAGTCTTGTCACTTCAACTACATAACTTTGTTATATTGACTTGAATGTACCTAATAAAAAATAGAACATATCTGTCACAAATTAAGAAAAAATTTAATACTTTAATACTCACTGATCCACCATAAGATTATAAAATTTGTCATTTACAGTGGTAACCACTGTCCTGACTTATATGATATTTTTTCCATGGTGTACTGAAATTAAAATAAAATCTAAAATGTGGAATTTAGCCTCCTAAGGGAAATATTTGAAGTCATTACAAGTCATCAGGACAATTTCTGCATTGCATTCAATAGGTTGCCTGCAGAAATTTGGCCCATTATATGAGTTTTATTAGTCTTTCTCTCCTTTCCTAGCTCTGACCCCTGAAAGGACTGCTAACATTTCACAGAGATAGAAGAGGATTGCTAAGTCAATTATGAATAAGTTCTATCAAGAAAATATAAGCCTCATTTTCATCCAGGTATGTGTTCTATCAAGAAAATATAAACCTCACTTTCATCCAGGTATGTGTGTTAATTACACCGAAGCCCTCAAAAATTAACTGGAACAGGACTTCAGTGGTGCATGGGTTTCTACCCACTGTGTTAGGCACAGCAGCAAAAAGTGTCTAAATTTAGATATCTACAAGTAAGTTCCCTTGGCAGTTTTGTGATTTTTATCCATTTGTTTGCTTGGCTTTTGTTTCAAATATTTGGAAACAGCATTTTGTTTGACCCTTTCAATGAGGGAAGAAAAAAATCACTGGATAGCTAAGTAGAAAAGAAGACAGTTCAGGTCAGTAAGCAGTGAAGAATCCTGCTTTTTTCTTGTTTTTCTTTTACAATTTTAAATAGCTGCTGTGTGTTCTGATAGCTGCATGGAACTTCAAACCCAGATCTGCCCTTTCCTACTCATGCATCCTAGTCGAATATCCATCACAGCCTTTTCATCAGTTTCATTTAAGACTGATAATTGTATATTCTCTGGAGCAAAGGTGGTTCTATCTTTGTAAATGTCTGAGCAGTGCAGCTTGCACTTAAATCACTTATATAATAAAGGCTGATCATTATAGTCACCTGTGTTTACTTCACAGGCTAAAAAGAAATAAGCTTTCTGCAGAAGGCTTTTTGACTGCAAGAACACACTACTTCCTGTCATGCAGATACCTTTTCTGTATGTAAAGATGAACAATTGCCACTTAAGCTTCTTTTAGAAAGAAGATTTATTACTTACTTCCCAAGTGGTATGACAATTATTGAAATCTTAATAGTGGAATCCCCCATTTGCAATTAATGGTACTTCTATTATAGCAGGTGACAGAAGCAAAGCTTAAGCCTCTTTTTTTGCACTGCAGTTTTTTCTGGAGAAATATATCATGGCTGGGAATTAATAGGTTTGAAGAGCAATTATTCCATCTGCATAAATAATAATAAAATCAAATGTTATAATCCCGTGGTGTATAACTGATTATGTGTAAATATATAAACTGCACTGGCTTGCATATATATGTATATAAAAGAAGTATTGCACTGAAAAATATAATTATATTTTAAAACAATATATAATTATATATATTCTAAATACATACATATATTTAGAGAGAAAGAGATATTCAGCATTGCATTAACTAAATATTAAGGCTGCAAAACCTTCTAAGATTCAGAAGCCAAAGAGAATCTGATTTAGTTTTTTTCTTTTCTTTGTGTACTTGCATTATTACATCTTGCCGTGTTATGTAATCACTATTTTTATGCTAACAAAGCTTAAGAAATCACACTACTAGAGTGTGATATCACCTTCTAAAAACATCCATATCCAGTGGAGAATTTCAATTGGTTTCCAGATATGGAAGTTTCAAAAGCAATTCTGTTCTGCTAGATTTGCTGAGGAATGGGCTGTAGAGGATAAGAAACATTTACTTATGAACACTTATAATGTTGTCCTGGATAAGTTTCTGTTCTCTTGGCTGTCACTGCTCATATATATATGCAGGTAGTGGGAGATAATGTAGGGGAAAGAAATTACTTTAGCCTATTACTTCAGATGCTTGAGTGGACAAAGAGATGGAACCTTTTGTTCCAGCTTTGCTGGAGGACAGTTGGAGGGGGAAGAGAAGAAAAAACAAGTTACCTCAACTTCATAATCCAGTTATATATGGAGATAAAAGAAAATGTTGCTATAACTCAGTTAAAAAGTCAATCAAAACAAGAGACATAAATCCAGAAGAAACAAGACTTTATCAATTTTGATCATTCCAGTAAGACTTGTTTCCATGGGAAATCCTAAAGAAATAAAAATTGCTTATTCAATGACTGGACCTAATACTAATTCAGTTTTTGCTTTTTCTAGTTGCCTTGTGAGATACTTAGAGTTCTTCCCTCCCTTCTTGCTATGTAAATAGAATTATTCATTTCCTTGTTGTGTTTTTATGATGCAGTCACTCCATGAACTTAGGGCCTTATGTTCCTTCATGGATTTAATTGTGCAACATCTCAATGAGTTGAGGAGCATTTATTATTCACATCTGGCACGTCTGGAACTCGGGTAGAGGGACTAAGCCCCTCAGTTCTTAATTCATTTCAGACAGGGCTGAAGTGAGCATCTCTAGCACTTACAGGACATGTTTTTTTCCTTGGTGCTTTTTTCCCACCTGCTCCTCACAACCTCCCTATGCTGCCCAGGTCCCCCATCTCAGTCCTTTCTGAGGAAACACTGAAAGGCTGAGGCAAGGGATGAATTGCTCAAGGGACAAGTGTAGGTGTCCACGGGATACAGTAAGGACCATGGGAAGGAATGGAGAGCTGGCAACAGTATCTTTTAAGCCCCATATGCTCTCCTTTAACTTCACAACTATCTCTGGTTTTGGCTGCAGCTGTAGAGCAGTTCTCAAGCATTTGCCCATGAAGCAGCAGTGGAGGGCAATGACATGAGCAAGGCTCTCCCACCTCTCACCACCATTTATCAGTACTCTTACTACTTCTAACCTGCTGTTTCCACATTCTAATGCCCTGACGGGAGTTTAGAACATCTCCTAATATTGGAATGATTTGAAAAAGTAGGAATCACAGAATTGTAGAATAGTTTGGCTTGGAAGGGATCTTTAAAGGCCTTATAGTCCAAATCCTCTGCAATGAGCAGGGACAGCTTCAGCTAGATCAGGTTGCTCAGAGCCTTGTTCAGCCTGACTTTCAGTGTTTCCAGGGATGGATGAAGGGACATATATTTAATTTTGGAGCCTTGTGCTTACTTTCTGCCAATACGTTTCTTATTCTTTTTCTACATGTTGCCAGAATTTTTTGTTGGAGCATCACATTAATAGAAATGTCTGATTCTCTGAGGAAATGATACATGATTTAGTAGGTGAAACAGTTTTTACCAATGCTACAGCACTTATCACTTTTTCATTTCCCACAGGAAAAGGAAATGTCACAAGTGATTTTGTAGCAGAACTGACTTCGTCTTTGTTTAATGCTGACTGTCTTCCCCTTGCAAAGAAATACATTGTGCCTCTTTCCTGTCCTCCACTCTAATATACTCCTGTTTCCATCCAAACCTGACCCCTATTAATTACACACAAAATATGTCAGGAAAAATTTTGGAGCATCTGACCTGGGATCTGTATATTGTTGTACAGTCTTAGTGTGAGAGGGCTTTGGTTGTTTTTGTTTCAGTGCAGCAAATGAGATAAACTCTGCAGCCTGAAATCTGCTGTTTACTTTAATTAGCTGTGCTTAATTAAAAGAGGATCTTATCTCTATGAAGAGTTTCTACCAAAGCACATATTTAATGCATCTACCATCATCTCTCAGTCCCAAATTCTATGAAAGCCCTTAAACACATGGTCAACTTGAGCTATGCTTTAATTACAGTCATAACTATGGCTGTGCCTCATCCTTTCCTAATGCTGGGCTTTCTCACAACACCATCCCTTGCCATACACCTGGGCCTTGCTGAGAACAGGGACTGAAATAATTCATGTTTTTCCATAATTAAATACTCAGATTAAGTGTTTTGCAGGGCTAGGAGAGGCACTGTTGCTGCCCCTATTTAATTTGTATGTATTTATTTTCACACTCTGACAGCTCTTGCAATGAGGAGCAGTAAGTGAAGCACTCCTGTATTAGTCAGTCAGCAGAGACAGTTTCTTGGACTTATTGGAGAAAAGGCAAATGTGATCAGAGGACAGCAACAGAGTGGTTGGCATGTGGTACCTAGGATGGGAATAAGAGGCAGAGGAAAGCAATGGAAAAAATATGAAGAAAAAGAGCAGGGGAGTGAAATGTAAGGAGTCATCCAAAAGGGTATAAGTACAGGGAAGAAATACATGGCAGGTATAGGCCAGCCTGTGGAAGGAAATAAAGTCCACAACTGTACTGTTACCTATGGCATCAAATCGACTTCCTCCTTCACTTCTGCTGAAGTACGAGGATGACTAGAACTCTGTGACACCTGGGCTGAAGTCCAACTCCCCCCAGTTTTACTTCAAAACACTTGTATACAGAAAAAGACCAACACCACTTTCTCCTTCTTTAGCAGCTTTGCACATGTGTTAACCTACTCATTGTTATGTATTTTAACCTCCAGCTGACTGCAGAGTATTGATGACTGTGATTAAGCATCTTGGCAAGGGATGAAAAAGGCAGCTGCTCCATCCTTGGCTACCATGCTGGCAGCTGTGGCCCTACACTCCTGTTCACCCCAGGGGACACACCACACCACATTTTGCTTCTCTGCAACCTAACTCTCTTTTAGTGTGCTGTACGAACATCTTCTTTGATGGTGATGTTCACTGCTACTACTGGGCCATGACCTCATTGGGAAAACCTTTATTTTGAAGTAGTTTTCAGGCATAGTGTTGAGTGCTGCTGGGGAGCGAAGGCTGAGAAGGAGGTACTGAGAAAGGGAAAATCAGTGCTTTTCCATTTTACCTATTTTATAGTTATAATTCTATTGCAGGACAGCCTTTAAATCATTCCTATGGAAGTTTTTCTGGTTAGTTAGCATTTATGAAGGTCAAGGTTGCTCAGCTACATGAAGGAGATTGAGCCTTTGGGGCTCTTCCCTCTGGGCCCATGCTCACACAGCCCTCAGCTGCCTCTGCCTGTGTTCTGAGAGAAAACCCAAAACCTGACAGCTTATTTGAAGGACAGGGACCTTTGCTCTTGCTTTCAGTATGTAAGCCACACTTCGCCCCTTTCTGTGCACACAGGATCTCTGAGAGGCAAAGACAATACAGTTAGAAATGCAACTCCTTGGATTCCAGTCTACAAGTCCCTGGAGAAATCTGTGCAAACACAGGTGTCTTGTTGCTCTGACACACAAAGGGCTCCTTCTTGCCTTGCCTTTTCTAGATCAGTATGTGATGTTTCTAACATATAATAAGTACAAGTTCAATGCTTGCATTTTTGAGTAATAGTGTAGGATTATTTTGATAAAAGTCAGGCTTTTTCATAGGCAGAATTTGAATATAATTTAGCCATAATGAAGCACTTGCTTAGGATGCGAGCATGAGCTACGTATGCATAAAAGGATATGGGACACATTTCAAAGGCTTTTAGGTGCCTTATTCTAATTCCATGACTGGTAGATGTGGAAAACTATTTAAAAATCTGGACCATAGTTCAACAAATATACAGACTCTTGGGAGCTACAGCTACCAGGCAGGGCATGTAATATGAAGAGATAACTGAGCATCAAATCATGTCACTGCCTCCTGCAGAACACACATAACAACACAACTCAGTTGTAAGAATTTAAGTAAAAAACTCCAAGGTACTTCTATATACTCTTTTTTCACCTTGTCAAAATATAGAAAAGCTTCAGATGTTTTGAGTTTCTTTACTCTTGTTCTAAACACCTTGGTGTTAATAATTATGCTTTACAGATGAAGACAGACTAAAGTGTTGATAGGCAGTGGTTTTTTTTTGTATTTATCTTTTGTAGCTAGTGGGTATACTGGAACATATTTTCTTTTATGTTTGTTGTTGAAACATGTTTAAAAGCTGTCAGTTTTGCTGACTTTTTAGTTGACACTTCTTTTCCAAAATTATGTATTGTTGTAATGTTGCAATTTTTTGTTTTGATGCTGTTCGAGTATTTGCGGTTTTTCAATCATAAAAGAAAAAAAAAGGTTTGGAAATCAATACTTGGATGTTCCACATAAAAGGCTTGACACCAGGATAAAACAACGAAAGCTTCGCTTTTATGAAAACAAAATATTTTGATCCATACCTTTTTTTTTCACTTCTCTGCTGCTCATCAGCTTGTGTTTATTTCACAGCACAGCTGTTTCATTTGTAGTTTTCCCTGCTGGTTAAAAAATAAAATATAGTGCCATTCAGCTATCCCTTGTATCTCTGCTACCTGCCCTTCTATTCAATCTTTTCTTAGTCACTTAACCTTTCCAATGTCAGTTCCCAGAGACTACACACTCAAACACAATGAAGGACTCTCGTGAGTTACACCCACGCTGATGCTGAGGTTGTAATTTTAATGAAAGTCAATCACAGTTTTGCTGAGTAATAAATATAGCCCTGTTTTTAACTAAGTGTTCATTTACCTGAGGAGTAAAAACGTTAAACTGTTTTACAGACTCACTGGACAAGAGGAGAGCACATACCACATCTCTAACAACCAGGACAGTTGTTGTCCATCTGTAAACAAAATCAGTGAGATCCCAGTATCAGGCACGTGGGTAAGAAAAGCATGGCTCCAGTCCAATTACCTTGAAATTATATTCTATAACTGAGAGTTGAAGGCAATTTACTGTAGTTGAAGACCTTTTCTTCTAACTTTCGAGTAGCAAATGTGCTCAATATGGACAAAGCTATTGCAATCCTTTTTTACTTTTTGAACAAGTTTTCATGTTCTCTCCTTCACCAGTTGCAGATGATATTTTGTGATTACTTCACTTTTGGACTTCTTAACAAAGTTAATCAATCCCAGAGCTAAATTAAGTCAGTGAGAGTATGTTCATTCTGGATCTAGCAACAGGCAATCCATTGGGCCATGACACTGTATGTGGGTGCAGCACCAATTCCCATTTTAACCGTGGGATCAAATTCTGTGCTTGTGATTGATTTTTGCCTTGAATTTAGAAAACTCTATAGTACATTTTCATTGCTTTGTTTCCAGCTATCTGCCATCTGTTGTGTAGCACTCCAGCATATATTGATGCTTCAAATTAAACAAAATACCCTTCTTTCAGCAGTTCTTACTTTTTCTGATGTCTCAACCATGTAGAAACACATAAAATATTTATAGCAAAAATCTTTTAGTTTTGTTTATTTCAAGGAATACTTAGGAAATGTAATTACATTTTTTTTCAATGAAATTATGAGCCTTTTAGTG
This sequence comes from Sclerurus mexicanus, assembly GCA_013396755.1. NCBI lineage: Eukaryota > Metazoa > Chordata > Aves > Passeriformes > Furnariidae > Sclerurus > Sclerurus mexicanus. The sequence continues at coordinate 2,084,444 of VWZF01004427.1, read as the reverse complement.
TGAGGATGATCATGAGTATATAAATAAGAATACACACACACAGATTTATTAGTCTCCATATGCCATTTTAGCTGCAGGTTTGTCTCAAAGAAGAGCTGACCAAAAACAAGATTCAAGGTGCCAGCAAAGTGCTTGGAGAGTTTCCTGGACTAACAAATACCACTGAGGCTAGTCATTTTCTTTAAGCCTGCTTATCAAACATTTAAGAAGCTTTTCTGGGATTCAGAGGAATGCCCAAACTTCTCAGAAAATGAAGCACAAGCACAAAAAGATTTTTCCCTGGTATCTCAGCAGAACAAGCATTAACCTAGCAGTAACCTGGAAATGAGGAGGTTCAGGGGAGGTTCTTTTGAGTGCCTATAAATATCTGATGTGAGGGAATGAAGATGAGGCAGCCAGACTCCTCTCTGGAGTGTCCATTGACAACAATGAGCAGAAATTAGAATTTGGGAAATTCAATCTGAACACAAGCAAATGTGCTTTTACCATGAGGATGTTCAAACAATGGAACAAGCTTCCCAGAGAAAATTTGGAATCTCATCAGTAGATATATTAAAAATCCAATTGGACGTGACCCCAGGCAGTATGCTGTAGGTGACCCTGCTGGAGCAGCAGACTTTGACTGGATGATCTCAGTAGATTCATCTTTGAATGAAATGATCTCAGTAGATCTCTTCCTACCTCAACTGTTCCATGCATAGTAGCCACTATAAATAGACACTCAGAGTTATCAAAGTTATAGCAGGTGTTGAAATGCAGAAAAACTTTTGCTGTCCATCAAAGTCCTAAATCTTCTTCAGACTTTAGAAAACGAAACAAGTGTATGGAAGAAAATCAAAGTGGTCTAGCGTTTCTGAGGTGCTCTTAGTTCACGATGTAACAATATTTCATTTAATTAGGGACATACTGGAAAATGGACTGATACCAGTGTCTCTGAGTTCCTGGCAAATTCCCCAGCTGTCCAAGCAGTTTCAGTGATTTTTCCTTTTTATCCCAAATTAAATCCAAGTCAATTCAAATTCATGATGCTTACCTTTTTGACCGCTAGAACATTAACATGCGACTGAGTAATGCCTCAGTGTTTTCACAGGATGACTTTGCACTGCACTCTTGTTTCTGCACCTGAGGATCTTCTAACAGGCTGCAGAGTCATTGCCTTGCTTTCAAAAGACAGCAAATGCTTAAATATTCTGTCTGGAACATTTTCAAAAGTGATAAGGACCAACCTCAGGTCACCTGATGGTTGATAGCCTGGAAAATGTGGACTAGTCACAGATCAGACCCTTCTCTAGGAGCAGCAAAATAATCCCTCACATTCCAAGGAACGTGGAAGGAAGGCTGTTTTGCATGTGTTGAGGGCTCAACCAGTATATGGACTCTGAACACAGCTATGATTTGGGGCACTGGACCACTTCAAAAACTAAGAGAAGAGCAACAAGCATGTAGGATATAAAAAGATGTTCAAACACCTCAGATGTTTGCTGGTGAAAAGCATAAAAGTTTAAGGAATTCCTGAGTTAGATGGCTGATGAAGGGACTTTTAAAAATTATGTTGGAGAGGAGTACTAATAGAAGCAGTTATGCCAAATTCAGATGCTGACATACTATTGCATGTCAGACTACATGACTTGCTCAAAGCCCATGGATGTATCAGGGGAAAAATTAATACTAGTTCTCCTGAATTCCAGTTGGGTCACCTAATCATTGTAACAGCACCAGGAGGTGAAATGTCATGTTTACAGCCTGAAGGATCAGAAATTGTAGATTAAAGTACCAAGGTATCTATACTCTTGGAGTTTTTCTAATAAGTAAATACTTCTTGAATACACTTTTAGCATCATTAGGACCCACATGTTCAGCATTTTCTGATAAATGCTGGGCTAATGGCTTACTGAAATTGAAGATGGCTTTTATGAAGGTCTCGGCTTTTCTTTCAAAAAGTATTGGGAAGTAGCATTTCAGAGAAGTGTTACAATCCCACTTTGCAGGGAGTTTTGAAACTGAAGACTTTATTGCATTTAGAATCAAGTGCAAAGCCAGTTTACACAAGCCACTGTGTTTGGCACGTTGTCTGGAAAATCCATGAGGCTGCTGGGAATGCAGTGTTTACCATATATTTCATCTTTGCCCTTGGCAACAAGTTCCAGTAGCTCACACGGCAGGGCAGAGTACAGTAACTTTGGAATTCTAGAAACCACTCAGAAGATACATGCACATCTCTTAGCTTGTCTTAAGAACTTAAGTGCTACAGAAATAGAAAGTATTAGGAAAGTCACAATAAAGAAAAGGAGAAAGGGCTGATTCTTTAAGCCATGTAGAGCTCATTTCAGTCAGCAGGACTTCAGTGGACCTTAGACAGGTAGAAGGGCTTGAATGCTTGTAGTTGAAAAGAGGATGTCGCGTGTAAAAGCAGCCTCATTAAAGTCATTCTTTAGTTTCATGAGGACTAAGATGAAACTGTTTAAAAATTGCTCAAAAGTCTTCAGGGACTGAATATAAAAAGGAGCTGAAGTGTTGAGAGTTATTTTTCTTCCTTTTCTGTAACTAAGAGTGGTTGTTTACCTGGTCTTGCTGACCACAGTAAAGGTCCAGAAAGATTAGTAGCACTCAGCTGAAAGACCTGTAAGCTGTATTGCTGTTTCCTCCCCCGCAACATCTGAAGAATTCATTCTGCTATCCAGTCTTCCACCTTGCAGACAATACAAGAAAAGACTTTCAAGCAGAGCTTGGAGTACGGTCTGGTCAGATTTATTCTTTCTGATTGCCTATGTCTACACAGACATATGCCACACAGCAGTGATGGCAGCTGATTACTGCAGAATTTCTGGCTAAAAATAAGGTGAAAACTTGTTTATTTCAGAATAATAACCACCACATTCACCCACAATTATTGATAAAGAAAATCTAATAGGATTGACACAAATGAGAGGGAAAATGATCCTTACTTTTATATAACTGTATTATTGCAGTCTAAACACAACATGCTGCATGGTAAAATAATTATTTGCAGTGTGATTAAACAACTACTTCCTCCATTATTTTTCACAATTTCATAGTTGCAGGGAGCCCCCATTCCTGTTTTCAAAGATTAAGGTACCGTGTCATGAAGACTTTCTAATCATCCAAATCCAATGTACCTGGTGATTTCAATTAAAATCATTAGATGTTTCAGATGAAGTTGGAAAATCATGAAAGAAGAGACTAATGGCTATAAGACCAAAAAAAAAAAAATTCACAAACATCTGAGCAGGCATGAAACCTTGAAGCAGGATTTGGAATCACCCTTTCCCAAATTTCAAGGAAAGGATGTGCTAATGCTACAGCAGAATTAGATTCTAGTAATCTGAGTAACTGAAGGGCACCCGTATTTGTGGGCAAATGCAGTGGAATCCAGGTGTGCTTGCTGCCTCCTGGGGATTAGCTCACACATAGAGCAAACAAGATTAAATGAGGCTGATTCTTCTTCCCACACGAGCCATCCGTGTAACAGCGTGTCGCTCTCACATCGTATGACACTGATGCTGAACTGTGAGACATTTGAAAGTGGGGTTTAGGTAAGGTTATAAGTGAAGATCAACATTTTATAGTTTAGTTCTTAGTATTGTGCCAGGATCTGATGCATAGGAGAATGTTAGAGGTTATTTGTATTTTTGGCAAACTGCTACAACAATATCAGGTTGAGTCTGGAGGCTGAAAGAAATTTTGAAAAATAGACTAGAGCTTACCAGGGAAAACACTGGTAACAAACACAGCAATTAAATCATGTGGGCATGAAAGAATAAGCCTGGCTGTTTTACAGGGGAATAAATCACCATATGAGAAGGAAAAGGGTATGCTATATTAAAAAATATTTAAGAAGTAGAGAAATATGAACTAAGATGGCTGCGTGTGGCCCTGACTGTGGTGACATTTATGGCATTACTGGTCATCACCAGCATCAGTGACTGATGTACCTCAGTGGTGCTACACTCCCATAAAATATTAATAAATATTAACAATATTTAAACAATAAAATATTCTCTATCACAGCTGCACAAGTTTAAACAGATAGATGCCTCAGGTGGGCAGAAGTAGACTTACTGACAGTGAGAGACAGAGAAAGGAAAGTTTAGGCGGCCTATGATTAATGTCAACGAGGCCTTATATTGCTGATGAATCACTCGAGATTGAGTCATGTATCCAACCTGGACTCCATCTCAGAAGGACTAAGAGGAGGCTGCTTGTCATATTTATTGCTATGGTCTGGAGGTTCCTGGAACTTCGTTTGAGAGAATGTTAATTATGTTGGAGGGTCTGTATTATTTCTAGACCAGTAGCATTTAAACGACACCTACAACACAAACATAAAGAAAGAGTTAGAGAATTGCACAGAGCAAACAGAATGTCTTAGGAGGACTGAGACATTAGCTGAGACAAACAGCAAATTCAAGAGGAGCTTTCTGTAAGCATCTCAGAGTGTCTCATTATCTTCCTCAGCCTCCTCACTGAAATGCCTCTGGCCTCAGGAAGACTAGAAGAAGGTTTGTCTGCTGGCATGTCTTCCCTTTTGATCATCATGCTAAGTGATGTTTCCTCATACACTGTTATGCATCTGTATCTGTCAAGAGTAATTTCTTCTATCTTGCCTTAAATTCATTTCTCTGGAGCCAGGAGCAAATTCATGTTGTCTGAATAATTAGCTTTCCATGGTGATCTGGGTCCATCACTGCTGCTCCTTGTTCCTGTAGTGTACAAGGACAGCAGTCCTTCAGTGGGCTAGGCTGAGACTGAGCACAGCCAAATGGAAAGGGAAGGAAGCCTTTCTATTCTGAAACACATCTCTATAGCTTCTGACATGCTCAGGTCATCATACAAAACCCCTCTGCTTCTTATCAGCCGACTTACAACAACTGCAGAGAAATGTGCTGATTTTTGTTATTTTCAGCGTGTCCCTTTGTTAGGCTTAAAAGAAATACAACCCACATTAGCTTGGCTTCTTTCCATGCTCTGTAGATCAGCTCAGGCAATCCACTGTATGAAAGATATTTGATTTCAAGGTTGTTTTAAAGACTAATAAAATTGGTAAAACAAGAATTAACAGAGATAAATTTTCAGTCTTGCTGTAGAGTTTTTCCTTGGGATCTCACAATTGCTATACAGCTTCCTGAAATGAAGACGCATTTAACTCCAGTTTCTATTAAACATTTTAGGGGTACATTTTTAATTCAAAACTACAAATCTGAAAATAATTAAGCACTTACTTGCCTTATGGGAGTTTTTGGATATAATTTGGAATATATGCATACATTCAATGCATCAAAGGCATGCCTGGAAGATGCTGTCTTAAGTTTCAGAGGAACCCATCTTATCCAGCTGAGTTACCTGGCTAGCCTGCCTAAGCTTCATAAAGTTGATTCCTGCTCTGGAAAAGACTACCATTCCCAGTCCATTGTAGAGCAGAGCTCTAAAGACTAGCATTTGTTCTTATACAGCCAAATAATACGTCTCTACTTAATCAGTGCAAATGACTCCTTTAGCTCCAAGGCTGTGTGAAACAGTCAAGGTGCAATGTGGTATGTTGCAATTTTGGGATTTTCACCTCCAGCAGAAAGTCTTGTTGGTCAAGAGTTATTGTACAGGTAAATATTAATTTGGATGAAAAAAGGAAAAATCACTTAGGCATTCACTGTAATGTATTAGCTCCCTTGTGAGTAAGTACATTGTGATTATGTTATACTGAAGTAAACCTACTTGGAGAATTACTGCATTACCTGAAAATTCCCTGAAAAAAATCATCCATTAAACTTTATCCTCTCTGGGAGTCCCTATTAACTATGTGCACTGTGCAGAAGAATATGTTAAATCCAAAATATTTTCACTACTGGTGTTTTAATCAAGTGAGAGACATCCCTCATGGATGCTTAACTCGGGACTTAAAAATCTGCATTTAAATTGAGATTCTAAAATATACAACCCAAGAAATTATGAGTACCTTTTTCAGTCATATTGTACATGAAGAGCACGATGCTTTAACTTATTTGTCATAACTTACTAGTTATCAGGAAGCCACATTGCAGAATTAAATAAAAAGAGAAATATGAGGTCTGGGAAAAATAATTGAAAAATTATTAGGGATTGATTTCTTGCCATCTTGAATAAATGAAAAGTTCAGAAGTTAACATTAAAGGCAGTAATTTAGATTTACCATCACTATCCTGTGTCATCCTTTCACTGAATGGGAGCATATATAACCAATTTGGAAAACATGGTACACTCATCTTTCTTGGCATAAATACCTGCACAAAGAGTAGGAAAAGGGTTGCACAGAAATTTAACTGTCTTATATTTACCCCAAACCAGTGCTGTCCTCCACTGGTATAAGCTGGCATCACTGGGCATTGAGCCCAATAACACAAGATATTGTGTCACTCTACCTCACAGGAAGTATTTCCTTTAGCATTTTCCTGTGTTGTCAAAATGACTTATTTTGAGGCAGTAAATGTTATTCCTTGCAATGAGAAAGTAACTATCTACTTGGATCTGAAAAGCAAATCCTATTCCCCAAGTGTTTCCTAGTATCACATAGCCTTAATAAGAGTACAAATTTAATTGAGGAGGAAAGCCAGCACTACTCTTCTGCCGGAAGTTTCATCAGTTAGGTGAAAACAAGTTAAAAAGAAACCAAAACAAACAAAATGAAAAATCCCCACCATATCACCACAGCCTTAATCGGGGAAGGGGTGTTATATCTTCTCCAGCTAGTGGCTTGATGTGTCATCCATAAAGCCCTGGAATGACTCCACAGCAACATCAGGGCTGCGCTAGTTTGATTATTTGCTTCATTTCAGTGTTTCCACCCCACAACAGAAAAAGTGTTTGCATACTTGAGCACTGGAATGTCAGAGAACCTTCCATCATCAAACATCTGTACCTAGGAAAAAGGTAGCATGGACCAGAAGAAGCAAATTGTGTTATATCTTGTTAACTAAATGTATTTATTAGAGCTGTTTGAGCAAAAACAGTGAATAATTCACAATATTTTTAAGCTTATTCACCTGTTCTGCTTAAAAATTTTAGGACAATGAATTTGTAACTGGCTCTAGGATACCTGGAAGCTTTTACAATTTTAACTGGAGATTATAATTAAAAACAAACAAAAAAAACCCCACAAAAAACCAAAACAAACAAAAAAACAAACAACCAACAAAAAACCCTGTAAAAACCTGAAATAAAAAAGACATTGGCTTCCTTTGTAAAGATCTCTTTGCTTCAGCTCAATATTTATTTATCACATAAACTAATGCACCTGTGAGTGGGTGGTCACAAGAAGAACCCCAGCCTGTTTTCTTCTCCTGTACTGCAACCTCTTCCTATGCAGCGAACACTGAACTGCCTTTACATGTCCTAGGGGAGACTGGTGACAGAAGTCTTACATTTTTATTCATGACAGGTAAAAATGGCAGGTACACTACAAATCACTCTAGTCTGTGCTGGTTTTAATTTCAGACCGCTTTGTCAATTTGTTATTACTAATCCTCAGCGATTAGAATGTACTTGCAAAGTTGTCTGTGAAGATTTACAGGTAAGCCAAAGTACAAGGTTTACATTGAAGCATATAAAAGTGATCTTGTATGTTTATATTACACAGATGGCATCATGTGCCTGCCAATCATATAAACTATAAAAATAAGAAAATTAAATGTTAGATATTCTTGTAATCATTAAAAATAAAGGAAACAAACAAACAAACAGACCCAAATCCACAACAGTGATAAACCCCTGACAATTGCCTGTAAGTAGTTTAATTATAGCTAAGTCAATGACATATAAGCTCAGCAATCAATGTGAGACAGTTTCATGGTTGTTTTCATAAGTGTTGCTATTGTGAACAGATTCAAAGGACCTCAGTAACACATATTTATCTTACTACGACACAATAATTTCTATCATATTTGATATCATATGCTACTTTATTCTTCACTCAAACCTCAACCAAAGTTTTGTTCCACATACTGCTCCTAGAGTAATGTGCTTTAAACCAAATATATTTCTTTATTTAGCTACCTGTTACAGGAGTCCAAATATGGTTTGATTGCCTCAGTTAATGCTTTTCAACTCTACAGGAGCAGCACCTGATAATATAGAAAACTGTATCAGGCATGCACATATAGCCCTTTCTCTATAGAATAAGGAGTTACTCTATTGTAGCTCCAGTTATGAGGTTAAACCCCCACCTCGAGGTATAAAATAAAAAACTATAATTTCCTCTCTGACAACATCGTTAGTTAAAAAACCCCACAAAAATAAGAATTAAAATGATTAAGATGACCAAAGGAGTAAAAAATACATTTGCAACATCCAGCTTCATTTTCTAGACTCTCACTGTAGCTGGGGTTGAGATCCTTACCTGAATGTACTCAATTAGCCCCCAGAAAACCTTTGTTCTCTGCATCTATAACAGAGAGCTAGTACTCTGATGGCACCTAGTGCCCTAATTTAAGTAGGTTAACTGTGGTGCCTAAAGAAAAAGAATGTGAGCCTCCCTTTAAATATGTCATGTCTCTCACATAAGTAGTTTGTTTATTATTGAGAAGGTGATGAGTGGAATAATAAACAAACCAGTCTTGAAGTTGAAAAGCTAGGATAAACAATTGATATAAATGGCGATTTGGAGGACGAAAGACTGTTCAGAGCTCAAGCAGAGGAAAAACATCTGGGCAAGGCTTTTGTACCTAGGCTTGTTGTAGAGTATTTTATTGCTCTCAAAGCACTGTTTCAAGTAAAAGACCTCACTATTTGTTGTAAGTTCTGTTCCTGCAGTGCAGCTAACCTGGATTGGAGTGCTGAGAGCCACAAGAGCTCTGCTCGGTGTGGTGCTCAGTGTGGGCTGTGTAATCCATCTTCCCCTTCCAACAGCTTTTGCAGCCCTGCCTGAGCTCTCTGCCGCTGCAGTTTGGTTCCTCTTGGTATATGTATTAAAGCTAGGTGTGCTTAAGGGTTGTTTTGCCTTTGACTCCGGCACTGATAGAATACAGATGTGCAATTAAAGACTGCCCTCAGTCCTGCCTGGAAGGTCTTGAAAATACCTCTGAAATGCTTTCTCTTGGATTACACGTAAAAATACATCACTTTGGTTAACCAAAATATTTTACTTCTAAGCCTCTTTTTTTCCCCCTTCTTATTTGCCTGGTGTTTTGACTTTTTTGTTTGTTTGTTTGTTTTGTATTTTTAAAATAACAAAGGCTTCTTCAAAATGAGAATTTTCTTTAGGAAATTAAATATGTTCATAAAATGTATATTTTTGCCTCCTTTTTAATCAAAACTTTGATTTGCTGAATAACACACTAATTGTCATATGTTTTTGTTTCTCATCATTCTTTTTTCTGACTAAATGTTCTGGATCAAACTATTGTTATACAACTTTAGTATATATAATGTCTGTTTTCAAGAGGTTGGGCTGAGTGACCAAGCCAGATTGGATATAAGACTGAATCAGTCACTGTGTAGTGGTCTGAAAAGAATGTTAGCATCAGTTTTACTAGCGATATGTGAACTTCAGTGTCTCATACTGGTTAAAAAATCCTCGGATTGCAGGTAGATGATACTAAACTGCAATGGCAGTGACTTCTCTGACCTGTGTTTTGAAAATAACAGAAATTGTTCCCCTGTTCTCCCCAAAAGTAAAACAAAAAGGGGAAAAAATATGCTTTCCAATATGTACAGCAAACATAACAAATCCAGAGCATGAACAGAGTTTTGACACACTATAGCAATTTAATATTATTTAGCTAAGTAGGTGTACAATTCCTTTTGATCTTTAACTATACATTACTTGCAGAGCAACAATTTCACACATTTTGCAAGTCGTATAATTTCTTTATGGGTTATATCATAGTAGAAAAGGAAAGGAGGAAAGTCACAGATAGGGAGCATTTAAAATGGGTCATTTAGCATAGGAATCAAATGCACTGGTGGCTAACATCTGAAGACACGGCTATATATTAGAAAGGAGATCAAGGCTGTCATGTGCTTCTTTTAGTTTAAAGACAATGGGAAGGGGTAACTCACTTTAATAGTTTCAGAAATACATCCAAAACTAAGCAACCAATGTATGGAAGAATTCAGAAAAAAAAAAAAAAGCGCCAGTCTGTGTAGTTTTCACATAATATTTTGTAAGGAAAATAAATGAAGCGATTCAACAGAGAGAAACGTTGTAACACTGTTTTAGTGAGGCAAAAACAATTCTCTTGAGATGAAACTATTAATGTAGAATCTTTCATTACTTTTACAAGTGGGGAAGTTCAATTAGCTAAAGTGCATTTCATCAGCAAGATTTCCCAAAGAATTGACATTGACCTGACAGTCCCATTGATATCATTGCCCTACCTGTACTGATTTCAATACAAAAATGTAAGAGTCACTGGTGAAAATTTTTTAAAAATATAATCTTCTGGGATTTGTTATATGGCACAATCTCTAGGAAAGGAAGCGTGGCATATTGATGACTGGTTTGACTGGGGGACCAGAAAAATTTTATGCAATATCCATCTTCAAATGTATTCTTAAAAATTCAGTTTAGATCCTTTGACTGCAGATAATGGATAATTTTTGTAGAATTTCTCAAAAGAGAAAACTTTACAGTACTTTATTTATTCTCACGTTCTTCCATGATGGAGGTCTGCATGTGTGTGTGTATATTGCAGCTCCATATTTCAGAGGCAGGGGAAAGAAATGTGATAAAGCACTGAACTATCTTTTCTCTGAATATCAAAAGCCAGAGAAAATAGATTTCAAACCATCAGGCTACTCCTGACAGAGGATGGAAAGGTCTTTGCTCCTGAGATCATCTGCAACATAATCAGTGATAAAGCACAGAGAAGAATGTAGGCATTAGCAACCCATGATTTTGAAACTCTCCAAATCTCTTTTTGGTCCTTTAAAAACAAACAAACATGAAACATTGAAGGTGGATTCCTGTCCTTGTAGTTCACAGCTCTATGGCTGTGGTTTACTCACTCCACTGACCCCTGCACCCGACTGTAGCAGTCTCGACTAATGACTTGGAAGTGAAGTTTAGCGACCTCCTCTAATTAATTCCCTGCAGCAACCACACTCCATTCAAATTACTGCGTATTTGAGAAGAAGCATGTAACAATTTTATACAAAAAATCAGAGGCTGGAAAATTGCTTTGGAAAGCTGAGAATGGTTACTTGGGAGTCTCTGCATCACTCACATTTAGTAACATAGTGACTTTGGGATCTAAGGAGATTTGGAGTGTAACTCCCAAACTGGACCCAAGAAATTTTTTGGGGGTTGGAATGGCTCATTTTTTGCCCTAGTCACTGATTAACACTTTAAATCCAGAGTGATGAATTTCCAATCTCTCTGAGTATGTGCAGCTTGGAAAACTTTGCCAGTTTGAACCCAGGACTTCTTAAATGAATTGTATTTCACTCAGTTTCAGCAGTAGAGAATTTTTTTAATGCACATTAATAAGATACAGAATCATAGAACTTAGCAAGATGTCTTGCACGTTCTCTCACCTTGTGCTGCAAATCTGTCAGGTCTCACTGGTTAAGCAGCCATGGACTGCATGAGTGCTTGGATAGGCACCTCCAAGAAGTGTCCATTATCAATTCAGTAGCCTTTTCAGGATCAATGAATCAATAGTATGACCCAGCATGTGTGACCTGGGAGTACAGGTAACACTGTTTTTTTGGCTAACACATCAATCTGTGCTCCTGTTCCACTGCAGCCAGAGGATCTATGGTGTTGTCATAAGAGGTACTTTATAAAAATTCTCAGAGACATAAACTGATTAATAAATTTTCCGCTTTCATCCTCGAAGAATAGTACTTCTCCTAGCTTTCAAGGACAGGCACTGTCTAGTTTTGTTTTGTTTTTTTTTCTTTGAACCTCTCTTTTTTCCCTCACCCTTTATTTCAAATCACATAATCTATAATCAAGTAGTCCTTGCAGTATCTTACATTCTTTCAGATCTGTGCATTCCCCCACATTCTGGGATACTTCCCACATCCCAAGGCTATTTATTTAAATAAAACAAAGCAAAAATGGCTTTCTCAAAGCCAAATGGCAAACTTGGGCAGACAACTTAGTCAAAGAATTAAAATATGTGAAGTATGGAGAGACCCTGCAATGCCGTGGAGTAGGTCAGGCAGGGGAGAAAGGAATAATATGTATCTGAGGATTGGCCTCACCAGAACAGACCATCCATTTCCAATTTAGATCCTTCTGTACTGAAAGTGCTGATGATTGATCATGTGGATATTCCCAAGATCTTCATCTGGACTGCCTCTAAAAGAAATAGTCACTTATGTAAGGGAGGATGTCCTAAGAGAGGCTCTGAGATTGTGCATCTGTCCAGCTCCAGTGTTAGCTACCTTTATGATATCTTTGCATTGCACTACATTGAAAAAAAAATAAATAAAAAGACTTTTCTGTTTAGTACAGAATTTTAATTTGTGTCTTACTGGTAATTATGCTGACTGCAGAATCCCTCTTCTTTCCCTGTCCTGAGAGTATCTAGTGATGTTGATGCGCTTTATTGAATTACAGCTTTGTTTCAAAGGCTACACTTTGGAAAAGTATGAAATTATCGATCCTATTCATTTGCGAAACATTTTGTGCTGAGAGTTTTTGTACATGTTAACTCTTATTGTTGGTATTTAAATCTGCAAACTGACTGTCTACAAAGGATGTATCCCTTGTATATTTTGTTGGTTTCCCAGCCTGTATCTTTCACTCTTCACAATAGTTTTTGAAGCTATTATATCTGGTTATAATTCAGATAGCTGAAAGATATTAAATTCCCAGTAGCCTTGTGCATATGGATAGCAGGCTGAAGTGACAGATACTTAGCAGTAATAATGCTATCGGTAGAAAACCAAGAACTCTTGCTCTTACCCACTCAGAGAGGCAGTAACCAGCTGAGCAGCCAGTGGGAAGCTTTAGATCGCCAAGCCTTAAACACAGGCAGCAGTGGATTAGTATAGGCTATAAAAGAAAGCTGTGCTTGGGAACATGGGACTACTATAAAAGGTGTAGGCTGTGGGAGATAAGACTACATATGGTCATGTCTTTATTTGTCCCACTGCTTACCAAATGCTGCCCATTCACATTTAGTATTTTAATGTATTTCAGTTCATGCTTAGTAAGGCTTATCACTTTTTATTTCTAGATGTGTAGAGAAGGTGGCATTTTGAGCTCTAGTTAAATGAAAGGAAACAGGGATATAGCTCGGTGAAAAGCCCACAGGAATACTGCTTCTTACTATTTTGATTTATCTGTAGGGCCGATCTGGAGTTGAAACTTTGAGGACTTCTGCTCTTTAAGGCACCATTCTGGTAAAAGGAAAGCAAACAATGCAAAGTGCAGAGTTGTGAAGTAGTGTGGAGAAAAGTGGTCATACTCTTTTTACTCATCATCATCGCAGAGCGGCATTATAAATCTACCAGGAAAAGGCCCTTCTCTTTATGTATGGCCCTTCTGATGTCCATGAGCAATACAGATTTTATCAGGCAAATGTATTTTGTGTAAAATGTGCCTCAGTGATTATATTTGACAAGCTTTGGCACATTATTTTGCTATTTGTTGATCTTTGCTTCCATATTCCTCAGCTCTGTCTTGAAATGCATGCCCCATATTGGCAGGCAAATGAAATACTTGCTTTAGTCAAGTGTAAACAAATTATTCCTTCCTGACTGTGAAAGCTGTGAAGAAACCTGGAATGTAGTATATAGTTAAAAATACATGTTTTAGATAAACACAGTGGCTCAGTGTTTTTACTATGTTTGTCATCTCAAACGTGCCATCTGTGGGTGATGAGTGAGGAAACTATATATAGAAGTGGGTTCACTGTGCACAGACTTCATTCTATGTGGCTAAAAATGCACTGACATTTCCTGGTGGCCTAAAAGAAGTAAATTACAGTCCAATTTCCTGATATGTGTCTTGTTAATCCATGCCTTAGGAAAAGCAAGATTTTTTTTTNTTTTTTTTTTTTTTTTACCTATTGCATCTGAAGGGGAAGAATAAAGGAATAAAATTCCCAGATTTCTCAGAGCCTCTGCCCAGAGCCTGAGCAGGAGATGAAGATTTGTTAAGAGCTATATAAAAGTTGTCTATGCATTTTTCATTCTTTTAAACTTTTGCTTTCCAGAAATATTTCTTCATTTAAAAAGTGAATTTTATTCACACAAGGTCTTGGCTGTACAGAATGAGAACTTAAGTAGAACTGAGCAAGCATTACTCCATAAACCTGAAACTAAAAAATACACTCAAGTCTTTGGGACACAGAAAGGTAAAAAATACAGTTCTGATCTTTATACTCGTCAACACATTTCACACTGTGAATGCAAAAGGAGTCACAATAAAGCACAAAGAGAAAAGTAGGCATAAAGACTCCTCTGCAGAAATTCTTCAGTCTGGCATTGAAATATCAATTATATTCAGCCTAGTTAAATGCAGCTTGAGTAATAATGACAAACAAGAAATAGTTTGAATTCAGACTGAAGGGTAGTTCCCTTTTCAATAGGGAGTGTTAATTCACTTGAAGACATTGACTGGATAATTGGCTGGGAGTATTTATGATAGGTTATGAGGGGACTGTGTGTTAGATGGCCTGAAATTGCTGCTATTTATGCCCATTAGGGTGTTTAGCATGTCTTTTTTTATCATTCAAGATTCACACAGGTCTAGATAACTGTGTGGCTGTCTTCCTCCTCAACATACATCCTGTGTGGTGGAATCTGGTCAGTAATGAAAAAAAAAAATCTGCTCACACACTAACCAAAGCATGTCATGAGCTGTGTGCTGCTTGCACTTTTTGTTTTTGTTTGTGAGTTAGTGAAAAGAGAAAGGGAACTGAACTGAGCAGTGTGGATGTAACATTCTGGCTTAACACATCTCTGGGAGTTGTCATATGGTGTCCTGGCATGGCAAAACACAGAGGGGATGCTCACAGGAACATTTAGAGAAGACCAGGTATAAACCAACAGGATGACTCAGTGTATCAATGAGGAGGTCCCAAGTATGACTGACTTTTGGGGATATTAGTTCAGTTCTGAACACTGATGATCAAAAAGACATCTCTGTTATTAGTGTAAAAAAAAAAAGTCACTAGTTTAGGGAGAATAGATAAAATTTCTTAAAAAATTTCTTTAAGCTGCTGGGTATTTGCTATAGTCTTGGGTCTTAACAAGTGTTTTTGCTACATCTTGTGGCAATGAATTTCTTCCTTTCTGTTTGGTCTCTAAATGTCTGGTGCAAGCAAAATTCCTGCTGGTTTCAGTGAAGAGCAAAGATACCAGCTGGCTTACTGATAGACCCACAATAAAAAAAAATTACAGTGACTAATCATGGAAGAAATTGGACCATTTATCTAAATTTTTTCTACCTCTACTGAAGACAACAGTTAATTTCCAAAATTTGGACCTATCACTGAGAAGTTAATGTATAGATACAATTTTCAGTCATGCATGTTCTTGCTGAAAAACCAAAGGCCTCTCTGCTTTTATAACATGCCTTCTGCTCCTTGTGGCTGTTGTATTAGGTCTTTAGTTCACAGATATCCCCTTTGAAGGAGACCTATTAAAAAAAATGTCCAAAGTTTAGGTCCAGTCTAAGGTTTCACTTTTTTATTACACCCTCACATTGACATTACTGTTAATAAATGTGAATACTGATACTTATTTTTCCCCTGTTTTTTTTTTTATTGATGATGTTAATTTGATTCTAAATTCAAGGCAATGACTTAATACCTGTCTAGAAACTTCAGACTATGAGCTAAGCTGGTTCTGCCTTAACTTAAATATTGATGCTAGTTCTTGAGGCTGGTCACAGGAAATAACTGTCCTGCCATTAAAAGAAGTTGGATTTGGGAGGTGGATCTTCAGAATATGCTGGAGATCTGACCCTGTATGTTTAGGTCGCAAGGTTGAAACATGGGGTACTAATGAAAGCCCATCTGATTAAGAGGTATAAAGCCAGCTGATCCAAACAGAGGCGTGATCAGCCCTTCTCAAGAGCATCACAGGTGGAGTGTGGTTCCTGCAAAAGGAAGAAGGTAAAAGAGTAAACAGGTGGGACCACATCTAGCTTTATGTTGTGTCTAGAGCCTCAGATTGCCTTAATCGACCTGTAGAGGGAGTTTCAGTATTGGGATCTTTGCATGGAAATAAAGTAATAAATAATAACTGATTTATTAGTTTATATTCAGCTACAGCTTTGTGCTGTTAAAACTTTATGCCACTTGCTATATTTAAAGCCCCATACTTAATAACCAGCTGTAAAACTTAAAAAAAGCTTGACTAAAAAAATCTATAAAAACAATATTGGCGTTCCAAAGAATTTACAGTTGTCATTTAAGGGCCAATATGACTGAATGTAAAATCTTGAATTATAGCCAAGAAATACTGTATTTGTGAACACCTCTGTGCCACATGTCTGACTTTAGTCTTGATCTTCCAATTTCCTCTAGTTTCATATACTTTTTCTAACACCTCTTAAGCACTGTAGAGTCAGATGTTTTAGGAGCAGGCTGTGCTGGATTTCCAAAGAAACAGAGCTGTAATTCTCTGCACTGAGCTTTTAACTCTTAGTAACTCTTTTTCAGGTTTCATAATGAAAAACTTTATTTTGTCTCTCCTGTCTGGAGCCAAAACTTCAGGTTTCTGTCTCCATTGGTAAGTTCTCTCTGCCAGGGATGACTGATACCCAGAGTTGCTGGGGGTCCTTTCCACATCTCTCATTGCACGCTCTGTCCGAAGGGTTTAGAAATGCAAATGATGGAAGTTGACCAGGGACTCAGGACTCAGTTTTCTAGCCTTTATATGAGCTCCTTTAGCTGCCACCTGTTTTGAGAAAGTAACCACTTCTTCCCCCCCCCCCCAACTTTTGGGGAATAAATGGTACAAATGCAACAGTTATTCACTTGACCTGCTTATCACCACTATGTAGAAGCTGGTCTGCAGAAGCAAACCCGATGTGTGACTTTTTCTGTTACAGAACAGAAGAATCCATGCATGGACAAAATGCACTTCTGGGCAGTCAGTTTCCTGATGAGGCTCATGTGACAGCTTTCTAGTTGACAGCTTTTATAGGGTGATTCTTCTTCTGAATAAAATAGAAGAATCAGACTAATATGGGCTCTTGCAGAGATCACCTCCCTTTAACTGTCTATTTGCAATACAACTTTGTCCCCATTTTATGGATGGAGGGGACAGAAAGATTTCTCGTTTTTGCCTTGCCCAGAAAAGGTTAGCAAGTGCAGTTCCTACAGCAATGGCAGCAGCAGCTGCTTTGTATTTCTCTAATGTGAATCAGCAATGCATATACACAAAGGGAGCAGCCTTTTGATAATCAGTTTTTCAATAACCATGTTGCAATGCACTGATTTAAATCGAGGGAAGAATGGGCTGAGATGCTCAGTGATAACACTTCAATTAGTTCCTGCTCTCTAATCGGAGGGTGTCAATCTTCTGCCAGTGACCTCAGTGGTGTGTGCAGCAGCAAGCAAACTTACCCCAGGTGTGAAGGAACAAGAAACTTGGACTGCATGAAGAGAAGGTAGATAGGATGGTGGATGCAAAATTGCTTGCTGTGTAGCTGTAAGGGCAAACATGCACTTGTTTGGGTTTTTTTTCTTTTTTTTGTTCCTAAACTCCATCCCGACGAATTCCTCCACCAGCCTTGAGCTGGTTTAGAGACCTATCCGTCCTGGCTTTCCTGTGATCCTTTGTATTGGAGACAGCACCCTTCTTAGCTGGTTAGTTTGAATTTCTACACTGAATGTGTGGGTTTCTGGTAAGTAAAGTGAGGAAGTCATGCTGTGGGGTCACAGCTTTCTGCTGCAGTTGGTTTGGAACTGGGAGATCACAGTGGCAAAAGAAACAGACTTCTAAATAATAGTGCAAGGGTTATACCTAGGGTTAAATGCTGGAACAATGAGAGTGAGTTACAGACACCTGGTTTCCCTTCTTAGTATGAGTGAATTGCTTTGCTGTGCATTTAGAAAAAAAGGATTTAATCATAAAAAGTGACCTATAAGGCTAACTTAGCCCAGAATCAATACATCTTAACAATCTATCCAGTACTTTTAAAATATTGATGTCATGACATAAAAACATAATGAAAAAATTTATTTTTTTTTATTTTTCTTTTTTTTTTTCTGAGCCATCATCATCCACTGCAGTCAGTGCACAGACAACAGCAGGTATCAATCAATGCATTATGGGTCAGGCCCTATTATAACACTTCTAAAATTAAACAGTCTGTGTTTCAGTCACGGCTACATGGCAGCTCTGAGTCATAGGTATGTAGAAGTCCCCCAGGACACCCCACAGATGTTCCCACCAGGTCACCTGCAGCCAGCATCAGAGGTGTTTCAGCCATGTGGAAAGTCAGGAAGTTTGGCCTTGAGCCGGTTCTTAATATACAACATAGTTGTTCTGCTCACCAAAATTAAAGACTTATGAGGAGAGGGAAAACCAAAGTGCCCAAAGCAGTAGTCTAGGTTTTAATTTTAGTAACTGGAGTTGACCGTAAAATACAGGGTGGGAATTTATGAAGTTTCCCCCTTTTTTTCTTTTTTCTTCCTTCATGTTTGCTGTCCTGATGTCATACAGACCTCTTTTCTACAGTGTCTCTCGTTAATAGTGAAAAATGTTGAAAAAACTCAGTAAAAAGTATTTGCTCTATTTTTTTCTAACATAAAAATAAACGAAAACTCCTTGTCATAATGTTATGCTGCTAGACATACAAATGCCTTGGGGGGGACATTGATATTAAGATCAAAGTTGGAGAGCAAAGATTAAGTGGAAAGTTCAGATAATCAATGATCCTTTTGCCTTCACTTGATTCTTGGTTGAATGTCCTTTCATTTAAAAGCCTCTTGAGATGAAAAAGATAAATAAATTTGCATCTAATAAAGCTGATATCTAGTTTTAATATTTCAGATAAGCATAAAGTTTGTTTTTCATTTTATTCTTAGTTGTTCTGTGAAAAGAGATAAATATGTACATTTTTATATAGAGGAAATAGGCAATGTAAAATGCTCTGTAGACAGCCACTTTTATGACATATAGTTAGCATCTTTCTGTTTCATTACTTTTGTTATTTTTATTCATTGTGAAACTGCAGCTCTGAGTTTTTATTACCAGAAAAATCAAGTAATTGTTTTACAGTTTTAATGAAAATCTCAAGTATTTGCATATATAGTTTTGACCAGGAGCACAAATTTAAGTCCAAATCTTTCCATTCTTTGAAGGTGCCCTACCGTGAACTAAGGTGTGGTATCTTCTTATTTATCCTCATTCCAAGATCCTGGCTCCTGTATTTTTTATTACTGAGCAAAACACAGTTGCAGTTCACAGACTAAAGACAGCAGCACACAAATATGTAAATGATAATGTTTCTCAGCTCAGAAACTTTGGGTTTTTAAGTTTAAAAAAGAAGGCCACTGTGGTACCAAGAGGTCATGTTTTATAGGAGTTTTCCAGGAGACTTCCAGACATGTTGAAGGGAGAATTGCATGCTGCTTATTTTAAAGCCAAGTGCTCTGCATCAGAAATCATCTTACTTTATGAATATGGGTGAAGTGAGAATTGGGTTTACTCTCCCAGAGGAATATTAGGCGGTGACCTTGTACTTTAGAGACAAAATTATGGCTAGGGAGCCCTTGCTGTAATTGATTCACTTTACTCTCCTGGATTTGGTAGTCTAGGGCTGAATGAGCTGCATTCTTCAGCTCTCCAGGCAACCAGCTTGAGTTCTCCATGCCTTAGATTTTATTTACTTATTTATTTTCTTTTTACTCTCATTACTACTGTTTTTGTACAGTTATGTACCTGTATGACTAATAAACTCATTAGTGAAGATCCTTGCTACTGTTACTACACCATAAATATTTTACCAAGTGTCTGGACCCACTGGAGGTCTACAGAGACAGAGACCTAATACACCCATGCTTTCAGAAAGTCTGAGAAACACTATTCTAGCACCTTCCTTCATTGTTATCTTCTTTCCTTTCATCTTCCAATTTCCTTCTGTCTTCTTATCTTCACAGCATTTCTGTTCCATTAAGTCTATTGTTTTCTATCTTCTTTTTATTCCATTTTTTCTTTACTTATGCCTCTCTTTCTCTTATCAGCTCTGGTTTTATAATAGTCACAGTTGAGAAATGTCACATAACCAATATCTTCACTCTATTCATTTGTGTAACTACTTTTCTATAGGGACCATTCTTGGATTACCCAAGTACCACGCTTGTTTGATTACAAAATAAAGCACAGAAAAAATTATGTGTGAACTTTTATTTTTGTTCACAACCATTGGATTTCAGCTCCAGGTTGCGCAGGATGGGATTCATCAGTGGCTGCAAATTCCTCAGTCCCTGTGTCTACATCCTGCCTCCCTCCCACTCTGCTCTCATCTACTTTTGCTGCTTCTTTGCCCCTCTTGTCTCCTTTTTATGGTTTTCTCATGTAGTTCAACATCTGCAGTATTTGGATTTTTTTCTCTTCTGCTGCCTTCTACCTCCTGTTTATAATCCCAATCTCTTCTCAGTTTCTCTGCATCCTTGTCCCATTCTGCTCCTGCAAGTTTCCTTGCTACTTCCCTCTTTCTCTTGTGCATGACCTGGGCATCACTGAGAGGGGATTTCTGCTCTCCACTCTGTGTTCACCCCAGCATAAAGTCACACACAAGACAAGACAGGTATGTGTCCTGCACTCAGGAAGGCTGGAGCCTGGACATGGGGGCTCAACTTCTACTGTCTTTCTGCCCTCTTGGAAGAGGAAAAAAAGTGAACGAGGACAAAACTACAGTTCAAAACAACCTTGGGTCCTGCAGAGTCTCACCAAGGCTCTGCCACAGAGCTCACTTCTCCCTTGTGAAACAGAGATGATGCTGAAGGGAAAATCCTGCTCTGTCCCTGCCGACCCAGGTAGGAACATTTCACTGAAGACGGGCTCTCTGAGCTCTTAAGTTTTGATTGTATCTGTGCACAGAGAGATTTTTCAAAGCCTCTAACCATAAGTGGAAGAAATTTCCTGGGAGCTGTAAGATGCATATCACTGCCATATGCATAAGAGAGCAAGGGAAGAAAAAGGGAAGCAGCTCTGTTGAATTTCAAGTGTCATCTTCAAAGGGCCCCCCTCTGAAATGGTTGTTAGGGCATATTTCACATGGGCAAACCAAGTATACATTCTCCTTCTTGTTCTCTGAAGTAGCCAGGCTATATTTTGCACTGTTTTCCAAAAATATTCACCTTCTGTCTCTGCTTCTCTGTGGTTGGCTGAGATTTAGGAAAAGGTGCATGTGAGTGTGGTGGTTTGTTTGGCTACCATTAATTTATAAGTGCACCTCTGTAAAATAAAGTTTGGCCAGTTAGAAGCGCTCTTCAAAGACTGCAGATGAAGCACCACATGATTAAAGATATCTTCCTACCAAAAATGCCTGAAGGCAAAGTAATCAATTTTGTCAGAAGTGACACCAGGGAATTTCCTGACTGCTCTTCAGTCATCAAAAAGACCTCAGGAATTGTCCATGGTAGGAACTCTGGGATTGCTGCAAAACAAGATTGTTTGAGGCATAATCAAGGAAGTAGGAAAACTCATCCTACTCTCATCTTAGTGACTAATTTTTATGATGTGACACATTTCCTTACTGCTCAATGATGAGGTTGCCTTCAGGCAACCGTGTTTAGAAATGAAGAGACTAATCAATTGCACAATGCATTGAACAGAAGCAGGGAGAATTAAAATTTCATCTATTTGTGCAAAGTACCAGGAAAAGTTTAAATGAAGAGTTATCACTCTGGAAGGCGAACAACGAAGAGCATCCCACTACTCCCCTACCCTTGTACACACATATTATTCTCTCAGAAGGGTAATTTCTCCACACAGTAGTAGGAGGAGTATTTTCAGTCATGAAGGAATATAAAAAGTCAAATGTTCTTAAAACAATTGTACATAGCTTCTACCCCAAAATTGACTGTGTCCTCCCATTTGGTAATGAGGAATCTTTAGTACGAATCCCATTTATCTGATGCTGCTGGAAGAATACGGAGAAGGTTGTGGATGAGAATTACGGTGGTGTTTGCGTTCACTTTCTTTCCAGAAAAATTGCCTTTGAAATGGAGCTATTAATGCTCACAGAGACTTTTGAGAGGCAGCAAACATGAAAAAAAATTTTTTTTAGCTAGTAAATGTTTTTAGTCCGTGGTTAGATCTGTCTGTGTTAGTAAATAAAGTAGTGTAGCTTCATGAGAACACTTATGTGATTTGAATTTAGCTTTCAACTGAGCAAATACAGTTAGAATCCGTAATGAAAATATTGTCTACACAAAAATGCTATCAATTTTCCACAGAAAAGATGATGACTGTAGCATCATAGAAAGCCAGTGTTCCAAAGTTTTATAGAAAGATGTTTACAAATGCGTTTGGGTCACAAGAAATACATTAATTAGGTAAATTCAGGAGGTTTCACTTTGATTTTGAAATTTCACTTTTTTATCAAAGTAATTTTTAATGCAGCTTGTAAATGTTTTATTCCAGATATTTAAATATTTCATAAGCATCTATCTAAGGTTTTTTAATAGTGTTTCTAATTAGCTTTGTCAGAAGTGCATTTTGGTAAATATTTAATCAGCTCCTAATAGAATTAATAAGAAATTTTTATTCTCTCCCACTAAGAGTACTTTAGCTTCAAGAAATAATTTGATTTTGGGACATCTTAAGTAAAATGGGAAATAAGTATAGATGATAGTTTTAACTTATCTGTGTTACAGGCTCGGGTA
Source organism: Sclerurus mexicanus (assembly GCA_013396755.1). Classification (NCBI taxonomy): domain Eukaryota; kingdom Metazoa; phylum Chordata; class Aves; order Passeriformes; family Furnariidae; genus Sclerurus; species Sclerurus mexicanus. The sequence continues at coordinate 2,061,648 of VWZF01004427.1, read as the reverse complement.
CATATATCTAGTGTGGAGAACTATGGAAAGGAGTTTTTGTACCCTCAGCAGAAAGCTATCTGGGAAAATAGGTGTGGCCTCAAAACTAGTTGAATTTATAAGAGAAAAAAAAACCCAAAAAGCAACAAAATATTTTCCATAAATTTGATTAAATCACCTGATTATCAGCCACAGGCAATTAAACTTATTCTGATCATTACCCCTATTTCCAGAGCTCTGTCTTATTTTGAAACTTTAAAAACATGATACTAAGACAGAGGACCATATTCAGAAATAGTTCTTCTCAGGTAAACTGATGTTGAGTGATCTATTTCAAGCCTTCAGCCCTCAGCTGATCGCTCCAAAGGTGAAATCATTCTTGCCCTGAGGATGACCCATGGGTACCCGGAACATCTGCATCACCAGCAGTATGGACAGGGATGAGTCTCGTATCTCACCAGCTTGTTTCTTTGCTCCCAGGGCTTGTGACCAGACCTCTGAAGTCAGGGGACTACACATTTTGTACATTTCCCTCCTGCCAAGACTGAGATCAACAGTCTCACTTTGCCCATTAAAAAATAGAGGGACTGTTTACCAAGACCAGTGCCTGAGATGCCCACAGATTCAAGCATTATAAAAGCACAGCTGCTTTGCCTAACAGCAGGAGAAACAGCCCTTTACAGTCTCTTAGCGTTGCCCTCTCTGATCAGAGGGAGTTGATAAACACAGAGAAGATTTCAAACGGGATTACCTCAGGGTGGTGAAGGAGACACAAACAAGAGTATGAAAAGATGTTTTTTATGGCTGTGATAGTTATTATAAATGGATGGAATCTGAGTTAGTGAGGGGATGATCTTTGCAAAATGCTGAAAAAACAGAAAGTGGCATGATTTTGATTTCTTCAATTTTAATGGCATTTTCCTTTTCATTTGTTTTATACTCTCATGATTATCAGACCCACTTGGAGCTGAGTCATTTTAATGAGGTTTTGAATTATTGTTTTCTACTCTTCTAGTGTCTCCACCTAAGTCACTAAATTAGAGCAGCACATTCTTGCAGATGTGAATGTAAGAAAAAATGGAGAAATGGATAAGTAAGTAGAATTTCTGTTATATCACAAAACCAAAAAAAAAAATAAATTATAGCATTGCTTAATGCCAGATGTGGAAAAGATCACATGTATTTTCAACAGCTAATGAGAAAACTCGATCTTCACAGGAGCATGGCATAATTCTTCACTGTATTTCTTACCAGGACTGGTAGGATGGATTGCTTGGTTCAGAGCAAAACCATGAATATATGTGGCAAATGGGTGTTTGAGAGCTGTGCTGGTCCCAGCAGTAACCAGGGAGCAAGGTATGGCACTCTGTGATGGCACAGTTTTTGGGGCAGCATGGAGTTATTCCTGTAGTGAAGCAACAGTGTCTTATTCTGCAACTCACAAATTCTGCTGTCTAGCAGGTCGGTGAAGGTAAAGCTGCCTCTGTGTGTTCCCTGTTCTGTGTTTGGGGTTTGATCTCAGCGGAGCATCTTATTGGATTTCCTAAACCACTGTGTGTGTTTGAAAGTTATCCACCCCTGCACTGCACAGAGAGGACTTGCCGACTCCCTGCACATGCACATCTCCAAGTGTATCTACATGAGACATATAAACCAAGTCATAACAAGGGCTGAAACTCCTACTCGTGCTGCAGTGGGCAGTGTCTCGTTCCTCAGAGAGGGCGCTGCCCTTTGTTTTCTATGGTGAGCCCTGTGCAAAGCATTTTATGGTAAGAAAGAAAAATTACATCCCATCCTTCAACTAGTTAATGCCCCATGTCTGAAACTGGACTGATTGTACTACTCTTAGAAGTAGATATATTTTTGTGAATTTTTAATTATACAGGCTTCTAAAAAATTTGCCTCCACTCTGAATTTTGGCCTATTCAGGGAAATCTGCTAAAATCCAGATGTGTTGTGTTGTGTGGTCATATTAGTGTAATAAACAGCTTATTAGAAAATGGAAATGATGATTAGATGGCTCTTTACCACGAAGAGTAACTTTACTTCCACTCAGATGATTATCTTAATATTATGCAAAGCCAGATTTGTCTAATACAAATTAGCCATTTAAATGAAACCTTGTAATTATTCTGAAAACAAAATTTCCATGGACAGCAGGACTTGTTTCCTAGTTTTGAACTAAATATTTTCTGATTCAGTCCCATATAAATAAATCATAGATATGTCTGTGTCTCAAAACTAATGCTTGCTGGAAACACCTCTGGAAACCCAGGCTGATGGCAGTATAAAGAATAGATGAAATGATTCTGATTCCATTTAAATTGCAGGCTGGAAATGTGCTTCTCAACCACAAATATATATGGATCTATCTGCCTTGGTGTGTTTTAGATAAGTAGTTTTGATTCAGAACAACAATACTATTTAGTTGACATTTAGATTTATGATCAAGAAGTATTATAATGTAGCACATTTATTTTACTCAGTGTCTACCTTCTTATTAAACATCTCTCTACACCACTAGAATTAGAATCAATTCACTGATTTTGCTTTATTTGTTTTGTTTTGTTTGGTGCTTTGCTTGCTCTTATGCAGTGTCCAGAAAACAGAGCAAGAGTGAGTAATTGATGGCCTCTCCCATTCAGGGCCGAGACCCACTGCTGTGCACATTTCTCAGTCTGAAACACTAATCCTCTTGGGTTTTCATGGTTCTCAGGCAGGAGTTCCACCACATAAATCCACCATGTGCATTCCCCATTAACTGGCAAGAGCTGTGCTCAGCTTTTCACAAAAGGACCTCTATTTGTCGCTGAGTACAATGAAGGGTAAATTAAAATACGGATGTAAAACACCATCCTGGCAGGTCCTCTGCCTCAGGTGCTTTTAGAGGTTATGTAGCAGTGTGCTCTGGGTTGCATCTGGTCCTCCATACCTCTAAGATAACTGTATTTTTGTTCTTTTTTTGAAGAATATTGGTTTGGTTACGTGTAGGTTCCTAATGCCACTCACTGGACTTCAGTACAAGACTCTTTCCAGGCACTGAGATGTACCTCCGGCCCTTATTTTTCTAGGGCAAAGAAGTGAGACTTGCCAAGTGTCATCAGGTTACCTGTAGTACACACTGGTGAGAGTCCCATAATTCCCATGCTCAGCTGCGGAGACGTGTTCTTAAGTAAAAATGCTTGCACTCAAAATTTAATATGGAAAATATTGGATGAGGAATTCTGGTAAAACATAAATGATGGTTATTACATGCAGTTGCTACCAGCTGCAAAAATATTAGTCTAATATGACACTTTCCTCTGTGGGAGATTCTGTTAGAAGTTATCAGCAACAAAGGGATGTTATGCTGCAATACACACATTTACAAAGCTCGAATAAATATGTCTCCTGCTGAGGCTACAAGTTTTACTGTACCCTTTTTAGAGTATGTCAGGTTGGAGCATGGCTGGTCAGCTGTCAGGGGTGGTTTACAAACCAGGTTAAACATGCCTGTGGTCCCATGGCAGCCTCAGATCCCAGCAGGTTTGCAGAGAAATGTATTCTTTTATTCTGCTCAAGCCAAAAAGAAAAAAACACACCACAAAACAAAACCAAAACCAACACAAAATCCAAACAAAACAAAACAAAACAAAAAAAAAGACCCACTTCTAAGCTGACCATTTTTCCAATTTGCAAGAGAACAAAGGTTTCCTAATTGCAAGTCCACTGCCCTTATGAGGGACTTCAGCTTGCCAGAAATTGGCTAGGAGCATCACGCAGCTGTTAACAACCTGGGCCGAAGATTCCTAAAAAACCTGGAGTACAACTTTATGGAGCAGGTCCTAAAGGATCTGACTTGGACAGATGCCCTCTTTGATCTGCTGCTTGTCAACAGAGGGGATCTAGTGAGTGAAGGTCTCGTCTTAACCACAGTGATCACGGAGTGATTGAGTTTAGAGTATCTGTTAACAGGAGGAAAAGTGCCAGCAAAACCTCAACTCTGGACATGAGGAGAGCAGACATCAGGCTGCTCAGGGAATTAGTAAGTAGGGTCCCCTGGGAAAAAGTTTTTACAGGTGCTGGGATCTATCAATCCTGGTCACTTTTCAAACATCACTTCCTAAGGGCACAGGAACAGGAGTTCCCAAATGTTGAAAGTCAAGCAGGGGAGGCAAAAGACCGGCTTGGATCTGAGCAGGGATCTCCTCTTGGAAATAAGGCAGAAAAGGAAGGTGTATGCCCACTGGAAACAAGGTCAAGGGACATGTGGGAAGAATTCAGAGATGTTGCTTGCTGCTGTAGGGAAAAAAAATGTGTGGCCAAAGCTGAACTGCAGTTGAAGCTGGCCAGAATTGTGAGGAACAATAAAAAGAGTTTTTTTCAAATATATTAAGGGTAATAGGAAGTATAGAAATGTTGTTGACATGTTACGGCATGAAGATGGTCATTTCACCAACAGTGACAGAGACAAGGCAGAGGTATTTAATGCTTTCTTTGCCTCTGTCTTCAACATGAATGATGGACCAAGGGGGTCTCGGTGCACTGAGCTGCAGGATCGTGACTGTGAGAATGATCAACTCCCAGGCAACCCTGAAAGCGTGTGGGATCTGAGACTCCAGCTGGATCCCTACAAATCTATAGGGCCTGATGGGATTCAAGCCAGAATCCTCAAAGAGATGGTTGATATCATTACACAACCTCTCTTGATGATTTTTGAGCAGAATTGGGATTCCAGAGAAGTCCCAGCTGACTGGAAGCTGGTGAACATTGTCCTGATTTTCAAGAAGGGCAAGAAGGAGGGTGAAAGAAACTACAGGCCTGTCAGTCTCAATTCAGTGCCTGGTAAAGTTATGGAGAAGATTATTCCAGGAAGTATTGAAAATCACCCTAAAAACAATTCAGGTGCTGGTCACAGCCAGCACAGCTCCATGAGAGGAAAGTCCTGCTTATCAAACCTCGGATTTATGTACAGATTGGGGAATAAGATGCTGGAAAGCAACGCCACAGAAAGGGACCTGGGGGTTCTGGTTGATGGCAAGCTGAATCTGAGTCAGCAGTGCCCTGGCAGCCAGGAGGGCCAACCCTGTCCTGGGGGGCATCAGGCACAGCATCACCAGCGAGGTGAGGGAGGGGATTGTCCTGCTCTGCTCTGCACTGGGGCGGCCTCACCTTGGATATTGTGTGCAGTTTGAGGCACCACAATATAAGAAAGACACTAAACTGTTAGAGAGTGTCCAAAGGAGGGCAGCAAAGATGGTGAAGGGCCTTGAGGGGAAGCTGTATGAGGAGAGGCTGAGGGCACTTGGTGTGTTCAGCCTGGAGAAGAGGAGACTGAGGAGAGACCTCACTGCAGTTACAACTTCCTTGCGAGGGGAAGAGGAGAGGCAGGCACTGATCTCTGCTCTGTGGTGACCAGTGACAGAGCCTGAGGGAATGTCCATAAGTTGTGTCAGGGGAGGTTTAGGTTGGATATTAGAAAATGGTTCTTCCCCCAGAGGGTGGCTGAGCCCTGGAACAGGCTCCCCAGGAAAGTGGTCACAACACCAAGCCTGTCTGAGTTCAAGAACCATTTGAATGATATCCTCAGGCACGTGGTGCGACTCTTGGGGATGGTCCTGTGCAGGGCTAAGGGTTGGACTCGATGATCCTTGTGTGTCCCTTCCAACTCAGCATAATTGGTGATTCTGTAATCTGTATTCCATTGGGAGGAATCTGCCTTCTGTGTCTTGCTCCAAAGCCTTTCGCTCGTCACTTTGTGGAAGGGTTTGCCTTCCTTTCCCACAGATATGGATAACTAAGATCTAAGGCACTGTAAGATTAAGTGGCAGTACATATATTTTTTATTATTATTTTTTTTATACACACATTCATGAATAAGTACCAAAACAACAGTAATGATATTAGTTTCTCTTGCCATAACAGCCAAACTACAAGGCTAGCCCCACTACTTTTATCGCTCGATCTATATCTATATCTATATCATCCATATCTAATATATATATATATATTTCAGTGTATGCCCTGATGATATAAAGCAGGCAGTGAGATTCTGGGAGGCATGTGTCAAGAAGAGGATAAACATCATCATTTCTACTTTTCAGTCTCTATGACCCCAACTCGGGAGAAGATGTATGTGGGTTCTTAAGCCTATCTTAATACATGAAGACACACAATTATATTCCTGGCCTTTAAGGAGCTGATTAAGCCTCACTACAAATGTTATTCATGCTTGCTTAGATGATTAAATGTTTTTATAAATTATGTCCTAAATCTCTGGCCAAAGCCATCTGTGAATTTGAGCTGAGACAAGGTACAGGTTAACTACAGGGATTTGCATGTAGCCCTCCAGCCACCCCTCCTCTCCACCCTGGTCTTTCCCATGACATTAAACATATGAATGGTCAATAACTGCCCAGTGCTTGTTTACTTTGCTGTGTGCATGACTGCATCTCTTGATGCGAGTATTGAATTTACATTTCTCACACAGTTCAGAGGCTGTCTGTTGAACCAGTTCATAGATTTGCTACAATACATTTGTGTTACCGTTTCATTATCAGATGACAATTAGCACCTTTCCCTTGATTAGATGGCACCAATATAGCTGGATGCTATTACAGAATTTCTTCAAGGGTGACAAAAATAATTTGTTAATAGGCTTTTCCTTCATCAGTCACCTGTTCCTTCTGGACTGTTGGAGCTCTGAGGGCACAATAAGCTTTAATGTCCCTAATCAGTCTCACATGGGATCTCTCCTCATACCCTGCTCATGGATCCAGGGGCTCTATGTAAGCTCAGACCTCGTCCTTTAGACCCTGCCCAAGTCATGTTGGGAACAGTCCTGGTTTCCAGTTCAGCTATGCCTGTTCCTGACCATTGACTCCCTTGACCCAAGCCCCAGCTTGCAAACTGATTTCCTCGATTAGCCTTGGACCTGCCTCATCCCCAGGCACTTCCTGGTGGTCTGTGCTCTTGATTAGACCCAGTAATCATCTGGGCCTGCCCAGAGCACACAGCATTGAAAATTGATTACCGTATATCAACTGCCACAAGCAAAAACATGGCTCACTTGCCTATTTTATGGAGAAGATGTGAGGGAAAGAGGGTTTGAAGGAACACAACCAGGTGACTAGGCAGAAGAAATCACCAGTGCCAGTTCTTCCTGCAAGTCCCCATGCTCCCACCTTCTGTGATGCTGGCAGGGAAGATTTGTCTGCTATAACTCCTGTGGCAAAAGGTAATACCAGTTTCTTTCTCACTTTCTGCATCTATTCTGAGTATCAAGGTTAACTTTAGCACAGGAGTACTGTGCTTCCACTGGGGACTGTTTTAAGGGGGTTTTTTTTGTTTTGTTTTTTTTTTTGACTACTTGAATTTCAAAGTTACCCCTCATCTTCAGATGAATACAAATGCTATATTTGCTGCACTGTGATGATATACCTTTCATTTTACTTACTGTGTTGCTAATGAGGAAAGACCTTAGCAGTCAGCAACTCTTATTATCCTTCAGCTTAGAGCTCATCCTGTGAAATGCTGAGGGTCTCTGGAAGATAGTTAGCATTCCTGGACATCAGTGGCTCCAGAGAGAATCAATCACCAGTGATAACTACTCATACTGCTTGAGCAGTACTAGCTCCTGCTAGATCAGGCTCCTGGAGAATATCCAGTTCTTCAGCAGATAGGAAAAAACCCAAGGAGACTATTACAGATGATGGAAAGAGAATCTTTAAAAGGCATCTGCAAATGTTCTTTGAAAACAAGCTTTTCTGGTTAACGATACATATGCTCTGTTCTAGCTGTATCTTTCTATTTTTCCCTTGGCTATTCATAAATTCTAGAAATAGCAGCTGACTATCCTGCAGCTATTTGGGGGCAATTAGGCTTATAAGTCCTGAACAGATGCACATTATTTTGATAGGTGGAGACTTTCATCTGCCAAATAGCTCTGTTTTCCTAATTAATTTTATCCTTTCTGGATTTAAAAAAAAAAAGTTACAAACGGAAGGTTTCAGAGTAGTAACTAAGTCTGACCTGAGCATAGGCAGACACCAACCAAGATTTCTACCTATCACCCTGATGTCATTATAAATTTTTTTCACTCTCACCTGTGTTATTGCTGCACTGGCTTCTACAGCTACTCATATAATGAAAGTTCCCCAAGAGATGCATTTTAAACTAGGCACATTTAAATTAACGAGCAGGTGGAACTAGCAAGACTGAATAGTCCCTACATGGTTTTAAAAGTGTTTCTACCTTAAGCTTGTGTTGTACAAAGGCTGGAAACAGTGTCTTTTCCCTATTCAGTATGGCAGCACCAGGATCATTCTCTTTGTGGGAGAGTTTATGCTGGGAAGGTCTCACATTTCACAAAAGAGAAGTTCCTGGATTTCTTGTGTACTGAACTGGACTGTTCAGACCCCATAGAGCTTACTTAACATTGTTTCTTAGTGGCAATGAATAGAATAAATGTCTTCTGTTAGATTTAAGTTAAAGAAATTCTGGAAGTACTTACTCTGAAAGTAAATTTAGATGAGTTGGTTCAAGCAGCACTTTGGTGATTCTTCAAGAATGCAAGAGAATGATAAATATCTTAGTTATTAAAAATAAAACCCAAGAAACAAAAAAAACACAAAAAAACCCAATAAAACACCAATGAAATGCTTCTGCCATCCCAGAACCATATTAAAGGGCACTGCAAACAGCTACATCCTTTCACTCTTCTAAGTGCTTCATGTACTCTATATTCCCCAAGTAATATTATAAGGGTATAAAAATGTTTTCTAAAGATATATCAACAAGCAATATAGTTTTTAGAGGGTACTACATAGCTCAAGAGAGGGAAAGAAATTACAGTACCTTATTTTAAAATTAAAAGTAATCAGGTCAACAGATATGAAACCTATCTGTTTGCAGCTTTCATTATATTGTTAGCACTTAACAGGAGGAAAAAGGAAGGAAAAGATAAGATAAATGTAGAGTATATTAGTGTTAGGGAAAATGTGGTGTGTGCTGGAGTAATGGAATCACTCAGTAGAAAAATATAAAACACTATTTGATATTCACATGAAAATATGATGCATTTCAGAGCAGTGCATAAGTGGGACTATTTGTTAGAAAAACTGAGGTGTCAGGAAATTAAGATATTTCATTTAAAATCCAATACAGAGAACAAGGCAATATTTGAACTGGAGTACACCAGAGGTGTCAATCACATCCAATTGCAGTACGAAATAAAGTTAATGGGAGATGTTCTGACTTTGGTGGGTCCAGACTTTGGTTCTCTGTGCTTACCTACTTACATCAAAGCAAGTCTTAATGCTGAAGTCTTATTTCTGCTCTCTGAAAGTTAGAATGTATAAACAAAGTACAGCAGTAACCTGTCATACCTTTGTAATCACAAGAAGGGCAGCATTATAGCTAATTCAGCTAATAGTTAATTTCTACTAACTATTCTCTCTTACGAAGTATATATTGCCTTCCTTATTATCAATGATGTTGTGTACAGGTTGAATACTCAAAGCAGAATGTCTGGCTGAATTCTTACTCAAATATATATGTGAAGGCTTACATTTAGTTCCTTAAATATCAGGATATTAAATACTAATATTAACAAACTTTTTCCCACCCTAACAAGGTGATGTTTGAACTCAACTAATAAACAGTGGGAAATATTCACTATTTTCATCAGGTTTAGGGTAATGTAATTTTCTAGTAATCAAAGTGCTTTTAATCCTTCCTTTATTATACCATGGGTTGCCACTGAAGCAGTTCATATGAGTGCTGCTGTAGGATTAGTGCTAAAAGCAGAGTGTAGCAGTGTTATATTTGGCATTAGGAGGACAAGCTGTAGTCAGACAGGACAAGTCTGTACTGCTGGGAATGCAGTAGCTCCACAGGATGGAGCCACAGTTATTGATAAATTGCCTGCCAGGGTTTTTTGTCCTTTGGCCTCAGGACTTAATAGGATGAAAGGACAGAATGTGTAGAACAAACTAACAAACCACCTACCCAGCAAAGTTACCACATGCTCAAGTCATCACACTTGGTATTTGGAGATGAATTAAAAAAAGAAAATACATAGGAAAAAACTAAAACCACAGGAGAGAAATGAAGCTTTTCAAAGTCTGTCTGATGTTTAGCATTCAATGAGATTTGCTTGAAAACTCTGCCAAAGATATGTGAGCACTAAAGTGAGCAGTATGTTCTTTCAAGAAAAAGAATCTGGTGTCTGATTTTGCTGCTGAGGCAGAAAGAGGGAAAGAACCCACTCGTGCACTGTTTAATTTGGCCTTTTTCAACTGTTCAGAGGTGACGGCATCAAGGAAAACTGTAACACCTACAAATCCTGCAAAAGACTCTCAAAACAAAAACAAGTGTTTCACAGAAAAGCAGTGAAAGTATGATACACAGGAAGAGCTATTCTGGCTATGGAAGGAGATGAACACTCATTAAAGAACTTTATATTAACATGTGAGAGCCCTCCTCAAAGACCCCAGTGAAGCTATGGAGTGAACTAGCTGAACTATACTAATATTTAGAATTTTGGTGGAAGCTGAATGTCTAATTCACTTTGTCATCAGTGAAGTTTCACATTTCTTTTGAGGAAAATAGAAAAGATAACTGTGAGACACTAGATTATTATATTAATTATTGGCTTGGACCAACTCAAGTGTGTGTGTGTGTTTGAGGGGTGCAGTGTTCAAACCGTCCATTTTCTAGACTCTTGTAGTTGAATCTCTGCTGGATCTAGGAATAATAGCAATATTTCTTCTTTTTCTCTCTCTTTCTCTACTTCTTCTTCTCTTAATCTTCTTTCTTAATGTTTTGGGTAACTTGGGACCAAATGGTTGGATTTTGCTAAGTGGTATGTGTTATCATGTGCTAAATCAATGCTTCATGGAATGCTTTATTTTGGTTGCGTGCTACCCTTTAAGCTTTTGACAAGTTCTCTTACTTACTAAAGTTTACCAGTAAAAGTACCCTCTGAAAAAATGTGGGCGGCTTTCCTCCTGTGTGCCCCCTGTTAAGATGTTAAAAGAACTGAGGGCTTTTCTTAAAATTTGGTGGATGAATTTTTGGAGCCTTGTATACTTTTAAAGTAAAACTTCATTGAGCTCATAGCTCTGAGACTTGGGGTCTTACTGCCACTCTATGAGACAGCAGCTAACAGAGTTAAGGCAGGTGGCATGACACTGACAGTGGGGACAACTTTTAGATGAGCTTTACAGGATTCTCCCATGGTGAATAAAACATGGAAGCCATAAGACCAAGAGGTTATGGGCTTTTCTTCAAGTCAGGTAATTAGACTTATTGAATCATAGAATGACTTGACTTGGAAGGGACCTTAAAGAACATCCTGTTCCAACTTCCCTGCCCCAGGCAGGGACACCTTCCACTAGACCAGGTTGCTCAAAGCTCCATTCAAACAGGTCTTGAACACTTCTAGGGATAGAACATCCACAGCTTCTCTGGGCAACCTGTTCCAGTGTCTCATCAATCCCAAATTAAAAAAAAAATAAAAAATCCTACTATCTCATCTAAACCTGCCCTGTTTCAGTTTGGAGCCAATTCCCCTTGTTGTGTCACTGCGTGCTCTTTTGAAAAGTCTCTCCATCTTTCTTTTAGACTCCCTTCAGGTACTACTTGAAGGACAAAAGACCTGAAAAAAAGAAACCCTAAATAAGAAGTGCCAAGTTCATGGGGTTATCAGGAATTCCAACAGCTGGGGATGTGGGGGGAGAGAAGGGACACAGAAACTTAAAGTTCCATCCCTGAAGAGTAGCTGAAGCAGCAAGGACCATTTGTAAATGACTTCCCAATAATATAACGTGACACAGATCTACCAGGATGCACAGCACTTGTTCTCCCAGAACAAGATATAATCTTATCTGTATTACTAAGTTACAGGGCCACTGTCAGAAAAGAAAAAAACCCAAACAAAACAACAACAACAACAACAAAAAAAAAAAGAAACACAAAAAAATCCCCAAACTTTATTAATCTGCCCACCATGACTTTTAAAAGGACAGACATGACTCAATATCTGCTCTAGTAAAAAAGGTACAACACCTTGTATGTAATTCCAATAAGAAAGCTAAATGATTGCTAAATGAAAGCTAAATGAAAAGCTAAATGATTCCAGTTGTCCCCCAGCTCAGATCCACCCTTCCTCATCACTTTTGCACCCCCTCTGTTCTTTCAGGATTGCTGGCTTTTTCATTGTGCTGTATTTAGCTCTTCTTTCTGTATTTAGCTCTTCTTTCACCTCCATGTGCTGTATTTAGCTCTTCTTTCACCTCCATGTGTTAACTTATGAACTTGCTTTGAATAGTGACCCTTTCTCAGGAGAGCAGGCTCTTGTTGCCACTATACACTAGTTCTACTCCGTACCAGCAGCTTGTTCATTTTTCATGTAGCCACTCCACATCTTTATTCCTTCAGCGGGGCTGGAGGAAGGTTGTTTGATGGAGCTGGAAAAAGATTTCATGTTTGCTTTTTTCCCTCCAAACTGTTATTTCTTTCAAGCTGCTTCTTTTCCACTAGGTGCCACTGAAGACTAGGGGAGTGAAAAAACCTTATGAAGAACATCTGTCTTGCCTGAAATCCAGAGTTCCTGGGTTTCCTGGTAACTTGGGAGTGTAATTTTAAAGTGACCTAAAGCTTGTGAAAGTTGAATTCCTATTTATAAACTGTAATGTTAAAGGTTGTACCTTTCTGTGCTAATCCCCGGAAGATGCAGTCTTTAGAAACATGTAATAAATACGTCAAAAATCCATATGGGAACTTGATGATGGTATTATTGCAGCCATTCCCTTTGTATGGTTGTGGAGATGGCTACTCAGGCTCAACAGCTGGGTATGGGTCACAAGTGCCTGGAGATGGTTTACAGTAACTTAGGATCATGGAGCACTAGAAGGGATAAAAGTCCTTCTGGCTCTTCCTTATCCTGATCCAGCACTGGCTATAAGAGCCGTGCCTGACATGTCTTAAATTACCAGCAGTTTTGTCTTGCACTAGGAACAGAGGGTGACTGCGAGCATTTGCTATAAATTTTTATATCAATGCATAATCTTTTAAAACATCATTGATGATGAACAGAAAGTTTATGCCGTTTTACATGATGAGTGAAATTCAAGTGTTAAAAGAAATCTATTTTTAAATTACAGCAATATAAAAATACTGACGTTGATTCAGATTTCACTTAAAAGACTATGTTTTTTAAGTCTGACAGCTACAGAAAGGAACAACAAACTTTTGTTTCAAATTTCTGCACTCCTCTTAAGAAAACTCTACTACGTTCAGAGTACTCAAATCCAAGATTTATAGCAATCTGAAATTATGCAGTAAGAGATGTATAGAGGTGTGTACAAGCAGTATATAACCTAAATTTTGAAGTAACATAATTAGTAAGAAATTGCCTCCAAAAAGAAGACCATTTTTCTTGTAAATGTGAGGAGAGTAAAGGAAAATACCTTTATTTTCTCACTTGCCTCATTTGTGGTATTTCTGGCACACTGTGCGTCAGTAGATGCACTCCTGAGATAACAGGGAATGAACAAAAGAAATAACAGGATTTAGCCCCACCTTCCCATCACTCTCTAGTTACAAATTGAGCAGCCAAGCTCAATCACCTGTTTCAAATCCTTTTTGGACGTGGAGTCTGGGTACAAAGGCATTCACGGTGATCTGTAAAAAATGTCTCTGTCCACTTTGTTTGAGATCAAACTGCCTGAGGAAAGTCTGGAAATGGAAGTGCAATTACCCTTCTGAGAACTTAAGGTCTGCTGTGCATTTGACTTCCATAGATGTGTTACTGTTCTCTAAGAAGTCATGCGACATTTGTGGAGGTGATGCCACAAATATGACTTCACTAGTAATTCTGAAATTGTAATGAAAATTGAAAATAAAGAAGAAAGCCACACAATCCCTGGATGGTTCAGTGGATATAATGCTGCAGAAGGGATTGTGGCACTTTGTTTTCATTCTTGCCCTTTGAGAAATCACTGCGCCTCTCTGTTCTTCAGATTTTCTCGGTATGATGTGCTGCTCATAATTTTTTTTTCTACCTTTATTCAGTGTTTTATGACATAAAGGTGAACATGCTCTCTGACAACTATGACATTCAATGTTGTCACAGTCTTTTTAATCTAAGGAGAAAGTCTAAGATTTCTAATGAGTTTGGGTATCTAAGAACTTGCTCATTTTATTTGCATTTAATGCCACAGCTACCTGAAAATCTTACCTTTCTCATGATAATTAAAAAAAAAAAATGAAACAAGCAACAAACAATAAATGAAGAGCAACACTTTAAATGCTAGGTTTTTTTGCATATTCACTGTGCAACACCACAAATTATTTCCCCTGTCCTCTCACCATATTCCTCAGTAGTTCCTATGCATGGACTCTTCCTTACAACTGCCTTCATTTCCCCATGTCCCCTAATGTGTTAACATAATTTTCAGGGAAGTTAATATGTTCACTAAACAGAGTGCCAAGTGCTATATCCCATCAGCTTGCTGAACATCATCTCTTTTTATAGGTGGGTTCTCAGTGGTGTAAAAGTCATGGTGGGACAAACAGGAATTAAAGTTTCTCAGCTATGGCACCTCAGTTCCTGCAGTACTTCCTGCAGGAAGCAGTGCTTCCTATACACCCTTTTTTATGTGGTGTTTCTTCACATTTGAAGTTGAAAAAATCAGCACAGGGCACAGTGAGGGACTGTATCATTTGTGATAGAGTTGTGTTTGGGTGAAACAAGGACGTGTAGATTTGTCTGACACTGTATCCAACAGCTCGCCCTCACAGTCTCTGTAAGCTGTCAGCTCTTCCCATCCATCAACCTGAACAGCATTCTGTTCTAGCATTGTTATTATCTCTCTTATCTTCCTTTCTGTTGCACCTGGCAGAGGAATGATGCCTTTTGATGGATTTTCACTTACCTCTATTGTTTTCCTTCCCATCCCTTTTAAATAAATATCCTATTGAGTGCAAACTTGGAAAGATTTCAGAGCAAATTTCACTAGCAGGGATAAACAGAATTCTTTAGCATTTATTCTCTTTAAACATTTAATGCGTTTGTGCTTTGTGTCAGTGTCATCGTGTTGATGTAGTGACCAGTGTACAGTGTGAAGTAACTTCAGAGTAACTTGTTTAGTCCATACTGAGCTTTCTTGCAGACAGTATTTTGCTAGATTTAAAAGGAGCTGTGCAGAACAAAGTTCAGAAAATCTGTATAGCCATAAAGAACTCATAGACACTTGCAAGAGTGTAGAAGAGAAGTCCACAGCTATGCTGTCAGTACCAAAATAGACTTGTTTTCTGCTCTGGTAGCAGAGGGATCCTCTCCCTGTGTCTGTCCTCTGACCATGTTAGAGAGACAGAGCAGTGGTCCCTGAATGTATGGTAAGAGATTTTGCATACACAGGAACTGAAGGTAACAAAGTGAGGCTCCTTTCAAACACCTCCTTGTAACCAGGGAGCCGGCTGCTGCCAGAGGCCAGGCTGCTCAGAGGCACATGTCAGCGGAGATGACCTTGTGCAGAATTGATGCAATCCAGGAGCCTGTGAGTGAGTGCCCTGTTAGAGAAATGACCCACAGGGTATCCGTTCTGGGCACCGCAGGAAGGCCAGTAAGGACCTGTTGCTCAGCACACTGACATCTTTGTGCTGTGTTTGTTGTAATCCTAACTCAGGACCCACAACCCTAACAGGCAAGTTTGTAGAACTTGGGTGCTACGGCACCTTGGCATGGCTGGGAATGGTTGCAGCCCAGAGCAGTCTCTCACTTGTAAGTTCCTTTTAACCATTGTTGGCTGGATTTTGTATCAGGACACAAAGGCGGTTTTACTTTCTGTGAGACAGATTGTAAGAAACAAGATTCCCCCAGGAGATCTCTACTTTTCTAACTTCAGTTTCCCCCTTGGCAAGAAGGAAGTGGGTATCATTTGTTTTCTCTGTAAACACAAAATGAACTATTTCTACAGTAGCTCAGGTTTCTGGGGATTTCTTGATCAGTTTTTTCCCCTTAGTTTGTTTTTCAAACAGACTACAAGGACAGAGACAGAATGCAGCAGATATCTTTGGTGTTTTGTAAGGCTGCTTGACGCTGCTTCAGATCTTGCTTCCAGAGGGCTCCCTGCAGCAACTCAGTGGCTTCCAAAAAAAAAGTGGACATAGGCTCTTTTATCTATTCAGATCACTAGGAGCTACCACACATCCCCTTAATGTTTAATCAATGATCTGTATTGCTTTGTTATATAAAAGCAAAAAGCAAATATTGGAATTGATTAGGTGAAGCACTTAGCTGAAACTGAAAGCTGTCTACTGAGGACACTTGCCAAGTAATAAAGTTGATTTTCAGAAGACCAAACAAACACTTTTTCTTTCCCCCCCCACCATGGTAATTTCAAATTAACACTTATATCAGTATGTACAATTTCTAATCTTATGAGTGAGTGAGAAGATGACTAGAATAAAAAAATATAGAGATAAAATTAATTATTGATTGTTGACATTGTGAAAGTTGCCTAAACCAGGTTCTTCATAGATCACTGCTGATTGCCTACTGGTCCTCCTTAAATTCCAAACCAAATTTGCTTTAATAAGAACACAAGCTACTAGTGGACAAGTGCCATATTCATACTCAAAGAGATTAGTCTTGATGTCTGTATGAGAAAGTGAGAGAAGAGTTTCTTTTGCTCTCTTGACATGAGCTTCACGTTGATCACAGATAATGGGGCAGATTCATCTTTCTTGCAAAGCCACATCACTCTTCATCACCAACCCTATGAATGCTGCATCTCAGAAGCAGCCTGAACAGCTGACTCGGTACCTCAATGAATAGAAGGAGCACCAGGCTATAGATGTATGTGCCTCATCATGTTCAGAGCCTGTGCGAAGCCAGAAACTGGATTATGACATTAGATTTTCTTGTAGTCCTCCATCTGACATACAGCAGCACAGACATGTTCTATTTATTGCTCAAATCCTCTGTCAACTTCACATTCAGGCTCTAAAGTGGTCATTTTAGGATCAACTTTTATTTCTTCCCAGGTGGAAAGATAGTAGTATCTGGAGTATTGGATCAGTGAAGACATGTAAGCAAGAGTTAATAGCATTAATCAGAAACACAACAAACACAACAAAGCCTGTTGTTAAATCCCTGCAGCTAATTGTATGTTGTTAGTATAAAAAGCTTGCCAACTTCTAGTTATGACTAATTCCAAGAGGCTCATTTTTGTTGCAACTGTGTTTAAATGAATTTACTTATTCAATAGTTTAAAAGCTTCAGTTAAATAATCTTAATTTCAACTGAAAATATTTTTACCTACTGCCTCACCTTCTCGATCATATTTAAAAGAAGAGCCAGCATATAAGAACTATAACGTGGCCAGTTATATTGAAAATTGCCTTAGGTACAGCAATGACTTCAAAATGGGTGGTGAAAAAAATACGTGATGCGTTTGGAAAGGTTTATGGTGACAATTATATATTTTCTGACAATTATATATTTTCTGGAGTATTTAATTCACTGTGTAGAGTCAGCATTGCCTATATATGTACTGTAGAAGAGACAGCAAATGAAAACCACTGGCATGCAAGAAGTTAATAATGGAATATATTTGCAAAACTGGACCTGTTTCAACCTGCTGGCTGCACATCAAGCACTGTCAACAAGAAGATATTTGTTAAATAAAAAAAGGAAATGGACAGTCAAGTCAGAAATGACAGTTGATTTGTGGGACCTTTTAATTATCTGATGCAAGGGAAAGTAGGTCATCTGCAGACAAGTAGTGGACTATAAAGAAATAAATTTGGTATTGATAGCCCAAAATCAAAATGAAGGTGGGCAGGTCTTCAGTGAATAAATACTTTCCTTTCTTGGATGGTCCAACGTTTAACCATGCTGACATTAAAATTTCTTTCATTATGCTTCTGAAGACAAAATTTAAAAAAGTATCACTAGTGATTTGAGGCCCTTATTTTCCCAGTTGTTGAGCAAAAATAGGTTAGAGCTTCGAAGGCTGGAATTAAAATGGGGTGTCTCTAAAATGTTTCCATTTGGGCTGCTCAAAATTCAATAGCCCCACACCACTGCCCAGTTTTGACAAATGGGTGTGATGGTAAGTGCCAGCATGCTCAAAGACTGTTGTTTCAGGTTGCCTGCTTATTCTGAAGGGCGCTCTCCTGCCAGCTGTGTGCAGCACACACTGGGCAGTCTATGTTCTACACTTCCAACAGCAAAGTTTGGTTATCCTTGGGCTTCATTTTCTTCCAAAGGAATGTGAAATTTGCATCTTAAGCAAGCAAAGAAACAAACACATAAATAAATAAAGTAAATAAATAAATAAATGAGATATTTTCAGCTTGTTTTGGTTCCAAGAGGCAGCACTTTTCATAATAATGGCCATAAATATGTAAATTATTATTGTTAGCTAAATTCATGCTTGTTTCTTTTCTTACAGACTTAAAACGAGATTTTCAAACCCAAAATCATCTCTGTGAGGTTTTTTTTAATTATTGTTTTGTAAACATTCTCTAACAAAGTGGCTAATTTATGTCATTAATGTTTTCACTGTTTTGGGCTCACATGTATGTCACAAATCAGCTACAGCATGGAGGATGTGAAAACCTTCTTCCTGAAGAAGAAGTGGACACAAAGCTTTCTGTAATAGTCTCCCTGACAGAAAAAAGAATGTAATAGCAAAGCAACTACCCTTCTTTCAGTGGCATGTCATAGTTAAGATAATTGTTAAGAAATGTTGGGATTTGACATTACTGGGGTGTGAACCCAGAACTGTCTTTACACACGTTCTTTCTGTCAGCAAAGATATAGGTTTAATATGCCTTCAGGCTTAGAAAAATGACCTATAAGCCTTGTGAAGGTCACAAAAAACCCTCAAGCCCTTGAGAGACCTGCCTTAGGGAAATACGTCTAGTGAACCCACTCATGTCACTTACAGCACAACACCAATTTGAAAGTAGGAAGGTTTGGGAAAGATAAGGCTATGGGAATGAAAAAGGGTGACATGGCATTTCATAGAATCATGGAATGGTTTGGGTTGGAAGGGACCTCACAGATCACCAGATTCCAACCCCCTTGCCATGGGCAAAAATGTCTTTCACTAGACCAGGCTGCTCAAAGCTCCATCCAACCTGACTTTGAACAATTCCAGGGATGGGGCATCCACACCTTCACTGGGCACTCTGTTCCAGTGCCTCACCACCCTCACAGTAAAGAATTTTTTCTACTATCTAATCTAAGCCTACCCACTTTCAGTTTAAAACCACTCCCCCTTGTCCTATCACTACCTGCCCTGGTAAAACGTCCCTCTCCAGCTTTCTTGTCATCCCTACTTTAGGTACTGGAAGGTACTCCAAGATCTCCCTGGAGCCTTCTCTTCCCCAGGTTGAACAACCCCAACTCTCTCAACCTGTCTTAATGGCAGACATGCTTCAGCCCTGATCATCTTCATCTTATTATTTTTCTTTCAGTAATGATTTTCTTGATCAAGTTTTCTTCATGTTGATTATTTATCAATTATGAAGAAGTAGTAAAAAGACTGATTTTCCCTCTTTGTTCAGCCTTTGATAACTCCCCACTGATACATGATGAAGTTGGTACCAAAGTGAGGACTTTTGTGGATAACTGAAGATCAAGGGGAAGAAAGGTATGGAGAAATAGTGTCTTTTTATTTGCTTATTTTGCTTTTATGATTCTTATTTTTATCTGAGTCTTCTTATTTCAGTGCACATTTTTTCCAAACTTGGTGACACGGATTTACAAGTGAAGATTATTTTTCAGCTTGTATCTAACATCAAAAGATGTTCAGAGAAATCATATTACATCTTTCAGCTTATGATTTATTTATCACATACTTATGTATAAACACAGTTCTGAGCCCAAATCAGGGGCAGCCTAACATCTATTTGTGATTAATCTCACTAATAATCCCTTACTCGCCAATGAAAATTGCTTTTGGATCTTTCAGCATGATTTATCTTGTCACTGCTGTTGCTGTCTCTTCCTTCATCACCAGAATACAGAATATTGCAACTTCAGTCCTAGGAAAGAGTTCTTTTTGCCTTAATCTTTTGTCAACCTATCTGTCAGAGGGGCAGCTTCTGGATTTTCCTTACAGGCACAGGACATGAATGACTGTAGAGAAGAAACAGAAGAATCCTTTGTGTCTTCCCATACCAGGAACATAATTCAGTTCCATGCTGTGTGCTGCCTGGCTCTACTCCTAAATAGCAAGGAAAAGTTTCTGGTGAGACAGTGTCCTGATCTTTCCTCTCAGTGCTGGCTCCAGTGTGCTGGACAGGCAGTGGNTCTGTTAAATTGTGCTCATACTCTTTACAGCAACAAAGATTTCATAACCTGGATTGGCTCTTCAGGGACTTCTAACTGGTCAGAGCCTTGTGCCATGTGAAAATATATTACATGTCCTTTTTCATTCCATTCACTGTGCCTTTGACATCTTCTCTGCAATGTGTTCTTTAGAGCCAATGGCATAGACTGCTTAGCTTTTCAGATACTGCTTTTAGATCAAAAGGAAGAGTGTACCCAGGAAAGCATTATTTGACAGCAGTGGTCTTCCCTTTGCAAGACAGGTTATTGAGAATCCTTGGAGAAGCAGATGGGATTATACAGAGTTTGTAACAAAAAAAAAAAAGTAAGATTATTAATACATTTAGCAATATGTATAGATTCATTATTGCTTTGAGAATGTTTAGACTACTTCTACAGCCATGGCAACAGTGACAGATTGCTACTTATTTCTTTGGGTTAAGATGATGCCTTTATGACAAATATGTATCATGGCCTTAAACAATCACATTCTGCAACACACGGAAACAATATGTAAACAAGGAAAATTTGGTTTCATACCGTACCTTTAAAGCGCTTTTGAAAATCATATAAGCAGAATATCTGTATTTCCAGAATTCAGATTTTCAGAACATGTGTAAATGGGAAAGGTTTTCTATAAAGCTAACTTTTGGAAGTTTATAAAATGTATAATATATGCTTGCTGTGCATGCTGTACTTTATTTCTGGACTTGTTTTCAGCCGTCTGAAGTAGTGATACTTTTACATTCTATTATTTTTGTTGCATTATTATTATTCACAGATAATTTAAATGTTGATACCTAACCGACAGGAACATGTCTGTCACATATTATTTTAAAGAACACCAGTGATATTTCTAACTAGTCAAGGTTTTACCATAGGCAGGATTTTTATTGGTAGATGTCTTTTGGCGTTTTATATTTTTATTTCAAGAAAGTTAAATGTGCATTCTGGTGGAACTTTGATTATGTTATGGGTTATCCTTTGAGTCAATTTGAATGAATAATGAGAAAATTGTATTGCAGGACCAAAATTTCAAACATATCAACTCAAAATGGCATATACTCAAGTCTTCCAGTATATCATCAATAAGGAGAAGATAATAGGGAAAAAGAAAAGAAAATAGCGATGTCTCAGGTTGACTGCTTGGAGTATAAAATAGTATTTCTAAACTGCCCTTCATCTTGAGACCATCAGTAGCAGCCAAGTTTATGACTTCATCACTGAAATATCATTTACATGGCTGAATTGGTTAAAGCAATGGAACTGAAAAGTACAGAAGTCACCAGCTTAATAATGGTGTGAGGGGAACGAAATATGTGACCTGCCTGTGAACCTCATATGCTTCAATATGTTTGGAAATCCAGTGGAGTCTGATATGATTGGGTTGATTGTGTTTGAAGAACTCTTGAGACCAGAAAGTTGAGGTTAGGCTTGTTATCTCACAACTATCTAGCACAATCTTAGAATGTACTTTTTTTTTGTTCTGCTGCAGCTTTTCCTTTAAATTGGAAAAGGAATTACAATCTAGGAGGTCAGTAAGTCTCCCCTTAGTCCTTGGAGAAAACGTTTTCTTGGAGTTCATTTCCAGGTATGTGAATGGCAGGAAAGTAATCAGGAGCACTCAACATATTTTGCCCACGGCAAATCCTCCTTGCTTGAGCTGGTGAAATGAACCAGCTCTGAAGGTGCAGGGTGTGGTGGGTGTAGTGACTGTCTGATGAACACTTGCTTGTCATTATGGATCCAGATGGTACACCATCCCTTCCCAACGATGTGACATTTCCAAGAAATCTTAACCATAATTCTGAGAAATGAGTAGGTAAGTACTTAACTGTGCCTCTTCCAAAACCTCCAGAGCCTTCATTTATGTCCATCTAAGGTCACCACAACCCAACAGTACCTCTGCCACTTACACCATAAACACACTCGTTGTAAAGCACAAGTGATGTTGCTTCTTAAGGTGTTTAATATAACTGTAGAAGGTTCGAGTGAGAACACAAGTGCACATACAACATTGCTGGAAAATCCAGATTCTTCCAGTTTCCAAAGCAAACCATCTGAGTCTGAAGATTGTATTGCTGGTTAAGCCTTGCTGGAAATTTTTTTCCTGGCTGTTTTCCACAGTAGTTCTCCTGTTTTTGGAACATACGTTTGCTACTTCCTCACTGGGCACTTTAAATGGACATTACCTAAAGCTGACTAAACCAGATTTGGCTGGTAAATCTGTTCTAAGCAGCTTGCACTGACTGCTAATGCACAATTCACAGTATTCATTACTTCTGGAATTAAGTTACTATATTTGGCATTGCTCTGAAATTCTACCAGGAGTCTGGGAGCCTACCTCAGTTTTGACAAGATTAGAGAAACATGGATCCTGGTTTCTGACCATGCATATGCATGCAGACTATCCAGCCCTACTTTTTGCCTTTTTCTCTGGAAAGTTTGGGCACATTGCATCTACTTAGAGATTAAACAGCAAACTGACTCTTCCTGGAGATCTGTCCGTAAGGATGTGAAGATGGGATCAGTTCAGTTCTCCAATGGGTTGATTGGCAATGCCTTGTGGGGAAACTGCTGTGCCCTTTGTTCTCTGGGCTCAAGACCTTCCCTACCTTGCTGCAGGCTGGGGGGATCTGGAAAAGAGTTCTTCAGGTTTGTGGACCACCTCCTGCTAGAGGGAGGCTGTGTCACAGAGGGACGTGGTTCAGTATCATCAATATCTTTGGGTTTATGTGATGTGTGAGCCTGGGCATTGATGCCGAAAAAGCTCAGAGTAAAGAACTACTTAGAGACAATTTATCTTTAAGCAGCAAAGGTATTTATTGTGACATTGGGATGCTATCAAGCTCATACTGGACAAACCAGCTCCGAATCCTCAGTGCAAAACAAGCTATTTTATATATTCTCGATACATGATTACAATATCTAATCATACATATTAATGTGGTTACAACATCTAATCATACATATTAATGACTAGGCGGAGTCTAGGCAGGGGTTGGGCTGAGCTTTCCAGATTCTTCTTTTGGCACCAGTTTTGGGAGGTTGGTCCCGAACTTCAGCCTCAGTTGGGTGGTCTTGGAGCATCTACCTCTTGATTGAACTTCTAACCTTTCTTTGTTAGGTGACCTGATTCTTCAAGCTTACAAAAACGCTTGGCTCAAGGCCTTCCTTAATTCAAATGTCCGCGTTATTTTGATTTATGACCACCAGGTTTATTGTATAGCACTCTGAGCATTCTTCTAGGCTTTTTGGTCCAGTAGGCAGCACAGTATCAACTATTGCCAGGCAGAACAAGCATTGAGCAACTCTCTTCTAACAGAGCAAGGTACCTCTACTAACTCAGTTAACTGTTTCAGGCCTTGCTCTGCTTTCAGCATTTGCTGAGGTATGTCCTGCTGGACTGAACAAGGTAAAGTGCGTATTTCATCAGGTCATTTCTCGACAGACTGAGAAGGACCTACAATGCAAAAACAAAATCTGAATTTTGAGTACAATGGCAATCAAGGGGGTTTGGTTCAACAATATAGTCCATGCCCTACAAAGAGTAAAGCAGCCACAAAAAAAAGTTTGGAATGTGGTATAGCTACTGAGTGCAAAGTTTAAACATAGTATTTTCTCTGAGGTCTGTCTCTTCTCAATGCACAAGACAACAGCTTTAGGTGTCTCAGAAACTAGGCTACAGCATACCCTTTTGTCTTAGGTTTCTGTTAGGGAACATGTATGGACCATGTTGTACTTCCTTTCTGATCCCTCCAGGGAAAACAAAAGTATCAGACAAGACAGGAAGAGTTTTTACATAGCAATATGTTTTCCTGGTGTGATGCAATCAGGGTAAGCACCCAAATCTGAGAAGGTAGGATTATGTGTTCTAGGGCCACAAAAGTCCTAGGGCTCTAGGAAAATCAGAGCCTTTTTTTAAGTTTTCAAAAATAATTACTATCCCCACTACTGTCAGTTTAGACCACTGCTGCGCAAACACTTTTAACAAACCAGGTGGGAAGGGGTAGGTCTGTGCCTGCTTGCAGAGTTCTCCATCTGGAGTAGATCAGTTACTACAAGTTCATGCAACAATCATTGAGGCCTGGGTCAGGTGTCATTTACTAAATAATAACTCCACAGGCTACAAGAGTGAGGGGGAAGCATTCCTGCCTGCTAGATTTTTTCAAAATGCCTTATATAGCAAGGTTTTCAGAAAAAAGGGAAATAGATAAGCAACTCTAGTTCTCATTTTAAAAGGCAATGTTATTCTCTGTAGCTGAAGACTAAAAAGGTTAGGGCAAAGTATTGAGCACTTGGTAAGCAGATTTATTTAGCCATTAGGTTCTCTCATTTGGAGAGAGAGATGTCTACTTTATTTCTGTCTAGTTAGTCAAAAGTCTTAAAATTCAGTGCTGGCACCTAGTTCTGGAACAGTCCAGTCTTTCTAAAGCCAAGCCAATTTTGCTTCAGGGGCAGTTTTAGCAATCTCAGAAGTTTTTAATTTGAAAAATATCAATAGTAACTTGAGCTAGGGTTAGGAAAAGAGGGAGATTGTTGTGTATGGTTTGGTTTTGTTTGGTTTTATTTATTTATTTTTTATTCATCTCCCCTCCACCTCACCCCCGTCCCCAGGGTCAAAGGACAAACATCTTAAACAAGACATGTAGACATTTCATTAGATGAACAGAACATCTCCCTGCCTGAAGGAGAACTGTGTCATGGGAAGCATGCTCTGTTATGTTCTTGGAACTCTTTTGTATAAAAATCTGGTCAGAGCTTGCATCTCTATATATCTAGTACTCCCGGTAGGCATTTTTAACTTTGCATTCATAATGCCTTGCTAAATTACTTCATTTAAAATGTGTTTTGGGGAAATCCCTGGTAGGGGAATTCTGCCTTTTGTAAGAAAGTTGGTTTCTAGCTATGTGCAAAACCTGGTGGATATCATTGCCTACCTTCCTGTGAAGAGATCCGTTGAGAAAGGAAAACACTTGTGTCTGACACAGCATTGCAATATTTGCAACTGTGTTTTCAAATAGCTCTTTCTCTCAAGCCCCTGGCTTCTGTGAGATTACTATTGCCTTTATCTAATGCCCTCAGATTGCTCATTGATAGTTCATTTCCCCATTTTCTTTTGAACCTGCCGTTCTTCAGTTTTAGTGCTTTCATTTGTTACAAGAGGAGAATTCCAAGCATGGAAATTTTCTCTCTTTCATCAAGGTACACCAGTGAGGCATCAGATGGTTCTGTTGAGTTTTAAGTCTGATTGCTCTATCATGCGTGTTAAAAGCTCTAGTAAAAGCAAGCATGCAAACAAATCTGAAGTTATTTGAGTAGAGCTTTCTTCCATGAAAGTATTGAGATAGGTATAAAAACCTTTCACTTAGAGAAAAAAACAAATCTTAGTCTTCTCAATCTTTATTATATTTCAGGATATAAATTTCCATAAGCATTTTTTTTTCATTTTGGCAGTGAGCATGGGAATATTTCCTGTTAAGTTCAAGACAGTATAGCTAAATGTCAGGGTCACCTGGTGGCACTTCACGGTTAACGCTACTGTTACAGCAGACCCTCAGTGGCCCACCAAGGTTCAACACCTCTTAAAAAAAGGCCAACAGCTTTTAAAGAGGCAAAAGCAATTAAGTACTCCTAGCATATGGGTAAGTTTTATAATCTTTACAGATAAGAACTTATTTGTCTTCATGCCATATGTTTGGGGGTCAGAAGGGGAATCTGAATTGACTGAGAGGCTGAAAAGCTGTTGTCAATTTTATGAAGTGATCAGTGGCTGAGATGAAAGCAATCCCTTGCTCATTGCAGCCTATTCTCTTTGATTAAAATGATAAAGTGAACTGTCTTGCACTGCTAAAAATAAAAGACATAACTGGAAGGATGTTTCAAGCTGCACTACCCCCAGCTACATTTGCCTCGAGGATGAGCAGCTGTCAAACAGTGTAATGTGCTGTAACGTTTGCTCATCTATACCTCAAATGAGCCTCTGTGTTGCAACTGGTTGTGCTGTATATAACAACAACAAATCCTGTGCTATGGGTTCATATAGTATGAAAAGGCTTTATTATTCCTCACTGGGGTAATGACTCTCCTCTTCTCTTAAGTATTTTTTAATTGTTGTCCTTTTTACATATTTCTTTTTATTTTTTCCCCCCTCATTATGGGAATCAGTAGAAATGAAAACTGGTATTCTTTATACACTTTCACTTCAACAGTCTGAGTTCTGAATTTGTAGTGTGTTGCTAAATGGTTGTTTTTTGATAACCATCTTTGTCCTGATTGCTATCTGTAGCTATACATTTCCATTTGCTGTACCCTGGAGGGGTGTGCTATTGGTCAATATGGTTTTAAGCTCTGTATCTTTTGTATGTTATCTGTCTGCCAGTGCTTCCTCTTTAAATGTCAGGGTCTGCCCATGGGTTTTGCCTCTGGGCATCAATATTTCAACTCTCCTAAGAACATGTATTTTCTGTACAGATGTGTCTACCAGACTTGCCTATCAAACCAGATGTTTTCCTTCCAAAAGTCTACCTAGCAGTTTTCTAATATGAATAGGCCCCTCCTCTGCCACTGTTGCATGCCATTTGCCTGAGTCTTTCCACTTTTGGAGAACTGATTCTTTAAATGTTAGTAGGTCAAATTTTGTGTACACTTTGTATAGTTCTTAGAGGCAGCTTTCAATCACAAAATGCAATCCAGTGAGAATCAGAACAGAATGATGTGCTCTGGGGAGAATTTCTTCTGTAATAACATCTGAGTACATGTACTCAGAACGATGTTCTTCATCCTCACCTTAACTGTTGACAGTACTCCCAGAATAAATAGAACAACCTGCATTGTGTCTATAAAATTTGTGTCTGCATTGCTGTTAATGAAGAAAGCAGGGGAAAACCGCCATCCATCTTATTCTCCACTGTATGA
Source organism: Sclerurus mexicanus (assembly GCA_013396755.1). NCBI lineage: Eukaryota > Metazoa > Chordata > Aves > Passeriformes > Furnariidae > Sclerurus > Sclerurus mexicanus. The sequence goes on along the minus strand of VWZF01004427.1, from coordinate 2,034,422 downwards.
GTGTTTAGTCCATTTTTGGCATAGTGAGCATAGTCTTCACATTCCATAGTGGAGATAGATCTTAGTTAAGTATGGATAATAACAGAAAAGCTCCAGACTTTTGTGCCTAATCTGCACTTACTGATTACACCTTAAACTATGTTGCTGTACAAAAGTATTTGAGATGTGTAGCTGGAGACAAAGCTGCAATGACAGGGAAGAGATCCCTGAAAAATCACTGCTACAAAAATGCTATGAGTTTCAAATGCCTAGGAGTTTCATGCTAAGCAGAAAATGCTAATGTGTCAGGAAAACTTTCAAAGAAGACCTATCAAAATAAAAAAGGACTGCCTGACTGCACTACTGGAGCTCAGGTAGGAAAAGCGATATCAGAATTGCCTCGGTAAAAATAGCTCAATGCTAATAATAATTAAAAAAAAAAGACATATTAGAGAAGAGAGATTTCTCCAATTTAAAACATAGGCAAATGTGATATTAACTCTAAATGCAGCTTGCTATGACACTGTAGCATTTCAAGTCAATATTTCCAGCAGAACACAATCACACAAAAGATAAAAAGCCCAGCAAAATTTGGCAGTTTCATAGATAACAATTCCATCTGACACACCTGACAAGAGTTTACAGAAAATAGGAGACAGGAAAGTAAATCAGGATGGAAAAAAAAGCTGGGCAGAAGATTTACTTAGAATTTTGATCTAAGAATAGGCAATATGAACAGAGAACCAGTTGCACCTGAAAGCACCATTAAAATCTGTCAGTACTGGATTTCAAAATGGACAGCTTAATAGATCACGTTGCCTAGAAAATGACATTACAAAAGAAATACTGAAATGCTACATTAATTGTGGTCAGAAAAAATTATCCTTTCTGGTTCATCCATCATTCCAAGATATTTAACTTTCCATTTGTACATCGCTGAGGTTAGTTGATAATTTCTTCAAATAGAAAATGATGGAGTTGCAAGTGTAGTATGCTGTAGCATTCATGACCAAATGCACATGTCCCAACCCCTGGAAAACAACTGTAAACACAGGACATCAGGAATATCATGCTCAGGTGTGAAAACTATCTAATTTTCTCTCTCAGAAATGAACTCTGTTGACCACCCTTTGAACTGCTATGAAGAACACTGAAAACTCTATGACCTTGATAAATCCTTGTTGTCAAAGCAAGAATTAAAAGAAAAAAAGAAATCTGACACAAACAGAAAACTTACAAAAAGAAAGGGGATGAAAACAGTTTGTGTCTCCATCCTGACTCTCATTAGTCTTTGTGTGAGTGGTCTTTTAGTCAGACAAAGCTAAAAGAATGAATATCTAGTAAGACAGAAATGTTTTCTGTGAATGGATGAACGTATGCTTCCACAATCTGAACTAGACTGTTCTGAAAGAAATTTAGGGTCACTCAAAACAAGCTACTCTAATAAGCAAATATTATTTTGCATGCCCAAAGCAGACAATCAGGACCAAAATCTTAATACTATCTAGAGTTGAGCACAACTCCTATTCCATAAGCTTAAGCCTCACAGTATATGTGAGGAAGTAACTATCAAAATATTGCAAGAAGAAAAGTACACCAACCTCTAGATGGGCTCCAGTCCCAAGGAAATAACCCTCTAATATGTAATTCTCCAGCAGAACTACTTCTGTGACCTTTCTCAAGTTTTTTTTAAAACTCCTCTGACAAGGTGAGGAAATCTGGGCACATAATTTATGAAATCATAGAACCATTTAGGTTGGAAAGGACCTCATGAGGTTTCTATTCTAACTTCCTGTTCAAAGCATAGCCAATGCTGAGTTCAGACAAGGGCTCATGCTGGTGAATCTTGTAAACCTCCAAGGAGAGAGATCCCACAACACAGCCTTGTTGCAGCGCTTACTTATCCCCGTAGTAATTTTCTTTTTTTCATTCTATCTACACATAATTAACACTGTGTCAATTTAGAATCATTATCTCTCAGACTTCTCCCGTGCACCTCAGTAAAGAGCCTGGTTCTCTCTCTTGAATGTACTGGCAGACTGTTATTACCTGTCCACAAAAAATTCCTTTTTCCAATCTAATGATCTCAGTTCCTTCAGCCTTTCCCACAGGACATGTGCTTTAGTGACACCAGATACTCACCAGAACCACTGATGATGATAAGTATACATACACTGCAGTAGCAGCTTCAAATTGGAGACCTGACAATGCTGCTCACTGTGGAAGTGAGACAAAGTAGCCAACCTTTGGACTTCGTCACTTCCCAAAGCTGTATAATTCCAAAATAAAGCCTCAACACACTTCACCCTTAGGACTGGCATGTCATCTGATATCTCTACTGGTAGTAAACAGTCCTAAGCAATGTAGAGAGGGGTTCAGGAAGTATGATTCGTCTGCAAGAATACAATTTTTTCCCTTAAGCTGGTCAATCCAGCCAGCCAGGGTCAGCTACCATTGCTGGTTTTTCAACCTGTGTTGCCAGCTCCTGTGGACCCAGAAGTGAAGACAGCAGTTTAGTGGTGCCTAATGGGCAGCAGATCTAATTATCACTGCCCTGTGGGCTTCCTGGGGAAAACCAAGTATCAGGTTGATTTTGCTTTGCTTTGTAGAAGTTTTGCAATTCATAAAATAAAATTGCATCACTATTCTCTGTTGCAGAAAAGAGATGCTTCCATATGTTGAAAGATCTCCTCTCCCTTTCAACCAGTGGATGTTGGGGAGCTCTCTTAATGATAAGTGCCTGAACCATATCTGGGGAACTTGATTTCAGATTGCACAGTTCTCAGCAGTAGGAATTTAACTCCCTTGTAATAGTTGCACTGTTCACACAGTTAGCTTTGGACTCTAGGCTTTTTGCTTATAACAGATGAGGGAGGATAAAAGATAATTTAGCAATGATTTACAGCTGTCTTTTAAACCCTTGGTGAAAAAACTCAGATACCACCTTTTGTCAAGATGCTTGATCCTCTTCTTAAAACACTTCTTGTGTCTATTTTTTTTTTTTTACCTCTTCTTAAGAAAGATGAATTGGGAAAGAGTCCTCTAGACCTTTTCTCACATGAGCTATGTTATCACATTTGTCAGTTTGGTTAAATGCAAGATGTTTTCTCAAGGTTGATTTACCTTTACTGATCTGTTCTTGTGAATTTGGCCTCTCAGACTGGCCCAGCTCAATCAGATCTGATGACAGTGCCAAGTAATACTCCCATTTCTCAAGTGAACACACTTCCTCAGGGGTGCCAGAGAGCCATGATAGAAGTGACAATACAGGTACTGTAAATTGCATGATAAATCTAGCCTGGGAACAACTGTTTGAGAAGTGATATCCAAAGCAGAAGCAGAGACCAAGTACAAACAAGAGAATAACCCAAGAGAAAATATGGGAGATCCTGAAGAACCAGCAGTATTTGAATGATTTCACGCCTCCATCCTTTTTTCAGAATGAAGCTGTTAACAGCATTCTCCACCATTAACCTCTCCTTATCTCAAATAAGAAGAAAAGAAAGCCCATCAATGTTCTTAAGCAAGAACCTTTTTTAGGAATTCTCTGCTTTCTAACTCTGATGTGCAATTGCTTGTCCACTTGGGTTGTATTGTATAGAAAAGCCACCAGTGGATAAGGCTGGGTTTTTTTCTTCATTTTAACACTTGTATTATCTTTGTATTATCTTTGAGAAGTTCTTGAAGATATTTTCATCCTGCATGACTATTTTGCTATTTTACTGTTTCATTATGAGCAGGAAAATGTATTGGGTTAATTTGTGTTAGTAATTCCAAGATACCTGAAAGGTTTCCTTACTCAAAAGAGTGGAAATGAAATTCTGGATGTATTGATTTAGGGTGTCTATTTATTCAGTTCTAATCCATGACAGACTTACTTTTTTATTTTCTGATTACTGAGTACTATGAAGAAAAATTCACAAAGCCTCTAGGGTTATGGTAAGGGTCAAGGTAGACAGAATTGGACTCTACAGCAAATCAGTTGGTTTTAAGGAAGCTCAGCCATCATCCTCCCAACACCTGGGATGGCATTTGCTGCATTAAGCTGCCCTCTTGCAGCTTGGAGTCAGACTGTCTGATTAGAAGCGATGAGCCCAGTCCTGTAACTTTAGTAAATCAAAGTTTTCTTTGAACAGATTAAAGCCCTGGTCTGTTTATTCCCCAGAGATGATGAGTGATGTTATTTTAATAAGAAGAAGTGGCAGCTAATGGTCTGAAATGGTTGTGCACCAAAATGCGTTAAGTATCTTACAACATGGCTAAGCTGGAGCAAATAGCGTTTGCAGATCTGGGTGATTACAGGAGCCTTGCTGCTGAAAGGCACACTAACATCAAATACAGAAAAGAATGTTTAGCTGAAAAGAAAATATCTTTTTTCTTTTCTTCCACCATTTTTTAATACAATTTCTCTACCTTTCATACTCTCCTGCAAACCTGCTGTGTTTTGCATGGCCCTGGCTGATTACAGCACATATCAAAGAATACAAAATGCCTTATGCAGGATTACCTTCTCCTTCTTTGATGGGTATACTGCAAATATAGCAGTATACTCATTTGAAGGTATTCTTCTTTCCTTTCACTTTCCCTATAAGAATTTACTTAGCAACCCTTTTTCATTGATTTATAGGTCTGTTGGTAGTTAGTTATGACAGAAGTCAATGTATTCAAACAATCCCTTGATGTTGATCTCTTCTAATGAAATCTGGATATAATAAAGATGTAATGAGCATAGTCTGCCAAAGTTAACACTTTGATGCCTATTTCATATTAGCCACGTATGGTCTTCATTTCTTCACTTAGGACAGCAGGTTTTATTGGTGAGAGGAAGAGTGCAACACACTGTTTATTTTATTTTTACAGCAGTCTGGGTGGCTGTGGTTTTTTCACCATAATCTTCAAGAATATAATCCCTGTTCAACAAAAGAGCCCATTATCTTCTCATCTTTGTGCTTCATAGGGTAGTCTGATTTTGTGCTCAATACCTAATCATTAATAAACGAAAATTAGATGTGGAAAGTGAATGGAGTTTGGCTAATGAATGTTTAGTTCAGTATTAAAAAAGGAAAAAAAAAAAAGAAAAAAAGAAGAGGGGTTAGAAAAAACATTGCATCTTTCTGCTAAGGCAAAGCAGTTTTCCTTAAAGCATGATTTAAGGAAAACAAGACTTTCTGAAACAGAACCATTTGCTGGAATGGGGCTTTTGTTTGGTTTGATTGTAAACCAAATAACTCAGGTTTCCTGACAGCTTGTTTGATTCAATCAGAGCTTCAGCCTGAGCCTAGATGGCCTTTCAGAAAATATGCTTCAAACAAACACATTTTGTTGGGTGCAGTCCATCTACAAGCAACTTTTGTTAATGATCTGGAACTTGAATCCCAGCTGAGCTTGAATTTTGGTATTTTCAATGCAACACTAAATCTGAGCTTCAAATTTTTTATTGTATGGCCTATCCCCCTCTAGAGAATTACTTCCACTCACTGAAATTTATAGTAGCATGTCCTTTAAGACTCAAATATTTTGTTTGCATGGTACATTTGTGCTGAATTTCTCTGGGATATATAGTTTACTCCACAGTACAGGGCTGTCTTCAATTTCTGGTGAAATCAGTGTTGCTAATCCTGAGATGTTTTCATCACTGCTCAGCAGAGCTTACTCAGAGTCAAGGCCCATTCTGCCTCTCACCCCACCCCACCAGCGAATGGGCTGGGGGATGCACAAGAATTTGGGAGGAGACACAGTGGAGACAGCTGATCCCAAATGACCAAAGGGATATTCCATACCCTATGATGTCATGCTCACCATATAAAGTTGGGGAAGAGGGACGAAAGGGGAGACATTTGGAGGGATGGAGTTTGTCTTCCCCATTCCCTGTTATGTTTGATGCAGCTCTGCTTTCCTGGGGATTACTGAACACCTGCCCGCCCATGGGAAGTGGTGAATGAATTCCTTGTTTTGCTTTGCTTATGTGCATGGCTTTTGTTTTACCTGTTAAATTGTCTCAGCTCAGGAATTTTCTCACTTTTACTCCTCTGATTCCCTCCCCCCTTCAGCGAGTTGTGAGTGGCTGTGTGAGGTTTAACTACCAACTGGGGTTAAACCCCAACAGTCCTTTTCACAATTATGCAACATGCATAAGAAAAAAAGATTAATTTTTGCATAAACAGCCTCACAAGCCAAATGTATTACTAATATTGAAAACATTAATCATTATCTGACAGTTTATAGACTAAGTGCTATAAAACTAAAAGCTAGTATGCTTCTGTCATCATTAGTGAGAGAGAGACAACAAAGTCAGGATATTTCTTGTTTTTTAGGAATAGTGTCAGGGATGCGTCTGTTAGCAAAGGTTGTGATCTCAGGTTCTCTCCTTTTCCAGCTCAGTGATAAATGTCTTTCCTGAGTTTAGCCTCTGTCACAAGTCTCTCTTCTTTATTCTATTCCTTTACAATTATGCTTGCTCCTTATCTGTGTTGCAGTATCTTAAACATTCATCTCAGAAATAGATTCATATTTCCTTAGCACTGCAACAGAGTGGTTCAATAGTGAGAAGACAGGTTACTGTAGCTCAGACTATCCAGAAAACTTGTCATCAGAATTTGTTCCTGACACAAAAGCAGTTTGTTTCACAGCAGAAGACTAATCAGCCAAGAGAGCATTGAGCTTCTTCCCTTTCAACATCTCATTTTAAAACGAAAAGGAATAATGGTTCTGGAATACTGCTGCATCTAACATTGCTTTTCAAAGCATGCAAAGGTACCAAATCACAACTTGGAAGGTTTTTCCTGTGAAGGGGAAAACGTTGATCGGGATCCAACTGAAGTCACTACTGTTTTGTGGAGTTTTGTCATTTTTCCAGCAGCTGGTGCAACACATTGACTTTCTTTAGTGTAATTAACATCCTTAAAAACAGCACTTACTACATAACGATCTAACAAGGATATCAGAGTTTAGAAAACACCAGATGGATTCCAAGGTTTTGAGTCCCTTTGGAAAAACAAGAAAGCAAGCTAATATTGTCTAGGCCGTACCCATAGCATGAATATATCTTATGAAGTTACTCTAGACCAAATTCACAATGCAATTAATTTTCATGGAGAAACAGTCAGATCAGATTTAGTTGAGTAAAGTTTAAGTGTCTTCAGGAACAAACCAAACTGTATTAACAAGTCAGTGATGAAGAACTGATAATCAGTGTCCCTGCTTAAATAAACCCTGTGAGGAAAGGCAGATTGTACCATTCTGTTGGTCTGAGGCCCAGTTTACCTTCTATCTGCTTTTGATCTCAAAAACTTCAGAATTCAAATTGAAAAACTGTTATCCTTTCAATGCTGGAAAGCTGCTGAGAAATCCCTTTGGACTTGGCAGATACCATCTGTCCACACATGCAAGTGGTTGTCTCTTATTTAGTGAGGGACACAATACCTTCAGTGAAGGACTGAGTCATGGCCAGCCCCAGCTTCTGGCATGGAGTGACCAACTGCAGAGGGAGATTTTGAAAGTGAGGAACTCAGCTATTGCACAGGCAGCTCTGGCTGTAGGTAGTTGTGACTCATGAAACAGCAGCAGGTTCCCCCATGTGCAACATGTTGCAGTGTGATGTAAGCCTTTCCCGCCATGGTAAGGTGTATGGCAGTCATATCAGCACCGGTTTGGTGGTTGGTATGTCCTCCCATACTCTTATCTGTGCCCTGCAACAACTAAGTCTCTTGAGTTTGCCCAAATGTTTTTGTATTTCCAGTCCTGTGATTATCTCAGGGTTGATACTTGCATTTGTATGTAGTTATCTCTCTTTCGTAAGAACCTTGCACCACAAGAGCTGCAGCAGGTAGACATAAATACACCAGCTAATGTTTTTTGAGCCCACTCCTTTTCAAAGGGAATTTCAAACCTCACATCTATATTGATAAATGCCAGAATATTTCTGGCACTTCTGACAAATCATTCCATTGAGGTTTGTGAAGCACACTTAAGAAAAATTAAAAACATTTGACACACAGAATTGGTGACTTTGATATTTTCACAAAGGGCATGGCACAACAAATGAAAAGCAAGAGATGTGAGTGAATAATGCTGTTAATATAAGCTTTAGTATGCTAATTAAAACTCCATGGGAATGTTTCCTACTGTATGTTAGTAGCAGTAGTACACTGCTAAACTACAGTGGGTCAAATGTATCACCCCTTAGAATGATTTATCTCTATTCATATAGAATATATATATCATAGAATATTATATATCATTGATAAATAATGGAGAATCTTCTAGCTAGCACACAATCCTGACTTGCACTGATGCCATCAGTGGGAGGTAATTCTTTTTCTAAAGACCATGCTGGGTTATTAGGTTTAACTGCAGTCTGGTATCATAACATTTGTTCGCATAGTATCAGTTATCTTTGAGGATGTCCCCTTTTTTAGGGAGGAGAGTGTGACACACATCCTCCAAATTTAAAGCTCCAACCCATCTGCTCTTCCTTTCCTGAACTCTGATGAAATATTCTTCAGGACCTTTTAAAATATATCTACTTCTTTTTAGTTTTCCTTTTCTTTTTTAATCTTCTGTGAAAGCAAATAGATGCTAACCTGATTTCAGCAAGAGTATTTCACATGAAAACAACTGAGAACCAGTAGATGTAAATCATACTTGTATTTGATTAAGTCTTTAACATTGACAAGACTCAAGATTTTCCCTTCCTTTGAAGGGTGTCAGTGGTACAGCCTCCATCCAAGGCACCGATGTGGATGCAAGTAGCAAAGACACAGCCAAAAGATGTTAGGCTACAGGGATTATCATCTAAGAGACTACCTAGAGTTTCCATTACCTCTTTTGTCAGTCCTGCTGTGGTCCTTCATTCTCTGCAGTTTTCTAGGAGTGACTGTGAATGCCCATCCTTTTAGAAGAAGGAGGTGGGGTGGAGGAAGATGGTGGAGGTGGGGGAAGAAGGTCTCAGATATATGAAAAGTTGTTTGACAGCAAGAGAGATTTCCAGTCTTTTGGGATTTTTTTTAATATCATTTGCTTTGACTTTTTATGGTAGAGTATAACTGCATTGGTTTTTTTGTATATTATTTTTTTCCCCAAAGACATGAATTTTTTGATTTTTTCTTTTTTTTTTCAAGGCCGGTATGACAATGTGAAAAGGATTAACCAGTAATAAATACAGTATTCCAGACAAGAAAATGACTGCATATGCCACAGAAGCAGTTCAAAGGGTTTGGTTCCAATTGTGCTTTGAAAAATGGATGCACATACGTAAGAACTAGTTTGGGAGTGGAGGGGGGGTGGTGTTTGTATGTTTTGTTTTGTTTGGGGTTTTTTCATGTACCGTCATGGTTTCAATATTACATAAAACATCAAAAGTTATGTTTTAGTTTTTTTAAAACATAAAAGGAAGTGGAACTTGGAAAGTACTTCAATAAAGTGTCTGAGAAAGGATCTCCTTCACCTTCTGAAAGGCATCTCAGTATCTTTTATGACTCTCTGTTCCAGGGTAGGGAGCAGGGAGGTCTCTCTGTGAGTGTCTGGTGGCTACAGTGTCATGCGGTCAACAGTCTGGGCAAGGAAATATTTAGAAGAGAGTATACCCTTTCAGGTCATATTTTTTTCTTCAACCATGTAGTTAGTAGCTAATGAGTTTGAAGGAAACCTCAGAGATGCCAGGCACAGGGCAAGTACTTCATAGCAGGGCTACAATGTGTGTCAGAAGAGCCACAAAGCATTTTAGACTCCCTAGTTTTGCCAGCCACTTGAAACTGTGGTGAATTGTCTTTTGTCTCTTCAGGAAAATTTCAGACAAATCTGCTTTCTACCTCTTTGAAATCATTCATCAGGAAGAAATGATCCACATTCAGGCTATCAGCATCAACAAACAAAATAAAACTACAAAATTAATATAGTAATCCTCAGTTTGTCAGAATTCATCTGAGGAATTTATTGACATGCAGTAGTACTAATTCCAAGAGATTCATGTTACACCAGAAAGGCTGAATATCCAAAATTACTATCATAAATATTGTTAAAGCTCAATGTTTTTAGAGAGACGTAAAACATCAAGCTTCTGGATGTAAGCCATCCACTCAGGATTAGAAACTGGGAAGATACCCAGGGGATAATAAGTCTTATTGTACTTTTTACATCAGTAATCAAAACACAGAGATTGAAATATGGAGACCCCATGGGCTCATGGAAACAGGGTGATCATTGAAACTGACAATCAGCCTGTTTCTAAGTATTCTTATCTCCAAAAGGAGTTAAATACATGCCTGTGCAATGTCATCATTTGTATTATCGCTCCCCGACCTGAAGCAAATAAGAAAGCAAAACCAAAAATATGCTCTTCTCCAACCAGACATTTGGTGTTCTAATAGTTACCTCAGTTTTCCTTCCTTCTCCTTTCTTTTATTTTCTAGTCTTAACTAAGAGGCATTCTTTTTCTTGGGTTTATAATTTAAATAAAAGATCTGAGATCTGATATCAAGTAACTAACAAAATTGTCACAGCTGAGATTCGTAAAGTTATACTAGCACTGTGCTATTAAGTGTAAAAAGGCCTGACACAAGAACAGATAGTTGCAGAAGTGTTTTCTCTTTATACACTATTACTTATAGGAAATTAATAATAGAATTCAAGATTAAATGAGATAAAGTTCAGGTTTATATTGAGATCTAAGTATCTTCAAATTTGTATTATGAATTGATTCTATAACCAAAGTCCTGATTTAAAAATCTGTTTTTCTCTCCATGCTTTTGTTTATCTAATTGTACATTTGCTGAGCCTGAATTAATAAAGCATGCATTACAGTGTCAGAGTGTTTCCTGCACTACTGTGTGACCTGCGTATTTTGTCTTTTTTTTTTTTTTTTTTTTTCCGGAAGAAATAACAAAGAGCATTTAAAGAAAATGAGCAGTTACAAATAGTTTAACATTACTTCAAGCAACATTTTTCTGAGAAAATTGAAAAAATATTGGGGACATAGTGTGTTAGATATTGCATAAAATCACATTAAATGCTGTTTCTTCCCCTCTCCTTCCCAGCTGACCATACAGAGACTAGACAGAACTCCCATATAGAGATGAAGAAAAGCAGTACGGAGTGTAATACTTCTGTTTCTTTGTAGAGTTTATGGAATATTCTTCCAGGGCAAAGAAAACAAAATAACTCTGTTTACGTGGGCATGACACACTCTGAATTATGGAGAAGCATTTTGTAAATTTCTATGATTTACATTTTGACCAATAAACTTAGCTTGAGAAATAAATACACCATCATCATGCAAATCAACCAGTGCCAGGAATTCATAAGCAAGGACAAAAAAAAAAATCCACCAAAAAACCAAACTAAAACAAAAACCCCAAACCAGCAACCCTGTGGCATCTTTGCAATACAAGTCACAGAGATGCTTTTCTTGAGCAGAACTAACACCAACATCACATATAGAAATGGGCACATTCACAAGGAGTGACAAGATTTGGAATTGCTTAGGAGCCAAGGAAAACAAAACCTGGCTCTAGATTTGCATATAAGACCTAACATGATCTCAGATTTGCTGGCAACTAAAAGTGTTCTTGGTTCAGTTTCAGGTCATAGTGGAAAGACAGGAAGGAAGGTTATTTTTGTTCTCTGCTCTGGAGAAAGTTCTTCTCCACTTGTTTAAAAATGGCAATCTGAATTTCCATGCCTCCTTTCAAACTTTTTCTAGGACTCAGTAGCAGTTCAGAATACTTTGTACAGGCTCTTGCACCAATATTGTAGCATTAGTTTTGACTTAGCTTAATATTTTACTTGAATGCTTTAGACTTTAAAATTATTGCTCCTTTGTAGTCAGTTTGAGTCCCAGCAGGGTTTAAGTGGAAAAAAAGGCTTCAGGGAGGAAATAGAGAAATCAAGTGGATAAGCCCTAGAAGTAAAAAGCTATTAAATAATGGATACTAAGGACGACGTTAAGATGTATTTTCTGCATAGGTGTGGAAGGCACTGGATAACAAATCACATGTGGGAACGATAGATAAGCATGCAATTTCAGTTCTGGTAAATCTGTACTGTGACAAAAACAAATTGTTTCAAATCTTCAGTTCCTAACAGCTAACCACAGCCCACTCCCTTCTAAGAAATCCCAGCTGTCCTGAAGTGGTTTCCATGGTTATATAAAAACACACATCTTATTTCTTCTACCAGGTAAAATACCTTTGAAGGCACCTGATGATTATGTATGTGAAAGAGGCTGTAGATTAAATGTTTATCTCCAGAGAAGATATTTGTATGGCCACACACAATCTCTGCTCACTTCAGACTTTGACTTTGGGTAAAACCATGTACCAGCACTAAAACATCAAGCTGCCTGACTGAAAGAGAAACCAACCACAGGTAAAAGGTCCACTCACTTTGTTATCAGAAAACTTTAGAAGTTATTCATGTAGATGAATATGACCACTGCTGGTAATATTTGTGTTTGAACTAGTGTCTATTAGACCAGCAAAGAAGGATTTTAGGGGGCGGGAGGGAATATCTGGCAAGGTGGTCCCTGTCAGACCATGTGCTGTTTGGCCACCCACTAGTCACCCGAGTGTTTGACAAAGCTCTCAAGAGGGACCTTTATCTGGCAGCAAAAGGGAACAAATAAGGCTTCAGTTCTTAGAATGGCCAGGCAGCACGGGCTTCTTTTGATTGGACTAGCTTTAACAAGTGCTGTCTTTTTATAAAAGACATTGAAATTCTTGTATTTTTATTTATGCTGCTTGATTAGAGGGGAAAAAGCCCAGTACTCATAAGTAAGATATCTACCTTTTCTTCTTCTTGAAAGTGGATCCGTCCTTTTTTTCCTGTGATAATGTTACCAGTTTTCAGAAGAAAAGGGAGTTGTCTTAAGTAATGCAAAGTAATAACTGGCTTCGAAAAATTAATGTGGAAAATGGCTTTAAAATCTGAATTCCAGAATGTTTTTTGGTTTTTTTTTTTGCTGCCTCTGTTAGCTTTTCCTTTACACAAGTTCTTGTCTTCCATGGGTGTCTAGGAATAGAATAAAAATACAATAAAATTGAGATTCAGATAAATGAAATTATTTTTCTAAGGATCTGCACAATGATGCAGACAGAAACAGAATTTGAATCCTTGCAGTTATCTGCTGTCCAAGAGAGATTGTATGACCACCTGAAGTTACTCGTTGTGTCATTCTTTTGCCTGGATTTAAGAGAACTGTCCTCTATAATCATTTCCATTTTCTTAAAACATACTCTGTAAATCTCTAGATGAAATGCCGACTTGACTTTTTTTTTTTTTTTCACCTGTGTAGTGAGTGATTCAGCCCATTAAGATCTGGCTATATGGCAATCTTCAAAAGAAGCTACTAATTGCATTGGCTGAGTAAATAGATGCACTGTGTTAAATGCTTAAACTAAGATTACACACACAGCCCTGTGTTCAGAACCTTGCTGTGCTCTGCAACCTAATTAAAAAAAATATATCCTAAAGTTCTCCCTGTAGACCGGTAAAGTCCCTGGGGACCCTGGACTGTCTGTTAGGTAAACACTAATTGACAACAAGACCAGTATGTGAGAGCCTGAATGCCCCATGGAACCTATCTGCTCTGGTGAAAATGAGGCTGTGAGACAGAAGTTATGACGTCTGCCTTGATGGCATACCCTTTGGATCAGAGATTCAAGAGAAACCTGCAAAGTTAGGTCCTTTCAAAGTACGATTTTCAAAGCAAATCTGTCACCAGCTGTCACAAATGCATTGGAGACTGTGACAAAGTACCCTTTGCTAGACTGAATTTTTGTGGTGCTCAGGAGAAGTAACAATTAGTTTCTAAAGCTGTCATCTGTTAGTCACCATTCTCTAACAGGGGGCTTTACTGGTAAAAGGAAGAAGACCTTTTGCTGAAGACTCCCTTCATGCCTCTCCTCTCTAGCATCCTCTGGGAAGGACACTACCCTGATGGCTTTTGGGTTGTGTAGAAGGAAGGTAAAGGGCTGTGATAACTAAATGTCTTTGCCCACATATTTTGAAGTGGGTTCATACAATATTTTATTTTTGGAGTGAATTCTCATACTAGTATCCTGCTGGCAGGTTTTCTTGTGATTAGAATTTGTTCTGTCCTCTAGAGATGGAATGTTTGAGATGTATCCCCATGGGGAATGCAAAAATGCTTCATCAGAAGGGGCTTCTCAAGGAAAGATGTACCAGCTCTGAACAAGCTATATAATATAGTCACCAGACAATTGCTTAGAAGTACATTCTATGTTCTCTTTTCTGTCTGCCTCTTCTCAGTAAAGAACAGCTTGTGGTTCTAAACATCCTTTTGTAGGGACAAGTTTTGTTATTTCTATTAGTAATACATGTCTTCTAACCAAAATTAAAAAAAAAAAAGTATGACTAAGGACCTTTAATTTCTATGCAGCAGAATCTAGTCCTCTAATTCAAAAAATTCTATTTAGAATATTCTCCTCCAGAGAAAAACAAAATAAACACCCCCCAACTAAATCCCTCATGAAGGACTGTTGCTCTGTGAAGACATAATTTTGAAGTGAGTTTGTTGCAGAATACCTGCTCTGCTTTTTGCTCTGCTCTGGTTCCCCTCATTGACTCAAGCTAGCAGTTGAATAGCAGGTATATCTGTTAAAATAGAGAGCAAATGTTTTGTTTTTCTTTGGGGAGACAATGAAATATGGCACACACATTTTCAGGTTGGCTTGTTCAGTTCTCTAATCAGGTATTTCTGAGTGATTTCTGCCACTAATGATTTGTTCAATGAACTGTATTAAAACAAAAAACTCTTTTACAAATACATAACCTGAATAGAAAATGCCAAGTTTATTTACTTTCAAGTCATATTGGTTTCAATTTAGTCCAAAGATCTGAGGGTTGGAGTGAGGTCAAGAGAGTATTCATGAACATTAATTTCATAAATCCTGGAAAACATTTTATATAAATATACAAATGTATGCTGGAAGGTGCTTATTTTGTCATTTTCTATTTATCATTAATGTTCAGCTTTAAAGAATCAAATCAGGAACACAAACAGCAGGTAACTTGTGTAGCCAAACTTGTAACAGAAGTACAAAAAAAAATTAAAATAAACAGTGAGATTCTCACAAACCAAACAGAGATTAAGTGCCTATTTGTTCATGCTAAAATAATACATTAAAATAAACTGAGAGAGGAAACCAAGATTAAAAGCTTGTAAGATAATATTACACTAACTCCAGGAAGAATATTCATAAAGTTTTGGAATAGGTTTGCGTGATGATCCAGTCTAACTATTAGTGTGGCTAGGGTACTGCTAATTGACTCATGATAATTAATTTGGTTTTAAAGCATGAATAGTGCTCTGGGTGCTTAACAAACAGTCCAGGTGGCTCTAAAGCCAGAGTACCTGCTGTGAGGAGGCTTATAGTCTAATTATCTGACAGCAATACCTTCCAGGATCACAATGCCAAAAGAGAGCAATCTTTATCATGCTCCATTTTAATCTTTCTGTTTATTGGCTCAGAAATGGTGGAGAGCTAACCCCCTTCATCAAATAAGTATAGAAGAAATTATAAAATTCTTTCTGCATTCTTCATGGCACCAGTTTGGGGGTGCATTGCTAGTCACCCTCCATAGGAATATTTGTTCTATTAGAATGAAGGAGGAAAATTTCCCTGTTGCTAGTGGAACATGACATTCTTGATGGCATACTTATGGGATGTGAGAGATGATTCTGTGCTGAGTGAGGGGATATGAATGAGCTGAAAATGGTGTCTTGTCATCCTTTCAAAACAAGTTGGGGATCGGGAGGCTTTTCTGGAAACTAAACATCTGCAAAGCCTACATGTGAGAAAACAAAACTAAAACAAACAAACAAAAAAAAAACCATGCACAGGTGTGCCCCTGAAGTTTGGACTGTTGCAATTTTGAATTCCAGCTGGATGTTGTTGCATTGACTTCAGAGAATACGTCTACCAGCGGTGTGAGCACACATCTCAATGTTGTTTTTCTGATCTTAGTAGAATCAAATATTTTCATTTTACTTTTACTCTCTGTGTCTCTACAGGGCAGCTCAGACTGATCAGCTACACATACACTTCTTCACCTCCCTCCCTGGTGTGTTGTCTCATGAACCACTCTCACCCTGTTCACTCAGCTTCCATACATTCAGATCACATGGACATGGGCTGTTACCAGGAGCAGAAGGCCAGGTTTCGAGCCATATGTACCCTTTATGTTAGTGATCTAAGATATCTGCTCTTGAGTTCATGAACGACCCCGTTGTAGTATCCTGGCTGCCATGCTCCCCCCCAGCTGATAGATGGAATTGCACTGCGGCTCTTCTCCCTGTGCTGCCCACTGAGTGACAATGAAGGGAAGAGAACAGTCATGTCACTGCACTGCCCTCAAAACTTGCAGTGAATGAAAGTGTCTGCAGAGCTTGCAGAGTCAACAGGCCACGTCCTACAATGGTGGGTCTGCCCTGCAGTGTCAGCACATGTTCTTCAGGACCCCGATCCCCTTTTCCACCCATCTCCTAGTCAGTGCAGATTTCCCAAGCATGTGGCCCATATATGGCCATATATTAAAAATGCCAGGAAACAAATGTGCTATCTGTATAGATTAACCAAGAAGGATACTGTTTATTCATCTGTAAAGGACTGGTGACACAGGGGATGGTTTATCGCTGACACTCTGAGTTTAAATTAGTACATATGTGACGTGTATTCATCCATCTGAATTTCAGGCCAAGCCAAAGGAACCTTCCTTTAGTAACATTATCCATGCCTTGCAGTCCTAGGACATTTTACATGACCATTTTTTTCATATGCTGAAAAGCATGTGTGGCAGCCACAGGTTTTAAAAAAGCTTACTCTGAGAGACAGACTCAGTGCCTGTGTCAGTATTGTGGCACACTGTTGCCACCCACAGTTTTTGGGAAGGAAAACAGAGGGGTCTCTAGGTCCTCTTCATGGATGCCAGTGGAGTAGAATGGCTCTCCTGAAGGAAGCAAGATGCCTTCCAACATCGGAATTTACATGTCTATACACTTTTGGATTTTATACCCTTCCTTAATTCCACCACCTCTTCCCCCTAATAAATAAAATTTCTCTTCTTTGTTCCCCATTGTCATTAGTTCCTGAAGGCAATTTCCATCTCTAAGCAGATTATACATGTCTTAAATTATATTAAAAACCTGAATTTGAGCATGAGAAAACCTGCTAACATGAACCCTGAACTTTACTACTCCTTCCTGAATCAACATAGTAGAATAGTTCAATTTGTGTCTACGTGACATGTGAATGTATTTCAGCTGGCTGACCCAAAGCTGGCTCATTTTCGGGAATTCTCATTTTGGGTCTTTAACTCAGCTTCTACTTCACAACTTGTCAAACAACTGCTCAAGCAGGAAAAGATCTACAACATATCTGCAGAGTGGAACATTATTTATTGTTAGTGGGAAGCTGAAAATCAATTCACTTTATTCCCAGAACAAAACAACAACAAACAAACAAACCCTAATGGCACTCAACCTGAAGTGCTCAGTTTGCAGAGGGATCCTTCTCTTTGCTGATTGTCCATCTACATTTTTTTATGTGCAAATACATACGTAGGCACTGGCTGCTGCTTTCCTGTTGTCCCTCATGAATGAAGTTCAGCTGCAGGAGAAAAACTTGAAAACTCTTGGTTTGTTTTCTTACACGCAGAATGGGTGCAATTGCACCTGGCTTGCTCACAGACTTCTGATGTTCCACAGTAAGTATTGCATGATCCTTAGTACTTTCCAGAATGTCCTGGTCTGAGATATCCAACACCCAGATGCTGGAGAAACCATCAAAAAGAAGTATCCTTGCTTTCATGCACCTATTCAGATATAGGAAATATCCATTCATAGTTCTGATCACTTCTTGGCAAGTTCCTCAAACAAAGCAGGCTAGGGAATGGGATTTAGCACCCTTAGGAAATAACTGTCACCCTATCAAGAGAGGAGAGACGCTTCACCATATTCCAGGGTAGGCCACAAGATAGAGGCTATTTGTTATCTCCTGCAGGATACAGTGGCAAGGCAGAAATAGTACAGTTTCCTAGATTAAGTAGAATGGTACTCTATACCCATTCCTATTGGATTTAAAAATTTGGATAAGGTAAAAAAAAAGGAAAAGTAAGAGAAGACGAAATGCTTAAGCTACAAGACACTCCATCTTAATTTCTCTGCAAAGACAGCACAGGCATAATTATTTTTATTTCTATATCTGCATATGTAGAGATGTTAATATGTAACTGTACAGCTAAAAATACTACAGCTAAAAAAACTGCTACCATCACTTGGACTTTAATACTTCCTCTTTTGATTATAGACATTGCTGAAAGTATAGTGAGGTCTGACAGGCACATCACTTCTTTAGTTCTCAAACGCTTCTACCTTGATAAGGATTTTCCAATCAATGCCTTCCATTATCTTCTGGCAATGTTAATTGAAGACATATTCACATCAAACGTTTCTATCTTATCTGAAGAAGGTGCGTGGAAGAGAGTTCCAGTACAATGGAAATAGTAATATTCTGTGACTGTAATTATATTCACACTTCATGCACTGCTGGAATTACTTGCAAGTTAAAGCTATCAAATGCTGCAGTTGTGTCCCTGAATTAGTGATGATGCAACATTTAATATCAGGGGGTAGATGGGAAAGTCCTAAACTCTCTGAGATTGGTTTTATATTATTTAGTACTGTTTATGAAATAGTAAAGCCTTACACTTTTCTTAGGAAATTAGTATTTATTTGATATGGAGAGGAAAAAAATGGTTTCTTCAGGTTTCTTTTTAAAGATCAAGAGAAAACCACTTTTTGGACACTCTTTCTACTTCAGAGGGAAAAGTAAGACATGGATGCATTTTTACTGTAATATTGCAGATAATCATATTAAAGTTCTTCAGAGAATCTTCTTGGGTAATGCTGTAGGGTTCTTGCTTTGATGGCTACATTTTCTGAGTCTATACAATCTCCGTACAGTCTTGCTCATCTTTCTTACTCTCCAGCAAGGCAGAAGGGATATAAGTCAACCCAACCACTGGTGGCACACGGTTGGGAGATCTCCTAGCTTCTGCAATAATAGGTGATGGTCTAAATTGTGGTTTTTTTTAATTGTTCATTTTCTCTATGATGATCATAATTTGTTGTCCCACTAGGATGGTAACAATGCCCTGAGCTTCCCTGGTCAGAATGGGAAGCAGAAAAGATGCTGAGGGTGCTCATCTCCATTCTGCTGCATTCTAGGTCTGACCATGTCCAGGAGCCAAGCAGAGACACAGTGTAAAATTATTGGGAAGATAGCACTGAATAATGCTATTGCTGTTGCAGCTATGGTGAATATTCTGACTTAGAAATTGTCATTCCATTTTCTGCTATCTACAGAGGACTGAGATGCTTCCAGGGTATGCTCCTTTGGGAAGCAGGACAATGTAAAAGTACTACAGGAGACTCCATATGAGATAGAGCCTGTGGTTTCTGGGGGGGTATATGCAGCAACACTGAAATCTGAAAAATAAACTGTCAGTGGACCATTTTAAGAGTTGCTGCAACAGATATAAGTAGAATGTGACAGGGGGATGTACTAAATGTGTAGGGAAGAGTCACATGAGTTCCATGTTTCCTTCCCCCAGCAGCCTTTGTGGTTTGTTTATTATAGGCTGGAGATCAGCACTGCATGAGTTTCACATGGAATATGAGTTGTTATGCTACCTAGGAGCGTAGGAATTCTTTTATGACTTTAACTTTACGAGTATGACTTTGATACTTTGGAAAGAGAAAAATTAAAGTAGATACAGATCTCTGATTTTTATCCACATGATTAAATAAGTAAGAGCTGGGAGAAAGTCAGGACTTTCAAGGCTGACTTAAAATAAGTTACTGTTTTGGGTGCCAGGCAGGAAAAGATAGGCTGACAGAAACTACTGAAATCAGGCAATTGAGGGAGCTGTAGTTATTAGTGCTAATAATGTGTAGGATTATACTTTAAGGTAATACTGAACTCACAGAGGTCAGCAATAGACCTCAGATTAACCTAAATGGAGCAAAATCAAACACATTAGTGATTCCTGCAGTTCTGGGGAATATTTCAAGCAGAAGCAGTGTCTCTTGATTACTAATTACAAGTTATGGACACACAAAACTGTAATTTAAATTGAAGTTTCTCATAGTCAAGTAGGGCTGCATTGATTAATTCAGAACTGATGGCCTTCTCCTGCTGGGCAAGTACAACACAACTAAAAGCAATGCAAACTCCAATGAAAAAAAGATATATATTAATGTTCTTCTTCTTCACTTACTTTTCTGTAAAAAGTTTCATCTGCAGCTAAAGGATATTGGATTTTAGGATGACAGTCTTACACTTCTGGAGAAGGATGCCCCAGGTCTTTTTGCTGTTGAAGTTAGTACTTATTGATACATTTGTATTTGTTATGTACTGTTCTTTATGCTTGAAAGCATGAGCTCAGTAATGTGTGGGTAACTGCCTTGAGACTATTCAGTTCCCATCCTCTTTCCTAAGGATGCCAAAAAGCTGAAGGATTATGTGATTTGTCTGAATTTTTGTTCAGGATAAAGATAAACCAGCAACAAGCTTGCCCTAAAAGTCAAAGGGAACTCAGACACTTCTTGCTTCTGGCAATTGTTGACTTGAATTAGATTCAAATCAGTGAAATGCCCTAAACACTCTTTGTCTCTTGGACAGTTATTTCATAATTATTTTTAATCTCTTCAAAGCAAACTTTATTGAGCAGGAAAATACATGTGCATGTGGGTTGTATAACTCTCAGTGGAAATTGTTTAGGATTTTGCAATCACTTAGGATCTTGAAATCAAAGAATCATGGACATAGAGCTTTGATGTGTTCATAAACACTTAAGGAAGAGACTTTTTTAAAAAGAAATTGGCTTTCCAGCCTCTAACTACAAAGTGGGAATTTGCCTGAATTAATTTCTAAGGTCTAAGGTCCAAAGCAATAACTGCTGCTTTGATAACCAGGATTGCTTTCAAGTCCATACTCCCTGCTACAAGAGTAGCAGGAATATGTAGTGCAGAGTCAAGAGGTCACTCCTTAAAGAACTTGCCCTAAAGCCAGTTGAGGAACAGAGAAGTGGATGAAGGAGTAACCCTGCACAGCTGATCTGTAGCTCACTTTGACATGGCTTTGCTGTAAGGGTGCTTATAGCAATGTCATACAGTTACTTGCAAAGATAATGAAGTACTGAAACATGCCTTTGCCTTGATCCACAGCACTTACTCTTCAACACAGATAAGAACCTTGGAGAAAAAAAATAAAGACTTTTCTTATCAAATTTTGCCAGTGTTTTTTGTCTTCCTCTTCTGGAAAGGTGATATGAAGTAAAACAGGGCTCCTCACCTAAGATAATAGTACCTGTATATTTTATTCTATATTGTAAATAGTTAATTGAATTTTTACAGTATTCTTATAAAGAAATTGAGGGACATTGGCA
The DNA here is from genome assembly GCA_013396755.1 of Sclerurus mexicanus. NCBI lineage: Eukaryota > Metazoa > Chordata > Aves > Passeriformes > Furnariidae > Sclerurus > Sclerurus mexicanus. The sequence goes on along the minus strand of VWZF01004427.1, from coordinate 2,012,978 downwards.
TTTTACAAGTGTCATAAGTCATGCCTAACTTTTTAATGAACTTTCTCCTATTTTGGTCTGAAATGGTAAGTGGGAGGACTCAGGAAACCATAGGCCAGTCAGCTTCATCTTGATCCCTTGGAAGGTGAATGAGCAGCTGAACCTGTAAACCATTTCCAGACACTTGAAGGACAAGAAGGAAGAGTCAGCACAAACTCACCAAGAGGACATTATGTTTGACCCACCAGATAAGCTCTTTATGATGGAAAGACTGTCTTGGAAGATGAAGGGAAAACAGTGAATATTGTCTACCTTGAGTTCAGCATGACTTTCAACACCACCTCCCCTAAGATCGTCATGGAGAAGCTGATGAAAAATAAGCTGGATGAGCAGACAGGGAGATGGATTGAAAACCGACTGAATGTCTGGGCTTGTGGAATGCTAATCAACAGTATGAAGTTTAGTTGGACACCTGTAACCAGCAGTGTACCCCAGGGGTCCATTCTGGATCTTTAATATCTTCATTAATGGTCTGAATGTTGGGGCAGAGTGCACCCTCAGCAAGTTTGCCAATTATACAAACAGGGAGGAGTGGATGATATGCCAGAGGGTTGTGCTGCCATCCAGAGGGACTTTTACAAGCTGGAGAAAGGGACTGACTGCATCCTCATGAATTTCAACAACAGAAAATACAAAGTCCTGCATTGAGCAATGCTGAGAGCCGACACACTGGAAAGCAGCTTTGCAGAAGGGCACACAGAGGTGCTGGTGAATATCAAATTAACCATGAGACAGAAATGTACCATTGTGGCAAAGAAGGTTGATGGTGCTCTGGGCTGCATTAGGAGGTATTGTCAGCTGGAGAAGACGACCTCAAGAGTTCCCTTCCAACCACAAACATTCTGTGGTTCTGTGAACTGAAACTCAAAAGCAGAAAGAAACGTATCCTAGAGAACGGTATTCATTGCTGTTGCTTCAGTTGTTTATGTGTATACATTTAATTTTGTATATTATAGACACAGAACTGTAGCTTTAGCCAGTTAATATTCTGATAATAGTCAGAAATACCAGGTATAAAATCACCTATATATGGTAAGCACACTTGTTTATTATTTGCATGTTTTTTAATGAAATTATTTTCCTCTTTTACTATAAAAATGTTGCAGAAGAGACAATTCTGATGTCCAATTTAAATAAGTGGATGATGTCCCTTTCCTTTGAAATCAACACAGTAGCCTCATAACTTTTCTCTATACCCACTTGCTTCAAAATGAATGGCAACCTGAAACACCAGCATTTCTAATATTCACAAGGATGAAACAGGCAGCTCTTGTGTACCAGCATCATTCTGAAATCCTAGCAATGGGTTCCAATTGCAAATTTCAAATAATTTTTATTATTTTCTGCCTGAAGATGTTCCCACCAATCATTTTCTCTATGTGCATAGTGCAATATCTTGAAAACAACACTCCTCCTTGTGAAGTAGTTTTTCTAAATGATCCTCATTCATAAGTCAGTGAAGAAAGCAATACAGGGTTTTCAGAAAAGCAAGTATTGAAGTAGAGAATAAAATATTAAACCTTCTCCAAAAGTTTTCAATTGTCTTCCATTACCTTATTTTTCAGAACCTGATACTTTTTAGAAGCCACTCAAGACATTATGATGTCAGTGGGAAGTTGTGAGCATCTGTACAGGGAGGATCACATTGATTCATTTGTAGCTCTCTACTAGCAAAAGTTGCTGTGCATCATCATCATGTTACTGTTGCAACAAGATGTGTTGGATTACAGAAGCAAAATTGTGAAAGACATTTTATTGCTGGTCTAAAGCAGCATGAAGTATATTGTAAAGCTCTTCCACAGCTGTTTGTTTAATGTTATAATTTACAGACCTCTGGCAAAAAGAGATTTCCACAGTTTTTGCAGTCAGCAAGCTCTGATGTTTTAGCAGTCAGAAAGCTCTTAATAATGTTCATTCTGTTACAATGGGGAATGAATTATTCTTCTGAATTTGTCCTCTAGGAGCCTTGTTGTCTCGTTTGATCACCATTTTTTATAATAACTTATATAATCAATTATCATATCAATGCCAATATCCCACCTTCTTTTTCCTATATAGACTGATTTCTTCAATTTTTTTTTCACTGAAGTGAACTTAACTTTTCTTGAAGTTATATTTTAGAGGCCATTTATTCTTACAACTCTTCTCCAAAATCTTATTTTTTTTCCCCCAGATATTGACATTTCAGGTTTTTCTTTGAAATCACAGGGCCTTAAATTTAGACTTTCTTCTTTTAAAAAGAAGCAAAACTGAGACTGTCAGAAAACCAAACAACTCTGAGCAATTTAACTTCAAGAAAAATGCCAAATATCATGAAGCTGGTGATTAAAATTGCAAAAGCTGGCAGCATGACAATTGCAGGTGATGAATATGTATGCCAAGGCTTTCCAGACATAGTAATTAACAGATTGCAGTGCCTGAATGCTGCATGCAACCAATTTAGAAATGAGGGTAACTCTTCAGCTTTATGCTTTGTTCTGTGCTGAACATCCTGCTGTTCCCCAGCAAACACACAGGACTCACAGCTGAAAGCCACAGAAGATAAATGATAGAGCAGACTCATTTGAGCAGCTCACCACCTTCAGCAGCTGTGTGGAATATCTGTGTGGAATATCTGGAATATCTGAAGGTGTTTTAAGATATCATTGTGCACAGATATGGTTCATCTCACACCAGAGCAGACTCTCAGTGCCCACACACTGTTGGCACCTGTATTTGGGTCTCTGCACTTCAAAACATGATAACTGTGTTGCATACACATACCATATGTGCAAAACCCACAGCCTGGACTTCTGAGTAGAAGCATTTCACCTCTCATCACTGGATATATGGTCTGTGTTTTCTGTGCCCAGTTGGCCACTGCTTTTAGGTAAGGTTAGAGGTATAGTTATACCATAGGTATCTTCCATAATGAAAACATAAGAAGTGACCTGAATGGCCAGAGCAGTGGTCCAGATAGACCAGTGTGCTGCCATGGGTAGGAGCAAAAGGGAGTGTAATTTTGCTCAGTTCCTTTCCCCTTACATTGCAACAGCAGCATGAACTGTTGTGTTGGGGATGTTAGTGATGCTTTCTGCCTCTTCACTTTACCTCTGTGTGTGTGGAACAATGGTCCATGAATCTTCCTAGACCTTTTTTAGCCCCACTATATGTGTCTTCACAACCCCCACTGACAGAACAGTCCCTACCCAGTCTGCAAAGAAGTTCTTATTTGATAGTTGGCTTAAACCAACATCCTGGTAGTTTCAGTTTTCCCCCTTTGTTATAGTGGATGAAGAACAACAGATCCACAGGCATTACTGTTTCTCTGAAGAAAAAAAATCTGATATGTTGTTATAAAATACATATTTAGCTTGTCACTGGGTCAGGGATCAGCAGAAGTAGAAGAAATAGGAGAAGAGGGATTTGGGAAAAAAAATCTAGATTAATTAGTGAAAGCAGACATAGTTTAAGTTCAATCAGATAGGGAGTTATGAGAGATAGCAGGAAACTCTTCATGGAATTGTCAAGAGCAAATAATTTAAGTAAATCCAATTTTCTTCCACAATGTGATTACAAGACTTGTAGGTGGGAGAAAAGCAGTAGATGATGTGTGTCTTAAAGCTTTAATAAAATCTCACACAACTTAAGGAACAGACATGGTTTTGATGAAACTTTTACTGAGTAAACCTAATCTGGATAGCAAACCAAAACTATAACCAGAACAGTGTCCAGTGCCAAACAATAGGATGAGAGGCAATGGGCAGGTACTGATGTGCAGAAGTTCCACCTGAACATGAGAAAGAGCTTCTCTACTGTGCAGGTGACCACACACTGGAATGGATTGTACAGAGAAGTTGTGGAGTATCCTTCATTGGAAATATTCAAGAACTGTCTGGATGCAATTCTGTGCTGTGTGTTCTGGGATGACCCTACTTGAACAGGAAAGTTGGACCAGATGACACACTGTGGTCTCTTCCATTCTTACGCATACTGTGATTCTGTGAAAGACATGGAGAAATATTGAGGTTGCAGAGGGAATTGGGTAGAGATTGGTGGCCAGGCTGGAGACCTGTGGACATTAGTTTCAAATAAAGACAATTTTCCATGAGTGTCCTGCCACCTGCTTCCCACTGACTGCTTCCAGGATCCAATGTCAATGGGCACACTGAAATATGCAGTGGAGAGAGCTTTTGCTATCTCAGAAACATACTGTACCCTGCATAAAGTGGCCCTTGGGCACAAACTGAGAAAGGAACAAACAAGTTAATGGTCCTTTCTGTTTCGGTTTGCCTTACAACACTTTAACTGGACTGTGCTGCAGGTGACATTGTGCAACCTCAACTACATTCTGATCCTGATTTTTATTCTTTATTTCAAAATCTTAAAAGTTTAGAGTCCCATTATTTTTGGCAAAGAAAATTGAATGTGGAGTTGTGTTTGTCAACTGTCAAATTAGCAGTCTCACAGATCTTGTTCTTTTGAAGACACATTAATATAAAGACAAGAGGAAAACAGAAAAAAAAAAAACCAAACCAAAACCCTATAGAGCCATATTTTAGTCAAGGAAAGTCACAGAGAAGATTCAAACAACTTGGTGTGTTTGAAGAAGTGAAATATGTAGATGAAAGAAGATCCAGAAGCTTTGATCCCTTTTATATTCTCAGCTTGGGGGGCTGAGAATTTAGACATAAGCTCATTTCAATCTACCTTTCTCTCTCTTAAGCAGAACTGAGTTTCTATAGCAGGAACAACCAGGGGAAAATACCATCTGAATTTTAGAATATATAGAGAGGAACACGGGATGCGTAAATATGTCAGATAAACGTGTGTTTGATTTTCATCAGCTCTTCCATTTGCAACTGAGCACCAGAGTTGCCTTCAAGTTTAGTCTGATGCTGTGGAGAGATCAAGAAACTCATAGTGTTGTGGGTAGTCATTAGATAGTAAAGTGAGCTGTGAATGAAAGGCCTTTTTTAAGACACAAATGAAAAAGGCTCCATGTGTCCAAGGTAGAAAAAGAGAAATCAAGTTGACCAGAAAGGTCATGTGAAACTCCTGAGGGCCTTAGACTTGTTTCCGTGGCACATCTGCTTTCCTGTATGGGCTGGTAATTTGATAAGATTTCCACAATATATGCATAGCACTGTATTGCAGTTTTCCAGCAAATAAAGTAAATTATATGTAAATGTTATGGTTTAAAATGTTTATATCTTTAGTAATTTTTATTTTTTGGCTAAAAACTGCAGATGTTGTAGAAGGAATACATAAGAAAAGGATAACTGGGCTTATGAAGTTTATCAGTTCAAGCACTCTTGAAAGAGATAAATAACACATTTGCTCTTTCTCATGTACTTTCATAAGGAAACATCTCAATAGGTCTGAGAATGGAAGAGGTGCTAACTTCATCTGAACACAGACAGCTCTCTGTGAAGATGACTTGAACATATGCTATTTTATGTATATAAGAATAACCTGTTTTGACTTAAAGAAGGGTCTAGTTCTGTCACTGTGATCCCCTTTTAAGCAGATCTGTAATGTGCAAACCCAGTCCTGTCCCCAGAACTTGTTCTTTTCCAGACTCTGGAATCCTAAACAGACATTCATTGAGTATTCTGTATTTTTAGTGGAAAGTAACTGTCTATTTCCTTGCTTCTCTTTGGTGAAGCAGGGGCATAAATCTGGACATACCTAGATTTTCAGATTAACTAACAACAGCTTGGCAAAAATGTTAAGACTTTAACTTGTTTTGATATTATCTTTTAATCTACCTAAGGAAATTGGTGTGCACACTCTTGAAGATTTATATATTAGGTTCCCTAGGTTGCTGCAATGCAAATTATCATAAATCACAGCCCTTGAGTATTTTCTTAACAATTGTTTAGCCAGTGCACACTAATGAACCCTCCTCATTTATTTACTCAAAATTCCTTAACAAGGGGGAAAAAAAAAAGTGGTAGAGACAAAGCATCGTGTTTTCAGGCTATCCTTAGAGATTTCACAATGTGGCAGCAGCTGCAGGTGCTTTTTGCATTAAATTGCATGCAGTTTATCTAAGAGCCATCATTCTGTATCAACTGGAAAAAGCAAACAAGCCCCAGCCTAGGAATCTCACCTCTGAGCCAATAATAGCTCTCTCGCAGAAGCCCACTAAAATTCCTGGGATTTTCCATGATTTGTGCACCTCTTTTGAAAACCTACGCTTTCAGGCCAGAATATTTTAAAAAGTCATGTCCCTGGTTCTAATGACATCTGTCCCAGGATACCCTCCCTAGCCCCCAGCTGATGTAGTGGGTGGGCACACTGGATACTCACTCTCCTAAGAATTCAGAAAGATCTTCCTGAGTAGTCTTTCTGTTCTTTTGCAACGTGACTGCTGGCACAGCACATACATCCTGCTGTCCCTCCACTGGGGTGTGCACCTCACCACCTGCTTCCCAAGGATGGTGCAGCTTTTGATGCCACTCCTGCTGTGGCTCTGGCCACTGGATTTACTATATCTGTCCAAGGCAAGGCAGACCTTGTAACATGTTGGAATTGGCTTGGATGAAAATTGGGGATAATGCCATCAGAAGTGTAAACAACGCAGTGCGAAGGAACAAAACAGGAGTGAAATTTAATGGATATTAAACAGAAGGAGTGGTGAGGTACATTATTTTGTTATACCCCCCAACAGTGTTCGTTATTTAAGAGCTTGCATTTCCCTGAAATGACTGGATTGTGATTTTCCTCCAGTTGTCTTTTTAGTGTAGCATTTTGGTTTGCTGATCATTCATCAAATTCCATATGAGGGCTCCTACGAGAAGTTGCATCTTTGAGAATGGGTGCAAATATCCCCCTGTTGCTAAATGGCGAGTTACACTTGCCTGCTGACACTGACATCAAAGCAACAAATAGAAACAGATCAGTAAGAATTATAGGTAGGATAATAGGTTTTTCACAGTGCATTACTAAAAAGGAAGACTAGACTGGCTGCTACACAGGACATTAATTCTGTAGCTATAGCCTTAACAGTGTGCAAAGTTTAAATTGATTTATCCCGGGAGTATCTGAGAACAGTCACTTTACAGGAATTTTTTTTTCTTCTTTACTTATTAAATGATGCAGGTCATAGCACTCATTTGTTGATCTTTTATTCTGCTTCCTTCCACTGCATGGGACATTGTGTTATTCAGACATCTGCTCTGTTCTCCATACTTTCACTCAACAAGGAGCTCTTTGCCTCACAAGAATTCCAGTAGGTTAGCGCCTGTCTGCCCTCCCTGGCTTCCATTGGGTAGTGGTAGTGGGAAACCCTTGGAAACGTTCTAAACCATGACTACATGGAACATGGAAAATGGATCGTGTCAGTCTCATTTACAGAATACTGCAATATGTTCAGAATGTCTTTGAAGAAACATATGCTTAAGTCCAGTATCTCCAGAGTATGTCTGACCTGCTAACAAGGAGTATCCTTGCTTTTAAATTCTTCTGCTTTTCTGCTTCAGTTCTCAACTACAGCTGCCCAGCAGGGCAGCTGCTTGTCACAACAGTGATATGAAGTGTTATTCTGTCTGCCACACAAATTCCACGTCAGGAGGATTTTTTGATGGGGTCCTTGCAGCATACTTCAGCTCTTGGAGTCTCTTCCAATTTTTCCTCTGCTGACTCTCCCTAATCTCTCTGTAAACCTTCTCCCTCACGCCTCTTCAAATACCAGATGTGGCACATTCTCACAACACCGGATGGCTGCTCTTGAAGCATTTCTGAGCTCTGCTGCTCACCTGGGACCTCATCAGACTGTCTTTCATTTATGCAATACAAGTGAGCCAGCATCTCTAATCCACTTCATCATATATCCCCTTTCCTAATCTCCTTATTATTAGGGTGCCCTGGTGCTGGCCTGGATGAAGTTCAGAGACAGCAGTACAATTTTGCAGCTGAAGAACATTCAGTTTTGAAACTTCTAACACCTCTGGTTTTTGTATAAATCTGAAGTTTATATTTCTTATGTGGCTGATCTAAAATGGACCAGGACATGAAGGTCTTACTTAGAACATAGCGCAACTTTCTTTTCCTTCACGTGTTTTTGAAGGAAGGCTTCAACTCTGACAGTTGAAGCAATGTTCAGGTTGTGATCCAGCACTGTGAGTAGCTGGCATAAGCTGACTGTATCTTCTCTGGTTGTCTAAAGCAAGCTGTTCAGTTCAGTGGCCTAGGATACACTTTATTTATGGTTGCTCTGTGTGTAAGTGTAAGACCATTACTTGTTCTTTGCAGTTAATGTTGCAGCACACAGAGGCAGCCAAGATATTTCGGCTTGAAACTTGTATTTAAATATTTTAAGAATATTGATCCCGAGGATTTCAAAGATGCTAGTGGATGAAATAATGATCTAGGTGCTGGATGCTTCTGCCCAAGCAGGGAGAGCTGAGGTGAGCGGGCTCTCAGCATGAGAGCTCTTCCCGTGCTGGGAGAGAAACAGCACTGCACATGATTTCCTGCAAGAATACGATCTCAACTCCACACTAAGGTTTAATTTAAAAATAGAATCTTCTGCTGTGGGTGCTTGTGTATTTATATACATTCTATAATATATAACATAAATGTAATGATATATATTAACACACTGTTGAGAGTTGCATATCTGTATACACACTTTAACAGTGATAATGGACTCAAACTGAACAAAACATTTCCCTGTGTCTCCCTCTAAAAATTTTTTTTGAATTATACACGGGATGGCCACTGTGCTCTGAGACAAGCTGCCTCTATACTTCCTGTAGCACACTGCTTTCATCCAAGTTCCTTCCCTCAGATTCTGCACCCTTCCAGTCACCTCTGGGCAAGATCACATGGAGTGGGGCAGCATCAAGGAAACTCAAGTCATTGCAGTTGAAGCAACTGGGATGGATGTACCTGAAGGATGTGTTGGCCAGGGAATCAGGGAGAAGGAGGGAGTTTTTGTGTTGGGGAAAGCTTAGCAAAATTTTGGGATAAAATGGAAATCACAGTTAATGGCAAGTTAATGGGAGTTAATGGGCAAGAAAACATGAACTCTCAACACTCATTATTACTTTTTAAATTACCTATTGTGAATCAAAATTAAGTCTGTAAGAAGTATGAATCTCTTCCCTTTCCACCTCCAACATACAGAAGTGACAGGGCACGCACCAAGACCAAGGAGATTCTACAACACTTTTCTTAGAAGCTACTTACACAGCAGCCATGCTCTGAGGGATTCATCCAAGCTCAGAGAGTTCATTGCACTGTGTCCTGTACAAATATGATATTGCATAGATTTTACCTTAAAGGACTCAGCTGTAGCAGTCATGCAAGTAGCCAACTCAAAATTAAATGTAGTCTAGGCACATGGTGCAAGCTTTGAAGAGTTAAACCAAACCCCAAATATTCCTTCTCTTTTGCTAGGTCAGGCCACTTTGTCTTGGTTCCAGTCCTGATGCGAGGTGGGAAAACAGACAGCAGGGATAGGTGAACTCCTTAGAAACAAAGAGGCAACATTTATATAGATATTACCTTTTTCGCACTGTGCATGGCAGAAAATAGACAATTCCACCAGGAATTTCTGTTTCCAGCTTCAATGCTCATCAAACCTTTTTGCAAGACATCATCAAATTACTTAGAAAAAGCGTCTCACCCTCACAACTGAGCTTATGTCTCTCAGAACAATTCCTTGCTGAAAGAAACATTTAAGGGGTAAATATGAGGATAGGGTAAACTGGAGCTTGGTCCCACTGGCACAGCTGCTTTCCAGAAACCCCACAGCTGTGGGACAACATGGAAGAATTAGCATACATACAAAGCCCTCTAAACTACTTTTGACAAAGATACTCTATAAGCAGAGACAAGCTCCATTTGACTTCGGGTGTGGACAGAGGGGTATGAAGATCCCCATAATCACAAATACTTTCTTCTGACCATTAGCGAAATGGTCGTACCCTGTCAGTCTAGTGAGAATATCTAGAAAGTGATGCCAAAAGGAGAGTCTTGGTTTGTGAACTCTGCCTTGCAAGGCAAGCAACAGAGCTGCTTTCACAAACATTTTGTAGCAATGAAATGAAAAGAAAGTTTACATAGACATTCAATAACTTACTGAAGTTGGGAGATCAGATATAAGAAAGAGCATCAGTAATAAAAAGATGTAAGTCTCTTGACAGTGTTTATTTAGTGATTTTCAGTATTTAATAAAAATGAATATTGATTAAATAATGAATAGAATTTATTAAGCACAGGTAGTCGAGTTAATTAGATTTTATTATTTCAGTAAGGAATTAGATATTAAAAATTCAAGTATTCTATCAGTAGCTGGCCACACAGAGTCCTGCAGGGAAAGAGTCAGTGCCCCTATCTAAGCAACTCTAATGTTTTTAAAACATCTGTAGTCCTAACATGCCCAGAATGGAGAAAGGAGGAGAGTATAAATATTCCATCTCTGAAGATCTATTGTACAAATTACAATAGATGCTGTCATGGAGTAGAATTAGGTGATAAATAAGACCATCGAAACTGAATAATAAAATTAAAAAAAAAAAAAAATCCTGATTTACCCTACCCACACAGAAATGCTGATTGCTTCCTAGAAAAGCCAAAAGGGTAATAATTTGACATTTTTGCTGTTGTAAGACAAAATCTTACAAAGGCACATTATAATGAAACATAACCACATAAATAAATTAGACCATGTAATAGTCATTTAGGGCATTTTCTAGCAGTACTCTACTACGATTTCCTAAAATGGCCCTTTCTCTTGCATACAGATCTCTTGCTCAGCTCTTGGCTGTGTACATACTCGGATGTCCTGTAGCATGATGGAACAAGTGCCAGTTGCTCTGCCGGCAGTGTCTGGTGTGCATCTGTCACCACAGGAAGAGAAACCAGTGCTCTTTTATGCAATAGTACAAAAAAGCCATCAGGACTCTCCTCTGTACCCCAGGGCTCTTCTTGATGAATGCTGTGTTGGCATGGGCATTATGCAATATCAGTGCAATGCTTAAAAAACAGCACTTCCCAAGTGAGGCTGCTAGTATGTGGTAACAGCCAGAATTCCCACTTTGAGCCTCCCCCTCTGTTTCCCATCACCCATCCTCCCTGGGAAGCTGGGGTAGCATCACCTGCATGACCCTCCTACCTCAGCAGTGAGGAAGGCAAAGGGCTGAAGGCAGGCTGTGGTCAGGGCAGGGCAGGGTGACATGCATGCAGGTGCTTATGAAGGAGTTGCTTGGAGTAGGTCTGCTACTTCACGGAAGGGGTAGCAAAGCAATAGGTGCCCCAGGTGAAGAGATCAGCAGAGTCCCCCATGTGTAGTGATACAAGCACTGTATCCACTGCCCACAGCCTGAGAAGCAGATATGGCTCTGTAAAGCTGGGGAAGGCGGCAGAGCTTCTGGCTTTAAGTGCACATCACTGCCACAGAGTGAGATGGGGAAAGCAGCTGGACTCCCACCTCCTCATGAAGATCTATCCCTTGGGCCAACTGAGAGGTGGAGTGTGCCTGAAGCAGTGTTCCAGCCATAGGATGTGGGGCCAGAGCATACATTGTGGTCAGTTCACATCTAGCCTGTGACTTTAGGTGATGAAAAGTATTTTACATAGGATCCTGAATTAACTGTGTGTGTCATGAATAAGGATGTAAATAAACCCCCATGTAGAGCACGGTGCCACATTGAAATCCCTTACCCTAGGAAACAGCTGAACCCCCAAGAATTTGTGAACTACAGACATGTAGAAAAAGGCCTACAGAAAACAGGAGGGAAAGAATTAGATTAGGGTATAGTAAGGAAAAGGAGAACATACTTCAACCACAAGAAGCATCCCCCAGAGCCCTTTCCTCTCTTGCTTTCTGTAGAGAGATAGATGTTTAAATAAATAAATAATCTCTCTTTCCTCCTGCAAGTTCTGCTTGACAGCTTTGGGGACTGGGGATTGGGTTTGAACTGATGCAGATGTGTGCATCTGGCATATCACTTCTTCTATTTCCTTTGTTTTTAATATCTCTGACACCTTCAAACAGATACCCTTGAGGCAGATCAAATTTTTCATGCTCTGTTTTGGCATTTAGATGCTGCCTATTACTATTCTTCAATAATGGCACTAGAAAGTATATGAAAAAGTCTTTTCCCAAAATGTGTTTAAATGGACATATGTAGGGAAGACACATGTAATAGCACATGCAGCTCCTGAAAGTCATGCAGATGGTCTAATCCAGCTTCCAAGGCCATCTATATGAATGTTTCGATGTTATATTAGAACCATGGCATACAATTCAAAATGTCAACACTTAAGCATATGCATGCTTACCTTAAGTGAATAGTTACATATACTCCAGAATTTTAAGTGTCCCTCCCTTAGCCTGGACAACCTGTGGGTATTCATACAGACCAAATGACAGATTTGGATGTGCCATTGCTGCAAGCAGTTCATTCAGTAGTCCTGCTCAATACACTGTCTAATCACCTTGTGTGCTGCAGAAGACTGTGATGTGTTCCCCTTTAGGTAATACTGTCTCCCACACAATGCAATTGCTCCTATCAAAATGATTATATCATTCTCTCCCTGCCCAAGCATCTTCCATCTCATTCTCATGAAAATCCTGACTCTCATGACCTGGAAGAGGTTTACAACACATGACCTGCAAAGACCACATCCAAATGTCTAGATGGAACTGGTACCATCTAGCCGGCATCAACATGCTCTCTTTTGGTATCCCATGCTGGTAAAAACAGGTTTCAGGAGAGAACAAGAATGGTGTTTTTAAGTCTACAGCAGCCCCAGCCATGCCAGAGGCACACAGACATTGAAACCATTCTAAACAAATCCTCATTGAAAACCCACCATGATCATGCAGACCTTTGTCCAGCACAGGCTTTCCCCAGACTGAGCCAGGGCTGTTGGTGGGATCTTTGCCTTCCCATCATGCTCCTTGTCAAGTTTGCACCTTTCCATCCCTGCCACATTTTCTTTTTGACATTATTAACAACCAACATTCTTAGGGCTAGGTTAATAAGGGCTGGGATTAGGACCAGGATTTATATTTATTCTTATTTTTACTCTTTCTTAATTTTATTCTGACTTTTAGTCTTACTTTTAGTCTTACTTTTACTCAGGTAGAGAGCAGTCTGTGGGTTTGTTTATGGTACTGTATGAGAGTGCAAGAGCTGCTTGGAATAATGTTTGTGGGTCATGCCAAAATAAGTGAACCAAATGCAGCACAGTATTGCTCTTTCCAGTTGGAGAGAGAGATAGAGAGAGAAAGAGAGAGAGAGAGAGAGAGAAGTGCCTAGAAGAGATTGATCACCAAAGGTATGTTTGATTTTTTGGGAGAATGAATTGGAACCAGGGAATGAACAAATGGTTTCTATGTGTCAGGGAACAGTTCAATGTTCAAGTGTGTGAACTAGCTGCATTTTACTTGTCAGGGTAGAGATAGCCTGTGGAGATATGTTTGAGAGCTGATCAAGCATAAATATAATTTTCCTATAAGCTGATTTTGAGGGGATTTATTCCTCTTCACTGACTTTCTCTTCCCGCACTATTTCCATGCCTCTCGAGAGGCTAAACAGCTTGTAGAAATGTTGAGACCCTATGCCTTTTATGGAAAGTCCAAATCTATGTTGTGATATGGTTCAAGCCACAGAAGGGGTGATAGATTGTCCTCATCTAACATCTGCTGAGCAGCCATATGGTACATACTTGTGCCCTTCCAGTAGGAATTTGTCTGTGTAATGCAAAAATTTCTAGCACATTTAGCAATGCTGGGAGTTATCACCAGGGGAGCTGAGGGCTTTGGGGTAGGTGACACTTAGGGGCATAGATTAGTGGTGAATTCGGCAGTGCTGGGTTATGGTTGTACTCCGTGATCTTAGAGTTCTTTTCTGTCCTAAATGATTCTATGAAAACTGAAAACTAAACTATCTTCTTAGCCCTAAGTTCTATAAGTAAATACAAGAAATTATATTGCTGAAGAAAATTACTCTCTTGAGTATGGATGGATTTTTCTTATTTCACACATACTTGAGGGAAGCAGACCTTGATTAGTCAGAATTGTTTTGCAAATTTCATTTGTCTTAAGTACTCTGGAGTGAGTTCCTCTAAACAAACCATGGATGTTTCTTTCTTTACCTTTTAGAAGCGGCTGGTGCTTAAACAACTACAAAACATCCTAAATGAATGGAAACTAATTTAATGTTGCTTTTCTTTTTTCATGTTTTGTTCAAACCTGCACTCTTCAAAGTTGTGGGGCTTTTTATTCTTTTGTTTCATTTGTGGTGGTTTTTCCTTTTTGTTTTTGTTGTTGTCTTTGTTTTTTAATTATTTGTCATAAACCTTTTCCACTTTTTTTGGTTTTTTTTAAATAGACCTCTGAACATCATTTACATGTATTTCACTGTGATTATTCCACAATCATAATCTTGCACTTGATTTATGTCACTTGGGTTTGATTACAAAAATACATAATGTGGTGTTTGCTTTTGTATACTGACTGAATCAGAGTGTCTTGGAAATAAGTCTCCTCTGTGGTTGTAAAATAACATTTTACCGAACTTACTTATATCAGTGTTGTTGCTTCTGCAGTTATCAAATTAAAATCAGCCTGAAACTGAATCTAAAAGAGATGGGATGCAGCTAAACAAAGCTGTATAAAAATCTTGAACATTTGTAAAAGAAATAGATGGAGTCTGCTAGTTATGTGTTTCAACAGAACTCATAAATCAGCTCTGAAATAGTTTATTGCCAAAGGTAGGTTTGCCTCGGTGCATTTAAAGATAAATTTTGTTAGTTTCCACCCTGCCCTTACCTTCAATACTTTTGGACTTAGAGATATTCTCTATGTAACAAATCAGCTTCTTGTCATTCCTTCCAACTCTGGCTCCTTCATTCTGTGTGATAGATATGTGTGTGTGTATGTATACATATAACATATATATACTTATAAGAAAAGAACTCCAGCGTGAAAAAATTAAGATGCTTAATATTTTCTTTAATTCTGTGTGCTGATGAGAACACTGACGTTTCTATGCAATCTTTTTCATATAAAATAGAATTTTGATATCAGATACAATCCAGGAAAGGTAATCCCAGGGTCAAGAGAAACGCTGTTGAACTCTCACCACTCCTCACTCATCTGTGGTTTGGGGTTTGTTAGTGGATTTGTTGGGGATTTATTTATTTTATTTTTTTTGGCGGAGGTGGTGGGGGCAAAGAGAAGGATTGTGGAAAAGAATTCTCTGACTTCTGCTAATCCGTTAAATTTTAGTTGGTTATTCTGTTCCTTGAGCCTCATGAAATTTTCAAATCTGTACGTTAATCTTATTTGCATGATGCTTTTACCGTGCATTTCTTTAACAATAGTGTGAATAATTTAAGTCATAATTTATGATTAACTTCATCATAAATTACAGCATGAAGTTTGCAAAGAAAAGCACTCATTTATACAAATAATAGGAGCTAGATTTTAATATAATACTGATGATAATACACATTCTTCTGCTTGGGAATTATCAAATCGCAGTTATTAAGACTTAGGCAGCATTAATTAGCAGATCCTATGAATCTCAGCTGAAAGCACAATGCAGCAGCATCTAAAAGGTGGCTGCTGGAGTGCAGTGGGAGAGGGGGAGACAGGGAGAGAAAGCAGAAGGACACTTTGTTCCTAACCGTTTACTTTCTCTCTGCTGTCTTCACTCTGCTAAAAATGACTACCTGTGTTTTAAAAGTAATCATTTGTCAGAGAAAGGAAAGTGAATGGAAAAGAAAGAAAAACAGAAACTGGAGGTGACAACTGACCAGTAGTAAACTGCCCACTATCATAAATATGCTGTGGGCTGCTGGCTCCCGTGTTCTGCTCCACAAAAAAATCTTCCAGAAGGAGCAGGGAGTAGCTCTCAGAGAATTGTGCCGATTCAGATTTGAGGAATTTCCTTCGATTCTGCCTCTCTGCAAATGCATCGAGTTAGCACTGACAGCCACTACACCCCTTTATTATTCACACTGAAATATCAGGTAGCTCAACTGAATCAGAAGTCCTGTTGATTTAACAAAGTGCAAACACAACACGTGCTATTGTCTGTGACAGAAAGAGGGGACACTGAGCTGAAAAAATGGTCAAAAAAGCAGAGGGAAAGACAGTGTATGGTGCACATGCAAAGCCTTCGATGTAATGGTTAGCAAAGGCTGCATTGAGGAGTGAAAGGGGGACAGGAGTGAATAGAAAAGAAGGAAGAAAATACAGCAGAGGAACAAGGAAAGCAGGGTATATTGAGAAGAGATTGGACATAGGGAACTAAGCATATAGGAAAAAAAATTTAGACCTCCCAATTTAGTATCATTGGTCAGTAGTCTGGGAGGGAAAAATGAATATATTCTTTGATTTCCATGATACAGAAGTTGAAAGGTGCACTTGATCCATGGTTATTATGCATCTGTAAACATAACACCTTTGTTTTGAAAAATCTTCCTGCATTTAGCACGTTAAAGGTGAATTCTAGTCTTATGGCCACTTTTGGAAACCATGTCCATTCTGTGGCCTTTTTGTACCATTGTCACTCCACAGCTTGAATACCCTTTTTCTGTGATTCTTGTGTGACTGTATCTTGTACTATCCAGTAATTACAGCATTGCTTTCTACTTCTGTCTGGAGGCCTTTCTGCCCTTTTGAAAACCTTCCACATCTTCCACAATTGCCTTTCCTTTCACTGCAGTTTATTACGGCAGTGACGTTTGGTTTTGCTGCTGAATGCAGCACAGCTGAATCCACACAGAATTTTAACAAACACCTCAGATGTTTCTTCTATTTGTCATCACATGAAGGTTCTCAATGTGTTAGTCATATGTATATTTATACATAAACTTTCATAAATTCGCACTGCTATTGTGTCAGTGTATGGGAATGACTAGTTTTCTTCTCTGCACTGAGGCTCAAATGATAGGAGAAATTTTATTTTATTACTAACTCCTTTTGTGAAAAACACTATAAATGTTTGGAGATTCTCTAGATCCTTGATAAGCTACCTTTTGATTTATAATTTCAAATAGAATTCAGAAATGAAAAAGTGCCCCTTCACTAACAGACCCTACTGAAGCATGTTGCCTTTTATATCCTCAAGTTACTTGTCTCTTCCTTGGTCTATCTCTGCTGTTTTATTCCCTTTTAAGTTGGTGGCCAGTATGGAAAATACTGAGATTCATTACTACTTTTTAAGGAGGTAGGATATAAAAAGAAAAAAAGTTTACTGGTTGGCTGACAGTTGAAACCTGACTACTAAAGGAAGTACTGAGACATTTTTAAAACAGACTTTATTTGTTTACCTTATTTTTTCAAGATTTTTTGTATTTTCATTAGATGTAGTCAAGTCTCACAGTAGTTTTAGACAAGTGAAAATTATGCTTGCAAAGCAAAAAATACAATACAAATAAATCAATATTTCCACATCATATAATGTTCATTCTTCATTTAGTGAAGTGGAGTAGATGATTTATACTAATACTCATTCACACACTCACTGGCCTCTGTAGATTTAAGACTGATTTCCAGTCATCATGTCAAACCTGCCTCATCATTTTCTTGTAAATGATTTTAAGATTAAAATTTTCCATGACTATTCTGAAGAGAAGGAATATTTTAATCTTCAAAATTTTTGAATAGAATAGCTTATTAGGCAGAAGAAAAAACCTGAATCTTCCTTTTATGTATTTTATGTTCCAAAGAGGATACATTCCCTTGGTAGTATTAAAAAGACTTTTTGACTACTTAAACCACTTTAGCTTTCTTATGCCATCAGAAAAGGTGCAAGCTGCTTATTTTGAGTTTTAAGAAACATTTTTTTTTGGGCAACAGTTTCTAACATCTGAAAAGAAGATTTATTTTTCAGTGAAAAAGCTAAATTAAAAAAGCCCTCAAACCCTCTTTCATACTGCTCCCACAACATAATTTAGGTCCATGAAAGAAGGAGTCTCAGTGCCAAATTCTTCTTTCTCTTTGATGTTTTTCCTAGAGATTTTAAATATTTTATTCCACATTTCTTTTTCTCCTCTTCTCCTTACCCCACAAAAATGATGCTATAGAACAAAATTTCAGAGCTGTGATAATGAAAGTAGATACTCTAGTCAGCAGCTGGTCAGCCACAGATCCCACTTGAACACTTATACAAAACCCTTAAATATTTTTAAACATTGTTATTGGAGAGAAGAGCCTCTTTATGTCCCTTTTCCTGTCTTTCCCTTCTAGCAGTTTTTCCATATGTGTGTGGTAAAACCTGCAGAGGGATAATCTCCCCTCCTCTCTAAAGCAGTTTCATAGAGCAAATGTGTCTTTCAAATCCTTACATCTTGCTGCAGATAGTAATACTTCCCATGATGAGAAGACTCTTGCTGCCTTCCTTGGAAAGCCCAGGTTGCCACAATCCTCAGTACCGATTTATGGTTGTGATAACCAAATAATAAGCAATCAGCAAGGTGAAGACAGAAGCAAATTAACTTTTCAGTTCCATTGTCTTTATTTTTTTTCTGAAAAGATGCTGTCATAAAAATAAATCTTTTCAACTGTTTTCAATTTTCTGTATACGAGGTAGCTAACATCAGTTGAGATCAATATAATTTTTTTCATGATATTCATCCTAGAATGGATTGAATCCAGCAACCAAGAATGAAAGGTTTCTGGGATGGCTGCAGCCTAAGCCATACCTAAGGTAGTGATGCAGAGCTTAAAGATTTTGAGTAATGTCCTTTTATACCCTAAACTTTTATTTTTAACTACTTTTTTTCACTATTTTGTTGCCCCTGGAAAAACAAAACCACAAAAACCTCCAAACAAACAAGCAAAGCAAAAGCCTCTCCAAAACCAACATAGGAATGCCTGTAGAAGCCTTCCTGTAAGTTAATATTTTGGGCAGTTATTTGCAGTGCTATTAAGATTTGCAGAATTCATTCATGTGTTTGAAAAAATGTCTTACTTGTAATTTCTACTTCCCACAGTACCAGTGCCACTAGATCACTGTTGTTTTGCTTTGTTGTGTTTTTTTTTTTTTTAAAGAAAACTGGGATTATTGGGGTTTTTTTTCAAGTAAATTCACTAATCAAGAAAATACACTAATCAAGAAAAATATAAAGAGGCTTCTAGTCCAAGCATAAACTGATCAGAAGCTGTATCAGCTGTGCCCTCAGTTCAGCAAGGAATAATTAGTAGCTTCCTGAAAATTTGAGCTTCCTTTGAAACATTGTTCATTAGGTATCACTGGAGACAGTAAACCACACCAGGTGGCAGTCAGCTCGCTCCTCTTGGGAAATGCAAAGGGGTTTTGTGCTTTGGTCAGTTCAATTATTCAAGGCTAATTGGCTATTTTTGCCACTTAAAGCTATTTTTAAGCTTGCTGTTTCACTGGACACTGCACAGATTTTGGATTTTCTGATTTAAATGTCAGAGACAGATAAAAAGTGCTGGGTTTTTAATATCGGTTTCAGACTGTGCTTTAGTTACTGCATGCAGTAGTCCCAATTATTGGTCCCCCTCTGAGAGATTCTTCCTTTCTCATAAGTTATTACCTCTTTGAGTGATTCATTTTTCAGTCATCCAGTTAGATAAATATATTTGGTACTCCCAGAGAGGGACAGGTGGAAGGGCTACACTGTTCCTGCTTAGCTTTAACAGAGACCAGTCCTTGGAGGTCAGTTTGAGGCATCTGTTACAAGAGAATGCAGAGGAAAAATGTGAAGTCGAAACTATGAGTCAGTTTTCATCCAGTTGTACTTCTAAGTGACTACCCATCTCTGCCCAGAATGGCTGCAAAGCCAGGCACAAAGAATCCTAAAGCAAATTACTCAACAAGATTTTTCATTTTACAAGCGTTTCTCCTGGAGCCTGGTTTCCGCAAGGACCTTCCAAGACATAAAAGGCAGTTCAGTCTCATTTCTCCCAATCCCGTTTGCCTTCTTGTTCTCCCAGTTCTGCTGTTATGAGACAAGAGGCAGCAAAGCATCTGTTTTCCTTGCCAGAGCTGGTTCTGTTTAACTGGAAGGTTAGTTGGCAGGTTGTGTCCAGAGAGCACCATGCCTACTGCTTATTTGTGTGCAGGGAGCAGGGTCTTGTGGCGCAAAGTGAAACACAGCGTGCTCTCACGCAGAAGAATGTGTTGGATGACCTCCTTGCTATGTCTTTTCTCACTTACTCATAGTGCACAGTGCTCCCTGTGCTTATTACTTGTGTATAAATTCCAAGTGGGATGTTTCTGCAGATAATCAGGATATATTCTGGAGAGTGACAGTAAGATGAAGCAATAACTTAAACTTGTTTTGTTTATCTAGAGTTCAGTAAATCTGCTGCCCAGACTCTCAGGTTATGAATGACAGACTAAGAAAACATCTTTACTCACAGAAACTAATGCAATAATGTCTAGGTTGTCTGACTAACAAAGAAATCATGTCCAGTGTCAGGAACAGCCTCAGCTGATACTGCAGGGAGGACTGTCCCTTTGCAGCGAGTTTAACAGAAGCAACACTCACTGTAATCCTTGAACACTCATCTAGGAGACTGTCTTTCCCCATTTCTCTTTCCTTATTATAACAGAATATCTTTGAGGAGCAACACCACTAAAGAAAATACTGATTTCCATTTGGTGCCATTTTTTTAAGTATGTAAGGATGTAAAAAAAATAAATTTGTCTTTATGCAAATTTCTATCAATAAAATCTAGACTGAATGGTGGTCATAAGGGTTGTCCCAGCTTAGGTGGCCCAGAATACATCATTACATGTCTTTATATCTAGATCTGACATTCTTGGGCTGCGAACATAAGCAGAGAATCAGTTATATATACTCAGTCAAGCTCATCTTGTCAAGTTATATGCTAGACTATATTTTATCCAAGAGATGTTTTGTGAAGGTAGACTGTAACCAAAGTAAGTTCTGGAGCTGGCATCTGCAGCCAGTCGGAAAGGCCCTGAAGAGCTGCTGTACACTGACATCACACTGAGCACAAAGTGTGCTCAGGTAGGGAACTGTCAACCAGAAGTAAAATTTAGGTACTTAGAGATGGAAATAGTGAATGAATTGCCTGAATAAAATGAGTTTGAGAGCATGCTGAGAGCTGAACCTCATTTCCTAAAAGGAAGAATGCTAAACATTTAAGGGAACCCAGCAAGGAAGGTAATTACAATCTCAAAATCAAATTAAATCAGAGAATGTTAAAAGAGGAACAACAAAAGAGAATAAGGGTAGAGGTGGGTTTTTTTGTTGGTTTTTTTTTTAATGCCATAATCCTTTGGAAGCATACTAGAGGAAGGGAAAGTGGTTTGAACCTTGGTGACATTGATCTGAGGAGCCTTGCAGCTTAGAAGGAGTTGTAACATCAGAAATTAAGATTAAAAATAAATAAAGTATGAGAAGTGAGATAATAATTTCATTCTACTGGAAGACTGTGATGTCTCTCTGCATTAAAAAGTCCAGTATTTTGTGCTTTTCAGGAGCTAAAACCTGGATGAATGAGTTTCTAAAAAAGACGGGATGTATTATGTTTATATTTGCATCAGGACAGAACAAAAGGCAAGATGTTGTTTATTTCTCTCAGCATTATGAACTACAGCAGCAGAGGTTACATTATTAAGACTAGTTCTTTTCAGTTCAATACCAGATCTGAGCATTATATTAATTTATGTGATACACTAATTCCTGTATAACAGTATCTGATCTCCAGCTTAAGAGTTTATTAAACATCTTCCATTACAGCTCTTTTTTTCACACCAGCAGACTTGGAAAGAATAAAATTAAGACTATCATTAAAATTATGTAAAAGTTTGACAATTTTCTGTTAACAAGATCATTTGTTGAGTATTTTCCCCCCACCTAGTGCTGTGTTCTTCAACTCTTTTGCCCTGCTTTCCCTCAGGGAAAGCACAGCAATCTATCAGGAGCAAACAGCCTGTGTTTAAAGAATACTGAAATGTTTATCGGTCATTTTACAAAGGGCATAATCAGTATTTATTCCAGTCACAATTAATATTCTGCAAACACAGGGCACATCATGTCCTTCTGAACCCAAGTATATTTCCTTTGTGCTGACACAGTTTTATAAACTGTTACTTTAGATGGCTAATTATAAAAGTAACAAATCAAGCCATGGGTATGAACTAGTATCTTACTAAAACAAAACTTGACTTTAGCTAGGAAACAACAACAGTGGATATTTTCTGCCATAATTAATCAATTAAATAATTAAAAAAACCTCCAAAACAAAAACAAGCAAACTAAACCCAACACCTTCAATGACAGAATCTTTGAAAGTCTGTTTGGATTTCAGAAGGAAGAGGAAGTTTATATAAAAGGAAACATTTCACAAAAAAGAACCCCAAACAAACAAACTGTGGCACCCTTGATAACAGAATGTTTTTTGCTTGTATTTCACTGACCTCAGAGAATGAAATTCTATTCATAAAGCAGTTTACAGAACACATTTGGACCCCATCACAAATATTAAATTAATCACAAAATGAAATTATTTAGCCACAAAACAGTTTTGTCTTGGGTGAGGCAGATTGTGATTCTGATCTCATTTACAATGGTTTTACATCAGTGTAATTTGATTTCACTGAAGCTTATGCTGTATAAAAGAGGAGAGAACATGGCTCATATTTTCTGAGTGGTCATAAATTGCACACAGTTGCAAAAAGAGGAATTTCTACTCTGGGAAGAAATCCATGCAAATGTATTTTGTTAAAATTTGGCAGCCTTTTAGGAGTGCGCTATTTATAATTTTTTTTTTTATAAGCTTAGCTCCAACCCGAAAAGACAGTAGGTTTCCAGTGCAAATGACAACAAATCAGTCAGATTTTTTTTGCAGAAGTACAGATCAGTCAGTTTTGTTAAGGATGCTTAGGAGAAAAAGGAAAAAAATAATCTAGCGAAAGAGAAACATTTTAATTAGATAATGTTACTTCGAGATATTTGTATTTGTGCAGTCCATAACTACTGAGGTATTTATCAGTAGTCACAACAGAAAAGCAAGGTAGAAGAGGATTCCCAGGCTGTTGCAGACTATCTTACTGGTTACGACCAGTTAAAATCATGTTATTTGCATGAGACAGAAAAGAATGGTTATGCTGTCTGTGTTGAATTACTCCTCAAAGGTATGGCCACTGTTTAGACAGCTCTAGCCATGTTTTAGCCAATTTTCGGTTCTAGGGTTTGCTTTATTGGTTTTTTTTCCTTTTTTTTTTTTTTTTTTTTTTTTTTTTAATTTCTAACCAGAAGACATAAAGTATTTTTGAGAAATCTCTATTACTACTCTCAGAGAAAAGCCTCCTATCTAGCAGAACATAAGTGACTGCCTTGGGTCCCTTGCAGTGAGAGTTGTGAGTTGCAGTGTGCTGCAAAGACATCCTAAAAATCACAGCCTTGTTCTCTCCTTTCTGCTCTCTTGGAGAACAGGAATTTCCTCCTTAGCTTGCCAGCTAAGAAACATGCTTCTGCACATACCTCTCTGAATGATACAACAGGTTTAGAGGTACCCTCTAATCTGTCATGCATATACATACTACATTCAATGGGATCTCGGTTAAATTTTAGGGGAAAAACAGAAAAAAGAAGAAAAGGAGAAAGAAAAGAAGTAAAAAGAGAAAAATTACTTTGTGCAGAAGGAAATAAATTCAGTATTTTCTGGGAAATGTTTTCTTATCCAAGGAAGCAAGAGCTGCTAAACATGCATTTAGCTTGGCTGAGATTCTTCCTTTGGGAATACTGCATAGGTAATTAGTACCTCCATTCTACCCCACATTCCATGTCCATCCAGCCACCACAAAAGACCCAGAGAAGAAAAGGCTTTCAGATTACTGCAGTTACATGCACCTAACCCTTTCAAATGTCTCCAGTGGATCACATTAGGAAATTCTGCTCTTTACTCCCTTACCTTTCCAAACACACATGCACTCATACACCTGAAGCATCGACTCTGTGGTGCCCATGGACTGGCACAGGGCTGTGCCCTTTCTCTGCCATCATCTTATTCACTATGGCGAGTTTCTCTCTAGGAAGCAGACTCAAATTTTTTCCTCTGACCTGCAATCTTCCATGTTCAGATTCATCTCTCTGACAGGGAACAGAGGCCCCAGCAGGATAAATCCACCAGCACGCGCAATGTGCTCAAATTGCAGTGGAGAGAGCTATAGAGCACCTTAGGGTGGTTCTTAGTCTGAGTGTACTTCTGTGGTATTGTGGAAAGGTGTAGCTTCTGACATTGTCTTGCACACACAAGAACTTCTGTGGTCCATGGCAGATTTGTCCACATGGCAACTATTTTCTGAATTGGCAACCGCCTTTCAAATGTAATGTTGGACAGCAATAGAAAGTGTGGAGTTTGATGTAAGACTTTTCTGTTTAAATTTGAATTGATCTGGACTTAGAACACTGTCTGTTCGGTGAAAATATGTGACTCACACCAGCAGTGAACAGAGCAAAACAGTTTCCTTTTCTACCATGTAGAAAGTAAAAAGAAATAAAACAACAAAAAAACCCCCACAGAGGTGTCTTCCTGATGAAAAGGGAAAGGAATCCTTCAGTTTATAAGCCACTTCCTTTTTCAATAGTCTAGAACAACACTTTTGTGGGAAAAAGAGATTCTCTTAAGGGATTTAGGGTTCCAGCCTGACAGCATATTAAAGTCTTCATTAACATAATTTAAAAATAATCAATAATAGTTTCTGGAGTCTTATAATTACTGCTAATTATTGTTGCATTATCTGCATTTTTTAGGAAGTAGTTGGAACGCATAAGAACTCTAAGAATATATGAGAGCAACTGAGAGCATATTATTTTTAAAATATAGGAGAAACAAACAGAAAAAGATACCCTTAGTGAAGCAGGACAACTATTACTGTAATATTCTACTTTACCTGAAGAAGGGTAATAAAATGAGAGATTTAAAAGAAAAAAAAAGAAATAAAAATGAAAGAAAATTTTGCTGATGAACGGGAAAGAGAGAGCTGAGGAAAAGACAGAAAATCTTGTTGCAAACAGCTTAGTATAAAAAATGAAAAGAAACTGAAAAATAAAATAGTTTGGCAGTGAGATGTCGGAAGAGCAGGTGGTGGATGTAAAAGATGGTGGCCTACAAATATTTGCTGGTTAAATTGAAGAGTAAATACTCTCATTGTACTCAAATATTTCAGGGAAAGGGCAAACAACTCCATGGAGTGCTAAATATTCCGATTTATAAAGTAGCATTTACCTTACAGATATCATAGGGTAAATATTTTTTGAGTGTAGATATTTGATGGAAAAATATTGTTCTGTGTTCTGCATCGAACATTAGCTAGGAAAAAATTCATTAAATAAAAGCCAATTATTTTTCAGGTAGAACAGCAGTATGACATTACAGAAATCTCATTATAAGCACAACATATTATGGGGAATTTACTGCACAGTCCACTCAAGAATACATCTGCTTCCCTGAATTCTGTTTTGATAGAAAAAAAACCCTAAGCAAAAAGTCCCAACAACACATAATAATTAGACATAATAGTAATAATAACAATTGCATAATAAAATTATTTTTATTATGTTATGCATAATTGCAATTTATATGTGTTATGCATAATCATATAGATGTGTATATATACATATATAATTATATAGAAAATGTACTATGCATAAATTTAATAAATTATTGCTACTAAATGCAATAACAATAAATAATTATTGTTAGTAATAACAATTACATAAGTAACAGCCCATGATAATATTAAAAAGAAATAAAATCACACTGTTAATTAATGAACAACCCCCCTATTTTTCTGAATCAAATTGGTAGGCCAAGGAAACACCAATAACAGCTTAATTCATGAGATGTGAATTTTTCTGCAAGGGATTACCCTCCCCATCACTTACTGTCAAAGTTAAACAAAGTAACTAATGTTGCCTCTTGCCAAAGCGTTCTTATTCTATCTCTAGTACCCACTAATATTGTAAATCACCATTTTTAGTGCATCAAGATATCCCTCTGAAACACAACATCGAGTGAAAATAAATGCTGTTCGTCACTTAATTGCTGGGGTGGGATATCACTCTGGAAATCTTTTGCCCAAGACCATCTTTAACCAGCGTGGTGCTTCTGGCCTGTGTCCACTCAGTTTTCGAATATATTCAAGAAAGGAGACAACCTTACAAACTTTTTTTAAGTGAAGTAAAGCACCACTAAAGTCTCTATCGTATGTTAATGATGGAAATGGATCACTGTGTCCAAATTGGTATAACATTGCTGGTAATTCCACAATTGTAGCTCGCTTGGACTTCAAGGCTAAGCACCAATCTAATATCAATGAGATTTCAGAATTAAGCCACAAGGTTGGACACTACCATCTACAATTTAGTAGTCTTATAGTCTGAAAACTTATTTTCTGGGATGCTTGGATCAGATAGTGAAGCCATCTTTGGGGCGTAGTTCGAATTGACAACGTGTTTGCTTCACACACAATGCTTTCAGTACTGAAAACCCAGCTGAGTACAAAAGATTCACTGAAGTGACTGAAAAAAGAGATTACTGAAGAATGCAACACATATAGCATAACATAATATATCTGTACTACTGGCTTCTTCCAGCTCCCATCCCTCTTTCTAATAGTCTTTCTTTTAAGATTACTCCAGCATATGGCCTTATGTTTTTTAAAAATGTTTGTAACATTTTTCCATATAAAAAAAGTCTTCATGGACCCTTTGGAAAGGAAAATGTTGCATAGTTTAATAATAATAATAATAATAGTAATAAGTTATTATCTTTTCTTCTTCACTAGATGAAGGACAAGGCTTAATATAATCTGAAGAACTTCTTTCCTAAGTTTTCTCCTGTAGGTATATTAGAGGAAAATAGTTACATGCTGTGCTATTCATTCTGCTTATTTTGCTTTCCAGACTACCTCCACATTTCCAGCTAGTTCTTTCAGTTTACCCAGAGGCAAAACTTTCAGATTCTTTCCTGAGTTTCTACTGTTTCAGCATCTCTCAAATTCTCAAAAGCATTCCTACCTTATTAAGTATGCCTAATGCTAATTGAGTCCCTGAAAATGCAGTCACACTTATTTCCACTGGCATGTCGCTGTTAGTGGATGCTACATCTTGTTCAAGACCTACAGCAACTTGTACAGCTCTTTCTGCTGACTCCACACTCTGCTGTTTACAGGCTGTAATGCAGTGGTTTCATAGTCATTGTCAATGTCTTTGCTAGGGCAATCAAATCGATGCCATTATACGTGGCTTTCTTTCACAACCACAGTCTCATTGTCCAGCATTCCTGTTTCAGGACCCCATCATTTTGACTATGGCGTGCAATGCAACTCCTTCTATTCAAGAAAGAGCAATTGTTTGACCCCTTGCTTAGTTCATCAAAAGCAACAAGGAGAGAAAGTGTCCCTAGAAGTAAAGAGTGATCTCTGAGAAGTAGAAGACGAGTACTTACCAGGACCCCTGAAGTTAGACTCAACGAAGAATTGAAGACTGTGTTTTAGTGCAAAGGCTTGGCAAGGGAGAGGGGCTTGGGCAATTATATTGGTGTTTTCCATCTCCAGCATCTATGATTCTATTATACTGTGACTAATCTCACCTTACTTTAATGTTCTCTCCTGTAACCTGTTCCATATACTTATTACCCTTTCAGTAATGCAATTATCTAAGAATTGATGGCCATCTCCTCCATACTAAATACTGCAGTAGGATAAACTGCATTATTTCTGAATCATCTAAAATAATGGATTGTGAAGTCTAGAGCTGAATATCTTCAGTCTACATAAGTTCTGCCTCTTAATTCTATTAGCCTCATTTTCAGTTAAATCACCAGTGTGTGAACAGGGGAGCCAGAGGATAGAAAGGGATGAAAATGGAGTCAAAGACAGAGATTAAGAAAATATGACATTTTTTTCTGAACCAGGTGAACATAGAATTAGAAATGAAACAGGTAAGGGAGAGAAAATAAGGGTGAAACAAAATTCTTCAGCACTGAAACAAGATGTACTCAATGGATACTAGCAGTGGGATACAAAACTTTCATTTTGATATCTTTAAATCAAGTCCATGATATGGATGTACTGACTAAACCCCATTTAGATTTTCATTTTATAGTCTGCAAGAAACTTGCTGGTGACTTTCCAGTTTTTGCTGGATGGTTGTTATATACACATCACAAACCCCACCATCATCGTAATTGGTGGCCTTGTTGACAAGTTTCAAAGAGATGCCAAATCGTGAATAGTTGTGGAGACTCAGCTGCCCAAAATAAAAATCCTTAATGCATTTTGTCATGTATAATTATGCTAGAGAGGTGCCAAGGAAGTGTTATCAATATCAAATTAGATGCCAGCAAAAGCTAAAGACCTGGAAAACAGGGTCAGATCAGACAACCTCATAAATGTTGCACAGGAGGCAGATGGAGACAGAAGCACAATGGGATGAAGCAAGAGAGAATACTTTGAAGGAAAATTCTCCACCAGAAATATATACCTACACTATTTTGGCTTTCTCTGCTGATAAAAGGTCAAACTGTACTCCTCTGATGTATCACAAGATGAAAAAAACACCTGTAGAGTGTGATTCAGGTAAGTTTGAGGAGGAAAAAGGGAAACATTTTGAGGATTAAAGTCCCAGAAGGAGAAGGGAAGAAAATCCTCCAAACACAAATGATGACAAATGACTGTACAATAGACATGAACAATGTCAAAAAATTCTGGTCAACTCAGTACTATTTAGCACACCAAAAATATTACAAGAAGTTAAGGACAGAAGAAATGGTGCCAGAAGGAGGACAAGGCCAGAAATAGGGAAAATACAGATTGTTATCATGGAAAAGGAAAGTGGCAAAGAAGCAAAATCTGACTGCAGGAAACTCAGAACTTATTTAAATTCAGTGGTTCAATTTTTTTCAGACTGTTGCCATGTACCTTTCCTGGCCAGACTGCACAAAAGTAGTGCTTGCTGCTGCACCTCTTGTTGCTATGCTGTTTCTACTTCCATGTGAAAATATTATGGAGATCTCTCTTCCACTACTTTACAGGGATTGCACATGCAACCTGTGTTGCTTAATTGCTAAATGCTCACAGAATGTTAATGGAAGAGTAATGTGTGTAGGAGAGGCCGTTTTGTAGATTAGATTTCTTAATGGACTTTCTGGAAGCGTGAGGAGGAATTAATCTCCACAGTAACATACTGTAACCTGCTGCTGTGGTTTCCAAAACGCCTTTTCCGAAGACAGCACTTTTTGTTTTTACAGTGTTGTGTACATTTGTTCTTTGAATAGTGTGGGGGGGTGATGGAGTTGTGAGATGTGTAACTCTCTTACTGCTGCTTCTGCAGGAAGAGAGATCCACAATTCCACACAAAATATGCTTACTTTCCTCCATAGATTACATCAGGTGTTCAGTAGCTCTTATCCCATTCTTTGCAATTTTTTTTGGTGACTTCAGGGACGAAAGAACATCCTTTGCTCTCCAGTGTGTGACAGTTCAGTCTCTACTGCCACATAATGCCTGAAGCTCTCATCAAAGAGAATCCAGAGATCCTTCACTTGGCCCCCAAATAATCAAAAACCTGACTTAGTGCTCACCTGTTACATTCAGTGAGGGCATACTAAAAACAGTCCAGTAGTTCAGGCTTAATACAAGACATAAGCTGGAAAGTTTATACGTTACATAAATATTTGAAATTCCTTCAATAAGTTAAAAAAATAATTCCATGATTCTTTCTGATGTTGTTCTGATCTTTAGTTTATGAAACTGAAAAATTCCTTCAGTGCTAGTATAGGTGTGGCACTTGTGGAGTTGGAGGTATCTGGCAATTCTTAGAGTTGACTACATGCCACATGTTAATGTATTAGAGAACTCCTGTTCCTTTTAAAGAGGAATACTTTGGTAAATCTGTGTTTTTAAGTGGGATAGAAGAAATGTGGAGCCAGATAGAGTTATGAATACAGAGCCAATGTTTTCCTGGGATGTGTGAAAAGTAAGGTGAACTTCTAAATTGCATTTTTGCATTACTATGTATCTGAACAGGACCTTTTTTTTTAACTATTTTAAATAGAAACAAGTTGTGACAAATAGAGTAAAAAAAAAAAATGCAGTACCAAATATTGCACACTTTCTAGTGTGTACTGCAATGATAGTTAATGCTGAGAAATAAGCTGAGTCAGGAGTCCAAACTGAGTGTGTTGATTTAGGATAACAGCTAAATAGAAAAAAACCCAAAACTTTCTTCAGTAGTGATGTTGTTTTCCTACCGACTGGGGATCCTGTGCATCAGCCACCACACACATCTGGACATGTCTGCCCCAAATAGCTTTTGGAACATTGGCAAATTGTCTTTTCTTGTTAAAAACGTACGGGCCTTAGGGATGGATCATGAAGCCGTGGAGAACACCATAGGACTTGG
The DNA here is from genome assembly GCA_013396755.1 of Sclerurus mexicanus. Taxonomy (NCBI): domain Eukaryota; kingdom Metazoa; phylum Chordata; class Aves; order Passeriformes; family Furnariidae; genus Sclerurus; species Sclerurus mexicanus. Next base: position 1,982,573 of record VWZF01004427.1, on the reverse strand, counting down.
GAGGTGGAGCAGAGGAGAGACCCACCCACCTCACCTGCAGGACCAGCTGCAGCAGAAGTTCTTGTGTAGGTGGAGAGAAACAAATCTGCACATGAGCAAAGTCTCTGTCTTCCTATGGGGAATCCCATTAAAGTCTCCCTGGAACACACCACAGTCAGTGAAACATGAGGCTCATCCTCACATGAAAAAGACATTCGGTATCCCATGGAAATTCTTGCTGAGGATCCAAACTGGCTTCAGAACAGATTATAGGGGTAAATCATCCGTTTGTCTCTGCTCCTGTTTAGATTTGAGACAAAAGTCTTGACTACTGCCATTTCAACGTTCCTTGGTACATAATGAGTTAATTAATAAATGAAAGCCATTTGTAAAATGAGATTTCTTAACATTGCTGTAAAAGAAAAGTATTTTAAAATGGATTTATTTTTAGCTTTCAACTTAGTTTTGTCTATTTGGAAAATCTGTGCTTGCAGCTATTGACAGGGGTAGACCTACTGGTCCACTGGCCTTTATTGACATGAGGCCACCTAATGCCATGCTGGTTTTCTTAAAGGAGAGGACAGGAAGGTTACTTGCCATGCTTGTAGAAAGCAATGTCATGTGCAGTCTAAGGTAAACAAAGAGCAGCTTTCAGCAGAGATGCATTTTGAGACTTTTTTTCTTGTTCAAGAAAAGGGAGAGAGCCTGAGTGTGCATGCTTTTTGGTGGAAAAATAAAAAGTTCATATCTGTTCTATGGTAAATTAAAGAGTGGGGACTTACTGCAGGGGGAGGCTGGGGCGCCGTTGTTGAGCACATGTCAGTGTTGCTTTCTCAGTTGTTCTGTTTTGTTTTCTGAGATCTTGGCAACTGATCAGTCGTGAGAGATCCTGCACAACTGACTGGTGTTAGGCAATGCTCCATCCCTTGCAGACGAAGGGCTTGTGTGATGGATGGAATAACATCTCTGACAGCACTCCTTGCACTTGAATATGGGTTATGTGAAAGAAGCAAACTCTTTTTTTCTTTAGAACAAAATGAATCTCATGAAATGGTCTCGTGAAAACACCCAAGACCCTCTTCCAAGATCAACATTTTTGCTAAAGTTTCCCTTGTGTTCTGTGTTTGTTTTCAATACACCTTTGCTGTCTGCAAACTTTGGAAATAATGAGAAGCCCTTCACTGCCTTTTTGTGAAAAGCAACAACACATAAACAAATCTCACACCTGTATCATCCCAAAATGTCATTAATGTGCTGCATTTTAAATTTGTGTTCTAGTATCAATGCCATTCATGCACACAGACATTTTGGGAATTGCCATTATATATTGCTGAATTTATTTGGGTTCCATTGCCAGACTTAGTTTTTTCTAGTATTGAGTGCATCTCAGTAGCGTTTTGCTTTTTGTGTGTTGTGGTTGAGCCCAATGGCCTGGTTGGATTTGATGATCTTAGAGGTTTTCCCAATCTTAGTGATTCTGTGACAAACATTTCTTCCAGAGAAAGTGGCAGCCTGCATACTCTCACAGCACTGGATGCTGTTTACCAAGTCCAAATCTTGCTCAGACTGCAAATATTTTTCCTTGGCAGAGTAGTGAAACAAACCTAGAAACTAGGAAGAAGAAAGGATTTTAGCCCATTCCCCAGACTGCTTCATCATACAGACCCTGAACTGGCATAAGTGAGCAGTCCAAAGTTTGAAATGAACATCTAGGGATTATTTAGCCCAACAAAAACAAATATACATAACACTTTGGATTTTGGATAATTTCAGTGCCCTGAGAGTAAAAAACAACTTGAGTATCATGTGGTGTTTAATGCTGGGGACAAAATAATTTCTCCTATCTTCTCTCAGCTTGTGCTTGGCCAAGTGTGATCCCAGATACAGTACATCTCATCTCTGTGTTTTTATTTACCTGCTTACATTAGGGGTAATGCGTACACAACTCCAGCCACTTTTTGTAAATGATTTTTCAGACCAAATTCACTGTGTAACTTTTAAGTACATTTTCCCTGAGATTGTGAAATGACCAATCAGGTGTGTAGCAAAATATTAACTAATCCTCTATGTGTAGAATTGCACTGCTCAGGGTAACAGGCAGGAGGCTTTTCGAACTATCTTGTTCACAACACAGGCTGGTGCTGATGAATTACCCTTCTGACTGTGAATGTGGGATGACTTGGCTGTGAGTGATGGAGAACATGATGTTGAATGAAGCTGTCAAAACTCCCACCAGAGCTGAAATGCTCTTGCAGCGTGGAAGAGAAATGCGAAAAGTTAAACCACTGTTTCACTCTCAGACTGAAAGTCAATAATAATACTAGGGGAAAAAAAAAAAAGTCGAGCGGAAAAGACGCCTTTATTTTTGGTGATAGTTTGCTCTTAAGCAGCTTTCTGTTAACTTCAGCAGAGATTGTCAAAGGTGGAATTGCAGTATTGGCATTGAAGTACTCTACTCTTTGTAGATATAAAATAGAAGAGTGGTGTCAGTGCAAGAAAAAAGCTGAAAGCAGCAGATCTCCCACAAGGTTTGCATACTTGGCAATTTTCACTGACCTTCTGCTAAGAGACTAGATCTTGAGAGGGAAGAACATATCTTGAAAGATTTCTAGCCTTCTAAGAATTAATTCTTCATAAGAAATCAGCATTTTCTTAACCAAAAGTAGTCACTAGGCCAAATCAATTTTTATTGGCGGTAGGATAATGAAATCAGTTTGTGGCATTCTGTTTTGTTTGTCTCACTGTGTACTTCAGCACAGATAAAGGTGCCAAATTTGGGGCTATGATCAATACTTAATCCGTATGGAAGGGAAAATGGAAACATAGTTTGGGTGAATAGAACCCATGTAAATTCCAAAAGCTTTTGGGTTAGAACAATAGGCAATGAAGTGGACATGAAAAAGAGCACTTTTTAGGATAAAACATGATTTTATGAAAAAAGTATTGTCTTAGAATTAGAACAGTGGAACTGTGGAAGGAAAGAGACATAAAGATCCCAACTCAGCCTCAGCTCAGGATTTAATACAGTTTCTGGTCTCATAAAGTCGAGACAAAAGCAAAAGTTGTGTAGAAAATAAATGTTTTGGGAATGCTAAAGACAATCCAGCAGAGCTAATAAGCTGCACGTGCACCAGAGGGAAAAAATATTGTGTTCCTTTTGCTTAGCAAGGAAACAAACCAATGAAATACATACATAAAAAAGAAATCAATTTCCATTTCCAGTGAGGCAGAGTCATTCTCCAAAAGGTATCTAACATATTCAAAGTAATAAAGCAGGTCGTGTCAGCAAGGCGACTTCCTTGTGTTGCCTGGAATGCTGTTTAGCATTTCAAATACATTGTGGGCAAATAGCAAACCTTTATGAGGTACACAAGGATACTGAACTCTTTACAGGCAGCACTTTATCTGTGGAAAAAGCATACCCAAGAGAAGAGTGGATATAGCGAAGTACGCAAGTATCTGATTAAAAAAACCCTGCCCAGATCTTTTTGAAATATAGGCTGTGATCACCAAAGCTACAAAATAAAAACACAACTAAGAGATAGCACAGGTGACAGGCATAGCCTGTTCTTCATCCCTATAACCAAATTACTGCTAGATAGGCTTTTATTTTAAAGCCACAGGATTATGACTATTAAGATGTTGCAGAAAGCTTTATTAAGAGGATATCTGAAAGTCAGAGAACACTGAAATATCTCAGAACAGTGAGTATTTGATACCATCACCTTAGGAAGCATCACTGAGAAAACTCCAAGGGTCCATCGTATAAGCCAGGAGTGAAGTAAGGATCAAATAAAAGGATCAAGCGTAGTGGTTATGAGTGAGAGAAAGCTGACTGAAGTGGAATAGGCCTAGAGCTGGGGACAGATACAGAAATTCCACAGACTAGAGCTAGAGTACTCCTGCATATTGACAATTATGGATAAATTACTGGAGTTTCATAAATCTTATATACTGTTACAAGTACTTAAAACTGAGTTCCCATTTTAAGCTCCAAAATGCCAACTCGAATGTATTTTTTCCCTCTTGTAAGACAATTGTTAGAAACATCCTTTTAAGAATGTTTTCAGATACAAGATAATCAAAATTAAGTTGCACATAGCTATATCTTTCTTATCTTTCTTTTCTCCTCTCCAAGAACAAATGAAAATAATATTTTAAAGAAACTACTTACAGGAACAACTCTGCTCATCAGTCCAATTGCAAACAGGCACTGTCTTTCCATCACAATGAATTTACAGTGATTCATTAGCTTCTATAAGTGGATGAAATGGATCAACTTGTTAATGCTGGCATTGTTTTAAATGGTTGATTTGTCTATGTATGTGTCGAAGTTTGCAGCACATCTGCACAACAAAAAATAATTAACCAATTAAGGATGTGTTTGGGAGACAATGAAGGAAAGGAAAAACTAGTATTTCCTGCAGATCCCAGACCTACACCTTGACTGAAAGCTGAGACGGATTTTAAACAAATGTGACTGTGAGCAGGAATGTGTTGAATTATCAGCATTCACCTGAAGGGTAATACCTTGCTAAGATGCAGTAAATGGGATGCTTTCAGTCACAGAAAGAGATTATTTGATTTTTTGCAGTACCTGAAGAAAATGTGTGTGTGAGAAAAAAAAAACACAAGGAAGCTGTACTTTTAGTATTTTCAATATGATGACAAAACCAGCCTTGAAGATAAAGCAAAATCCTGGCATTCCTATTCTATGGAGAAGTGTTTTAGCCCTAAGGGTAACTGTTGTTAACTAACAGGAAGGATATGGTCATTATTTTGTTTTTATCAGCTTTCCTTTCTCTCTCTTTTGCAGGGATCTAAACACACTGTGGTCTTGCTGAATCCTTCAATCCATTTCCCTGGCTGAGCCTGGCTGTATGCTCTGTGGATGCGATGAAGGGATTTTATCACGGAGCTGGCTCTGCATGCAAAATAGGAAGGTTAACTAGGGAAGGACAAGGAGAGAGGAAAAGCTAGTGTAATATTTGAAAAAGAAATACGAAGCGTCTCAGCGCTAATTCTTTCTTACTTTGTTGTTTCTGAGAGAACTTTACTGACTTAACCCATGTTTTCAATATTTTTATTTTTTTGGTTGGTCTGAACCTCTGAGAAAGAGGAGTCAAGGTCATTGTTTCCAATTTATACCTTCAGACTCTAACTTTTTGCTGTAGATATGAGGCTCTATTTTATTATTTATTTTGGAGGATAATCCTGATCATTGTAAACTCAAAATACAATATAGCTCACTTATGGCAAAGTAGAGGGTAGTTTGAAGATTAAGTTTTCCCTGTTACAGTGCTAAAGCTCACATACTCGATTCTGCTGCTTAGTTCTATCACCTAGTCTGATTGATATTTTCAAATCAAGCAGGAAAAACTGTCACTCAGGTTTAAAATAAAAAAATAAAGATATTTTTCTTTCTGGTCTTATCTCCCTGCAGCTCCTTCCTGGCTTCTGGTCTGTTTAGATCCTATCTACTCCAAGGCAGCTCAACTAAAATTCACTTAGAAAATTTACCTTCAGAACGCAATCCTAGCCCCTCTAAGGGAGACTGGGTGCTCTGCCATTGCCAAGCTTGCCTCAATGTCAAGGAGCATGCATGGGTCCTGAACTACTACAGCCCATGTGACAACTGGAGAAGTCTTCTGGGCTTTCCTGAGAGACTCCATCAGCAATTTGCACCTTAAAAGCCTCTCGTGGAACATCAGCAACTCACACACTCAAGTGTGATGCATTGGCTTCTCACTGCATGTCAAATGCAATATGTAGCCGACAGCTTTCTGAAGCCCTGGATAGTGGCTATACGAAGTGAGCAAGATGTTTACCCCACCCCAAAGTAAAGGCTCTTGTCATGTCACATGCATGCTCTGTGGTCAGTATGTTATTGTGCCCCAATGCACAAATGTTGTCACACTAAGAGAAAGGCAGAAAGGTCTTTCTGAGAAATTATATTTTCTCAGAGCACTATGAGCCAAGTTCTGCCAGTTTTGCTTCTGGGCAGCAGCTCTTTACTCAAGTGATGAAATTAATGATGTTCTCTGTCACACTGTATGGCACAAATGAAGGCACAGGACTTCTGCTTTCTGTGGACAGTCCCCTACAGTATTTTCTACCAGAAAAAAACTGCTTGAAATAATCCTAACCGCCTTTCATACCTGCACCCTTCCACAGAGCCAGGACCTGCTCCAGCCATTATATGGATAGCGTAGCTCTCTCCCCAAACTCTGAAGCTGCCTGTGCTGTTGCTGCATAAATGCCTGGTCTTTCTGGGTAATCCATTTCTCCTATCTCACCTGTCATGCCAGAGTACAAAAAGCCTCTGAGGTATCCATTCTGTGAAAGTAATGGGGAGGAGAAAAAACCCATTTACAATATATCTTAGATAGCTGGCCATTGCCACCCTGGACAACTATTCCCAGGTCTTTTCTGCAATGTGGGGTTGCGCAATCACACAAGCCAAAAGGACTCACCAGCCTTTTCCTGACACAACCAGTCCATGCTGTTGGAAGCGTACCTACTTGTAGTGTAGGCAGCTTGTACTCACCCTGGTGAAACACTCAGCCCTGAGGGCATTTGCTCTTAGGAAAGATCCCACTTCTGGCTAGCCTGCCAGATGTACCTCTAGCACAGAAACACCCATGGGCAGCCTCTCTTTGGGCTATGATTTTGATACTGTGTGTATGTAACATTAAGCTTAAATTGATGGCATTGAGGGCATTAGTTTACAAAACACACAAGACCTTCAACCTTTCTGCCTTTGTCTCCTAGGGTACAGCACAGATGCAACACAAACCCCCTGCCTGATGTGCGTTATGATATGTTAATTTTCTTTCTCTCTACATAATGCATTACTCCTAGTTAAAAAAAGAAAAAAGGTAGTAAATGATTGAGAAAAAGCTTTTGTGGCCCTCTAAAGCCTCATCCTTTGTATTTCAAAACCACAGGTTCCATAATGACACCACCACTTAATTCTGTGGAATTAATATTGGCACTCCCAACTTCTGTTTACTTCAAGGTTTTTCATCCTTTAGTAAAACTAACTGCAGTTCCCATCCCAGCTACCAATATCACAAGCTATTAACTGCAGCCATTAACTGCAGCTTAAAGAAGCCACACTGATTTGTTCACTTCACCTGCAATCTGTGAAGTATGGACATAGGTAAATTACAATACTCTGAAGAGTTTTATAAAAATGTTGCAACTGATTTCACAAAATACCCGTTGATTTCAATGTAATTGCCTCCCCTGCCTCCCTCCAGCCACAAAGCTACTCTGCAGACACTCCCTTCAACTACCAGTGCACCTTTGTGTACTTGTGGATTTTCCATCGTGCACCTAGGATTGGAAAGAGGATAATTTTTTGTTGTGGCTGATACATACATGAGGTTTGGCCAAGGAAGAGTGCAAATGGGTCTTTCAGTGGAAAAAATCTCACATTCAGGACAGTCCATAGCGCTTTAATTGGGATGCTAGCAGGAGTTTGGAGTGGTGGAGGGCCCTAGGGTGATTCTGAGTTATTACTCTCATGTCAAGTTTGCTCCAAAGATGATGCCCTCAGCTACCTCCAGACAGGGGAGCAAAAATGAGGTCCAAGGCACCAGCAGTGACTGTCAATGGAGAAAGAGAGTATTGATAAGTTAAGGGTTGTTCTTGGACTTCCAGAGGGAATGAGTATCCAAAGTGTCCTTCACAACTGGGATTATTTCAGTAAGGATTCTGCACAGGAGAAAAGCATAGAGCAGTGATCCCATGCCCTTGAAGGTCCATATGGATTTCAGAGCCAGTCTCGGGGGAAAAATGTTTATGATGGATGACAATGAAGAGAAATGACAATTATTAGTTTGATCCGGGCATGTAGTTCTTAATCCCTAGCTCAGCTGTTGCAACATCCTTTGGAAGACTTTATATGAAATCCAACTCCAGTGTTGTACAAAACTGTCACTGAACAATGTCAAACACCAAATCTTTAATTAGGTTGTTCTTGTGTTTTATGGGATGCAGAGCAGTAACCTACTTTCTGCTCTGATTAAGGATAGGAAGTGACTAATTTTCAGTGTTGCAACATTTATCAAAAATAATAAAAAATATGAAAAATCCCTTAGAAGCTAAATGTGGAAAATTAAAGAAGTCTGGATGAATAAATTTATCTCCAATTAACTTAAGCTGTGCAAATCCTTCAGATGAGACATTGAAATGTTTTTGAGACGCTACTTGATGAAGTCTAGCAACAGCATCAGATTTTTCTGAACAACCTGATTTTCATGTTCCAGAGGTGTCAGCATAAGCATGGATGCACTAATCATTCTGGTATAATTAACTGCTTGGTGAAATGTCTCATTAGCGTGGGGAAATACTGATGAATAATTTGTCATATTCTAATTATTCCTTTCTCACCCCCCTCACCCTTTTTTTTTAAAAAAAGCCCCACGCAATTATAAGCATTTAGGAAATGACTTGCATGGTGTTGAAAGTCTACCTCATCATTTAGATCCTTCCAACTTTTCTGAAGAGCAATGTATGCTAAGTGATGAGAATTAAGGTAACTGTGGAATTAGCTGTTCTATAATGGTGCAGCAGTGCACAAGGTGCACATTGGCCTGCGTATGATCTGGAAAGGTCCTGTTTGAGAAAGGTCCACATTGTATTTTACTGCCCCAAGGAAGAAAGCTGTGAGATATAGTATTAGGTTGTGCACAGACTCTGCTGTGTCCGAGACTTCAATAGTGTGCTAAATTCCTTGCTGAACAATTTAAAGACAGCATGGTAATATCAACTCCCCATTCCTCTCAAAGCTCTCCTAACTTAATGGAAACATATTTAGAGTGATAAATGCTTCAAGCAGGTTTCTTTTAACTAGGGAAAGGAAGAGCTGATGCCTCCCTGGAATATAGAAGTTGTGAGTGAGGTAGTTTATGTTTCATCCAGTGCATCCAGTAAACATTTGAGTTATGTGGTAAATAGGGTTTATAGTAAACGTTGACACGCACTGACCAGAGCTGGCTCCGCAGGGTCAGTGAGAGATGCACACTCACTGTGTTGTTTTGGAGCACCAGCAAGGGCTCTAACTTCAACTGGCATGTGTACCTTGACAGCATGCAACTCCAGGATCAAAATGTAATAAACTTCACTCACTTTGTATTGCAGAATGTCTGCGCAGACAGGGCACCATGGTTCTGCTCCAGGTAGATAGTATAAAGTTGTCCCAAGAAAAGGCTTCTGTGCCTTCATTTCCTCTTCTACTTTTATTCTTATTTGGTCTGAAAAATGTGTTGAAGTGGGGGCAGGGAGTAAGCAAAAATGTGTGTTCTTGTGCTTGCTTATACACAACACTTCCCACAGTGAGGCATTTGTACACTTGTACAAATATAACCTTGTAACAGCTTCCCTAAAATAGCACTATTAACTGATTTCCCATCTTTCAGGGCTCTTGTACACTAAGAAATGCTAGACACAAGGAATTTACAACACTCTTTCAGCAAAAATTGAGCCAGAAGAAGAGAGAATTCCAGCTGTTAAACCGACTACTTGAGCAGGGGTGGGGAGGCGAGTAGAGTCAGTAGCCTGTTCATGGAAGGCCAACTGGTTGCAGATCATCTGCCTCTTGAGAAACCAGTACTGGTCAGCTCTGTGGGTGAAACTGTGAATCTCAATTTCCTGGAACAGGAAATTTCCCCTACGGGTAAATTTTCTTTAGTCCATCTTTCAAACAAGTAGATGAGCTGAGGATTTGCTCCTTGTAGACACATTGCAAATGAAGCTCAAACTACTTTCTTTCTCTTTATTCTCCTTTTTAAAACAGGAAAGAAATGGCTAACCCTAATGATTCAAAACAAAACTAATAACCCTTGTATTTACTGTCCATGAACCAAAATAAACCTTTTACTTGAAGAAAAAAAAAAAAGGTGTTGAGTTTGTGGATTTTTCATAATCTTGCCTTAGGAACAGTGAAAGTCTTCATCAGATTCATTTCTTTTTTTCCCTAAATTAGTGTTCATTCTGTTACAATTTTCAGTCTCAAAGGTGTTCAATGGGCTCCCCCAATTTAAAATGTTCCTCCTAATGTCACACAAATCCAGTTCTCATTATTATCACCCTGGCCCTATCTTTTAATTAGCCCAAAGAGGAGGCATTTTATTTCCAAACATCCCTTTTGTAAATTTGATGAACACGAAATCCCAAGAAATATATGGAGCATTATTTTCCAGATATGTTTTTATTAACTGTAGTCCAAATTTTGTATTCTGGCATTGACTAAGGGTTCTGGGGTGATAATAAATAAAATCAAATCTAAGAAGCAGAAAGAGTGCTTTTTGTGAGCTCTGTCAGTCTCTCAATTGTTTCTTATTTTTTCATTCTTCCATACTTTTTGAGCGCTTCTGTGGGTTTTTTGATACCTCCCAAATTTTCATAGTCAATCTCAAAATGCAGTAAGTGAAAATTCAGTGGAACAGAAAAACAGCTGGTGAAGAGCAGAAAAGTTAAAAGCCTCAATCACCCCTGTTTCTGCACATATTTGATCTTTGTGCAGGAATTGTGAGGCAAAAGCACAGACCACATGGATGAAATAGCTTTCAGCACGTATTCATCAAGCATTCCTA
>VWZF01004427.1:1911993-1966993 GCA_013396755.1 Sclerurus mexicanus | reverse complement strand
AGAATCACACAAAATGTAGGATAGGTTACTTCAGATTTGGCAGTTTATGCATCACTAAGAAGCTTCCTTTTAAAGTAATGAATCACAGACATCACAAATTTAACATCTCTTCCACTCTGGTTTCTTCTGTTTCTCAGCTGAGAAAGGTTTAGTATCAGAAATGTTTTATACAAGCCCAAGTCATTTACTTGGACATTATAGTTGTACTTTTATTAACAGAGCAGTTTACAAAGAATGGCATAGCAGCATGAACAACCTCAAGAGCATTAACTAAGCAGTCCAGTAATTACTTTTGGGGAAAAAAATCTGTCATTGATCAAAATTAATAGGTTTATAATTCTGATAGAACCTCAAAATATTACAAAAAACACATTTTGAACCAAATCAAAAAAAAGCAAACCCAAAGTAAAATAGTTCAACCTAACATATTTTGTATTCTTATTTTAGTGGGAAACAAATATCTATGTTGCAGACTGCTGGAATCAGGTAACTTGCTCTCATTCTTTCCCTCTCTCTTTCCCTCCCTTTCCCTTTCCATTTAATTTTCTTTCCTTTCACACTGGCACAGAAACACAGCCGGTTGAATTTCAATGAGACATCTGGAGGTCATCTTTTTCAGTCCCTCTGTGTAAACAGGGCCACCTAAAGCAGGTTGCCCAGGAACATATCTGGTTGACTTTTGAATATGTCCAAGAATGGAAACCACAATCTCTCTGGAAATCCTGTGCCAGTCCTCAGCCACTTTCATAGTAAAAAAGTGTTTCCTCATGTTCAGAGAGAACCTTATCTGCTCCTGTCACTGGCCACCACTGAATAGAGCCTGGAACCATCTTCTTGGCACCCTTCCTTCAGGTATTTATATACCTTCAGGTATTTATATTGAAGAGATATCCCAGAGCTTTTCCTTCTCTAGGCTGAACAGTGCCTGCCTCTCAGACTCTTCTCATAGGAGAGTGCATCAGTTCCTTGATCATCTTTGTGGCCCTTTGCTGTAATTTCACCAGTGTGTTCACATCTTTCTTGTAGGGTAGCCCAGGACCAAACACAGTACTCCAGGTGTAGCCTCAGTAGTGCTGAGTAAAAGGACTTCCCTTGACCTACTTGCTCCTAATGGAGCCTGCAATTGTCAGCCTTCTTTGGTGCAAGAATATGTTGTTGGTTTGTATAAATCATGGCTTTTTCCTTCTCCATTTACTTTTTCTTTTTCTTTTTTTTCTTGCTCCAGACAGCAAAACAAACAAACAAACAAAAAAACCAAGCAAAACCCCAGCTCTTACAGAGCTTTCAATTCCTTTTCTAAAAAAGTATTGACCTGATAATTATCATCTGAGTAGGTTGTTTTAGCTACAAGGAGACTCATAAATTTCAAATACTGTATTAGCACTCTTCCAGTAGGCAAGTGCTTCAGCTGTGTCTCTTACTAGTTCATAATATTCTTTGAATAAAATGTGTGTTCTAAACTGTCACTGGTGGCTAGGATAAATCAAGTCATCATCACTAAGGTACCCGATGGATCTCAAGAATCTTTCTCTAGGTCACCTGTTTCAGCCACAGACAGAATACTTATTTTCATGAAAGCGAGTTACAACTATCAGTTGACTGTTTAATGGCCTCTGGAAAATAACTGAGCTTAATTCAGTCTAAGTTTTGAGTGTTCCTATCTCATAAAAATGCACACTGAATAAAGTTGCAGTTGTATTCTCTTCATCCCTGATGACTGGAGAACAATTAAATCTAACTTCAATCAATTTAAAAAAAAATAAAAAAATAGAGCTACAAGTCTTACAGCACTGCAAATTTGTATTGAGGTCTTTGTCCAAATCCCTGTTGAGGGTCCTTTTTGCTCTTATTTCTATGATTAGCTGGAGGATAAATGATATATGCCAGTGCAGTGAAATAACACAAATGAATGTACTGACAATCCCTTATGTAATTACTTCAAAGCTGCCACTTTTCTATGTGTATTTAGTGCATTAGTGTATAACAAATATGAAACGTCCCAGTAATCAATATTCCTTGTCAAGTACAACTTACATTGCCATAGACTTATTAGCATGTTATTCATCTCATTTTTCTTTTCTATATATTTAATTAAGTGCATTTCATTACCATTCTTAACATGTAACACTGCATCTTAGGTTGGATCCTTAGCAAATTCTGGGCAGACTCCATTCTTTTGCAACCTGTTTTTAAAAAGCTGAGTAGGAAGCAATAAAATTTACAGCACACTGTGGGAACAGAATTCTTGTTGAGATTCTTGTTAATGCAACATGGACACAGGCTGGATTGCTTCATTTCTTGTGTGGTCAATGTATATGAGGAAAAGAGCAATGGCTGTATTTACAAAGGTGCTGCACTGAGTCATTGAAAGTACAATTTTGTGTTGAACACCTTCATCAAAGCAAGGCAGTGTCTTATCAGCCTGTCTAAATTTATCTCTGTGATAGCTGGCTCTTCTGTACAATGCATTTTCTCTGTCTATGAATCTGGAGAATGTGATCTTGTTTCATCATGCTTTCAAACCCATTCCATTCAGAAGTAGATGTAGGATCAGAGATCTACCACAGGGTCATAATCCATGTCATCCCCTCAAAATTGCCTCTCTTTTAGCTGCTGTTCAGTCTTTATTTTTATCAAGGCACTGCCTACAGTGTTTGAGGGCTTAGATCCCCAGTTCACTCCCCATCCTGTTACCCTCATCATTCATGCTTGCTACCGTATTAGTCTGTTCCCAAGATGTTTTTGGAGTAAATTGAGTTCTCTACAATGAAATCCAGGAGATTATTTCTTCCAGGACCTGCTTCCAAAACTCAGAGAGGATAAATCTACATAAAATCTAATTTTCTTTACCCTGCCTAGTCCTCTGACGCTGTCTCAACAGTTATTGAACCATTAAATTCCCTTTTATGCCCTTTCTACCATGCTCACCCCTGTGCAGCACATGCCCTTTGTGTTGCACTGTGAAGCACACTTTGGCAGACTGCAGCATGACCCTGAAGGTACTTCAGGTACTTTCATCTTCAAATGTTCCAGAAATGATGATGATATCTCAGACCTACAGGACTTCTGCATAGGATGAAGGCAAGCCCAAGGCCAGGTACCCTGTGGAATAAATACAGTCAGCTCCAGAGAGAGCTATTAGTGAAAGAGTGGATCCGGATCCCTCTGGGCAACACAGCCTGTCACATGGGCTTTGGGTTAGAGCTCAGTACCTGCTTAGCCAAACCTTCACTTCCAGATACCAAAGAGTGGTGGTCCTTTCACAGATTAGGTCCAGGCTTCTTATGACAGTCATGCCAGTGTAGTGTTCCAAGCTCTGGATTAAAATATCTCCCCTGGGTTTACACTAAGAAATCAAGAAAGAAGTTGCAGGTGCTCCAACAGACACAGCAGGTACTTGATGTAACAGTCAGCTGAATCCCAACTCACTTTCTGCCCCAAGACTCTGACATCCAATATATTATTATTATAATTGTTGTTGATGATGATGATATTATTATTGTCATTATTATCATTTGAAAAGAATGTATTTTAAAATTTCAGCTTGAATTAATTGTTATGTCAAAATGTGAAAGAGTACTGAACTAAAACTGTACAAAATTAAGAAACTGAATGAACATCTGCTCTGCTACAATCACCTGAAACAGCAGCAATATCCACCTAGAAGTTTTCTTCAGAATGAGGGCCACCCCACAGAAATATCTAAGTGAGAAACAAAGCATGAATGCCTTTGAAAGCTAGAATTTAATATTACTGAGAGATACAGAATCATGTCCCAGCCGTCCTTTGACTTCATGTCCTAATTTGTGAAATGAGCTATTATTTCTGGTGCTTGCAGATGAGTTAGCACTGTTACCATCAAGTTCTATGTTACTGTCATAGAGCAGTTAAAAGCAGTGTGTAGACAACAAATAAAGAAAGCCTGTGGATTATTGAGTGGGATGGCTGAAATTCAGTAAACATATGGTCTACTTTACTGTATGAAGACAAGAAAACAAGCACTGCACTCCAGGCTTCAATAATCCACACTCAAAAGTATTTTGCCTGGAAACAAAAGGCAAAAAAACATAAAAAAAGCAACAATTCAACTAGAAAATTCTGGCTGTCAACTCCCTTCAAAACTCATCTTTCTAGCCTCTGCACCTAGGTCCCACTTCTTTTTTTCTTGCCCCCTCCCCTTTTTTTTTAATTTTTTTTTTTTGTTTATTTATTTGTTTTTCTTCTTGCAACCTATGGAACATGACACTGTGAGCAGGGACATACCAGGCAGAAGGTCTAGGGAACGCATTTTTTGTCAAAGCAAAAATGGACTAAAAGTAGGATTACAAATATTTTCAAGATCTTGAGGAAAGTGGAAAAGATCAGATTAGATACAGTAGGAACACAACAGGCTCAGGAAGTGCTGCCAGAGAAATAGGAAGTGAACACTGATCTCTGGAGAATCATCTCTCGCAGATGGGTGGCGAGCTCCAACACCAGCAGAAGCGATTAGCACACAGAAGAGAACGCAGCAGCCAGTGGAAAGAGGACCATGGTGCAGGTGCTGGGGGACTGGCTGCAGACAATGATTTTGCATAGGCTGGATAACACAGCTCTAAAGACAGTGTTCAGTGCAGGCTGCTATTGCAGAAGGCTGTGTTTTTCTCCTGCTTTCAGCTCCAAGTTGGCTTTCAGTTGCTACCCTAGGTAGAATAATGCTGATGTTATTCTTCTGTATAAGATTTACGGGTCACTTGAAAGGTTGTAATCCTAAAATGACGCCTTTCTGAAGAGCTTAAGACCTTTTCTATATCATATTAAAATCCTGCTCCTGTTTTCCCACTACAGAAATTACTAAATCTTTAAAAATTCATTATTGTCAGTGCTGTAAAGAGGTACATGTTTCTATAGAGAAAACATTCATAAAGTATTTACATATAAAGATGGTCAGAATCAGGAAAAGTTTTTAGTTTGGATATGTGAACTTTCCATGGACAATACTGAAATAAATTTTAAATTTCACAAGCTTTGCATTTTATTTGGAGCCTATTTCTTCTGATTTTCTATTCTGTGTTTTTTGAAAAGCTTGTGAGCATCACATATTAGTCTTGTAAATGATTTTTTAACTTTCTGAAATTTTCTAAACATGAAGCAATGAACTAAAGGTTTTTTAATATAGGTAATTTATAACTTCTATTTTTGTTGCATGAATAAATAAGGCTGCTCTTTGTATATGTAAAGTCTTATTTCACTTTATTCAGTTAAAAAATTACAAGCTCAGTTAAACAGACTTGAAAAAAATTCATTTTTCCTGAAAAGTATTGTCTGTCTCTACAGACAAGTAATTTTGCTTCCCAAGTAAAAGGAGTAGTGAAAAAATAGTGATAAAGTGGGACAGAAGCAGATTATGACAACAGAAGTAAGGTATTTAATCTG
This sequence comes from Sclerurus mexicanus, assembly GCA_013396755.1. Taxonomy (NCBI): domain Eukaryota; kingdom Metazoa; phylum Chordata; class Aves; order Passeriformes; family Furnariidae; genus Sclerurus; species Sclerurus mexicanus. The sequence continues at coordinate 1,961,578 of VWZF01004427.1, read as the reverse complement.
AAAAAGGATGACCTACCCATTTCCAAGTGTTTCTGTTGTGAATTGCACAAAACCTTCACAGAAGATGAAAAAAGATGAAATATGATTTCATTATATGGGAAACTGATGATCACTGTACACATGTCAAGATACATCTTCAAATTCCATTTTGACCATATTGCTGGGTTTTGCTTTACCACTAGTTTTTTTCTGTACTATAAATGAAAATTTATAAAAAGGTCAGCATAATGGTACATGATAATTTATCTATGTGTTACATACTTACATAAAAGCACTCTAGCTATGAGTTCACTTTTGTCAAAGAACAAGTGGAGTGCAACTGGGACGGAGGCAGAATGAAAAGCTGTGTATGCAAAGCATACATATGTGTGCCCTGTGATGCATGAGATCCTACATATATACCCAGGTGTACAAGAACATGGCTGTTGGACCTAAGGTGAATTCAACAACTATGACTGGTGTAAAGAGATGGAGGATTCAACTAGGAGGATGGGAAAGAGATAGAAAGGATCACAAATGATGTTTGCCCTATTGAGTAACTTCATCGGCATGAGCTAGTGCTAAGAGGCTGACAAGGTAGGGAAATAACCTTTTCCAGACTCCAAATATATTGCTGGTGTAGTACCCAAAAAACACCTGTGTAGAAATAAAACTTGGTGATTTCACCTACGAAACTGGTGGGCTTATACTAACCCTGAGTACTTGAGTCAAGGAAAGAACTTTGTCAGAAAATCTCTGAAAAAACCAGCCACAGTTCTGTTAAGGCACTCACACTTATCAGTTGTGTACTTCAACCTGGAAGGGCTGAAGCTGCAGTTCAGGAGGCTCACACCGTCTCCCAGGTGCTCTTCTGGACTGTCAAGGCATGTGCTGTCTGCAAGGGCTGAGAAGGCAAACAGACCTATCACAGGTGTTGGGAGAGTCTGTAAGACACAAAATTATACTGGGTATCTTAAGACAAAGACAGCACAAAGACTCTCTTGGTTCTAGGGGTTTCAAGGGTTGAGGTCTTGCCAAGTGGTTTGTGGCCAGCAGAGAGCTCCTGGTCAGACTCTGCCACAGGCGCTTTTCACTCAGTGGTGTGGGGAGGCACTTCTTGTCCCGTGAAAACTTCACTAATACAAACCCATGTTTGGCATCTGAAAATATAATACCCCTACTTTTCCGTGAACTTACGCTGACATTCAAGCCTTAAGCCATGCAAATTGAGGAGCACTTAATTATAGTGAGAACATTTTGCAGCAATGCTATGCCATGACACAAAACACCAGGTAGCTTGATGCCCTAGTAAATCTTATTTTCTTTTCCACTGATTATGCAAATGTTTGTTGTCATTATGATAAAAAGGGATTTTTTCCAACTCCCTTCTTAATAGTCTTCTTAATCCCCACCAACATTACTGCCAAACAAAACGTGTATTTGATATATGTGAGGACTTAATGATAAAGGAGTCTGGAGTAATTTCAGTTGTCTCTCTTTCTGGAGTAGATAGCCTGAATTCACTTTAAAAATAGTCTGCAAGTTTTCAGAATGAGTTGACAATCATCCTTCTTTAAAGTTCCTCATGCTAAGCATTCAGAATTATTTTTATTTCTTCAGGAAAGTGCTTGTGACACCAATATATTTTGCTTCATATACAGGCACCTCTTTCCACAGGTCTCCACTGATCTGAGCTTGTGGACTGTATCCCAGGTCTGAAACATCCTTTTTGAACATTTGTGCAAAAAACAGATCTGCACAAATATTTCAAGGAAATTGAAAATCATTCTTGAGTTCTCTGTGTCCTAATAATAATTTTGTTGTGCAGTCTGCTGTAATAACAAACATGCTTTTTTTCAACCTTGACACAAATCTCATCCATTTTCCTCAGTATTTTGCGGTTTAGGATGATTGCTATGTTTCACATTTCAGATGCTGAAAAGCTCATGTGCAATAAGCAACTGTTCTTTTGGATAGTCACAGATTATTAGGTTTTTGCAGGAGCTCCTGTACAACTGGAATCTCACTTTTACAATATCCTTACATTTCAGCAAAACGGATGTGCAAAAGTGTCCTTTAAGAAAACACCAGCAACATTTCCACAACATTGCCCTTCAAGTGTGAAACATAAAATCACCCTTCCTTTCTAACGAGTTTTGGGTTAGGTAAGCAGTGGTTCAGCATGACCAGAGTAGGGCATAGTTGAGAGACTGCATTCTTTTGCAACAGGTCTATGATCTTACATCCTGCAGCCCCTGAAAGAGGCAGGCAAGTAGCATCGCAGAGGTGAGTCAATAATCTGAGTGAGTCACCTCCTGCAGCCACTTTAGCTTCTGTGCTGTAGGAAGCAAGACAGACAGCTTTCTGCCAAGATGCCAGCCATGGCTAGGGTGAAACCCATTGTTATAATGGGCAGAAAAGTGCTCATATTTGATTGGTTTCCTTATTTTTATCTGCAGTCTCCATCCCCATCTAACTGTAAGCTACTAGAGGCAGCGAAACATTGTGGTTTCTGAGTGGTTAAAGCCATTTGGATTTCAACCTTGAGACCTGTAATTTGCTCAGGGTGTCCATAACTAGCTGGCACTGCCCAGTCTGTCATACCACATTAGTTAAAAAGAATTATGAGCACAATGCCCCAAATGGGTAGCGGAGGAAATGATGAGGGGTAAGTGGCTGTGATCATGTCATGGCCTGCAGTAACAGAGCTCAGGGTGTTGCCAACAGTGCGCAACACTGCTGTGCAGCAGGAACCACAGGCTTTGGATGACGTGTTGTTAAAGTGACTGATGCATCTAGACAGAAGGATGTAGAAAGCTGTGATCAATGCTGCTCTGAATGATATGTGCTTTTCTTATTCTGTAAAGTCTTTTAGCAGGAGCTGAGTAGATATATGTTAAGCTGTAAGATTTTGCAGTTTTAGAGTACCTTGACCTCACAAGAGGTCCAAGATGCTCTAATGCCATGTCCTTCAACAAGTCCCTGAATGCCCTCTGTGGAATGAACTGCAAGACCCACAAAGTATCAGAGAAAATGTAATCTAGCAGATTGACTTTAGTCTGTGCTTCTCAGCAATGTGCAACAGACATTGTAGATGAGTTGATTTTCCGTGCAGCAACATCAACTCTTCTGCTGTTAATGCCCACATCATGCCTGTGCAGTGGCCCATAACTCCTTTATAAGATGATTTTGCTTTCCCACCTATCCACTGGGTCAGCAGGTATGAACATCACTATAAGTAAATATAAGTTTGTCTGCCAGGTTAGCATTAAATTGCAGGGCACTGCAAGGGGATGGGACAGAAATGCAGACCTTACACAGACTTGGAGTGTGTTCTGCCTTCCTATGTCCAAACAGCAACTGCAGTAGAAGAGAAGCATGGATGAAGATGCTGCAGATAATAAAGCAAAGACATAGTTGTGCACATGGAACAAACAGTTAGAACTGGGTTAGCATTAGTAACCATTTCTGAATGGCTCTTGAATATTTCTGAGAGACACAGAATCAATATAATGTGCTATTAACTTTCCTATAATATCAGTGGGAGATGGCATCCAGACACAAGTGAGGACATAATTTTGTAGATAGAAAAAAACCCCTGTGGCTGTAGCAAAGACAACACTACAGGAGTTTTGGAATAGCAGCTGCTGTACAAAAAAAACTTCTCTACTTCAGCTCACAGACCTCTAGGCTGCTTTCCCATCAGTGATGGGGCAATATTGGTATTCCTTGTATCCTCATGCAGTCTTAATTTGTCACAGCTACAGCAGAAGCCTGGTTTTCAATGGGAAAAGACATCTTAGAAATACCTGCCTGGACAGCTGAGACATTATCATCAATAACTATAGATGCTATAAATGGCATAGCATCCAGCTCTGAGAATGATTTATTCCCTTTCTTGTGGACACCTGGTTACAATTCATGGGGAACACTTAGAATCCTAGGTAGCAAATTTCTGAGGCAGAGAGTGGTTGGAACATTACTGGGATATGAACGAAATGAATTTGTAGGAGCAGGACCAATATACTCTTGTTTGTGGCTGTATCCCTTCCTCGCCCTCTTAAAGATGTTTTTTGACGTGCTAGTAAACATGACAGTACATGTTAGACATGGCAGTGCCTGCTAGTACATGACAGTCCCCTATGAACCAAAGCCAGTGCTGAGCTCTATCTTTGCTCCACAACAAAGCCCAGTATTTTGGACCTTGATACATAAAGCAAATCCATAAATATTTTAAAGTAAAATTTGAGAGCATTATCTTTTCCCAAGTTATATAATAGGGTATAATTGCAGCAGAATCTTGTTTAATTGATAGTATCCAAAGGAAACAACTGGAATTTCTGATCCCCCCTTGCTGTCCTTCCTTTCCATCTTCCTGTGCTCCACAGCATATGGAAAACATTCAGCCGGGCAAAGAAAGAGGAGCAATTGAAAGCGCCTTCATCCATATGAGCAATCTTGATGAACTGAGCACTGAACCTAGTAATGCACAGAGCTTTTTTTGATGATGATCAATCAGGGCAACAGCAAACTGCACACAGGTTTTGCCGTGTTTTTCTCTGATGAAAAGGAATCTGACATGAGGAGACTCAAGACATCCAAAACATCCCACTTTTAAAGGGGTAAATGATGACTGCTTTCAGTTCTACCACATATATACTGCATGGCTTTGCAATGTATGGGAACGTGCCCAGGACTCAGCAATAAAATTATTGAAAGGTTTTTTTCAGGTCTTTCCCTAACTTCTGTCCTATCTTCTGTGAAAGATGGTTCATATGCTGGCTTGTCTCAACACCTGGTTTACACAGAAAAAATTCTCACTAACTATGTGATCAGTAAAACTTTCCACAGTACCTGGACAGATGACAATGGCCCTTTGAGAAGCCCTGTTAGAGTATTTGTCACACCTGACCTATCTTATGAGACCACACAGAACCATAAACCTTACTTGTTAGTAACACCAGAAGGCTGTCTGGAGGACATTTCACTATCTAGTTAATAATGTAAGTTTGTCAAAGATATATCAGAGCTATGGGGAAATTAGCCTGTAGTCTTACAGCACATCTGGCTAAATCACTGAATGAGCTTAGTAGAGGCCTAAAAGAATATGTCAAGATAAATATATATATAAAAATATGTGTTTTGTGTAGGACACAATGAAGCTTTTCTTAGTGAAAAAAACCAGGACATTGTTGGACACATGAAATGTGGTCAGAGAAGAATTAATTTCCAAAAGAGTAGTAGGGAGTTTGTTTTAATCAAGCAAAATTCATCAGACTTAATTCACTCATCAGGACTATTTTTTTAAAATATTTTTATTATTATTATTAATTTTTTTTGTCACAATGCTTGGTTTCATTATGATTTTTTCCTTTTCACAAAACTTTAACAGCTTTCTGGTATCAGCTCTAGTGTGAAAACCTTCCAATACAAAATTCCTTTCCAAAGAAGCAGCTTTTAACTTTGGCCTTGCATTTACAGGTCATCAAGCAGCCACAAGACATTGCAAACAAGATTTTAAGATTTTAGTCCATTAGTGTATTACAATGATGATACATTCCTATGGTATATGCTACAGAGACACATTTAATATCTGCTTGTATTTATGCACACTTTTTTGGTACCAGTCCATGGGAGTAAGCAACAAATACTGTGGTTACAACTCTGATAATGCCAAACCGAAAAACATCACTTGAAATATGCCAGTTTCCAGACTCCTTGAGCAACCTGGTGATGGGAGTAATTTCTTTCGCCAGACCAGATTGACAACCACAACTTTAGGGAATATATTGTAGTGGAGAAAGAGATGTTTTATTTTGAAAGGTGTCAAACTCCCACACTTTGAGAGTGGGTCTGGGACTTTGACAAGTTCTCTGCTGGTGGAAGTGCATCAGACTTTGACAATGCCCTTTAGCTCTTTGCTCTCTTCCCATATCAGCTTTTGCCTGCGAGGTACCACTGCAACAGTTTGTTACCCCTTGTTAGTAAACAACCAGTGATTTATGGTGAATGGAGGCAAGTGGAACCGATGCTTTGCAGAATCTGCTCAATTCAACTTACAATCATGAGGGAAATTGTTTTATGATACAGTATCCCCCTCCCTAGTGCCATGTCCCTATGGATGCCATTTAGGGAATTTTAGCTTTCTTCTTTATCATTCTTCAAAATTAAAGGACAGAATATGCCCAAGTGGCTGTCTTCCTAATGTTTTGCCCTTTCCTTGCAGGGAAGTCCTTTGCAAAATGGGTATACTTGGAGCTCTGCTGTGCAGGAGCAGGAATTGTGGTGAGGAAAATCACAAAGCTGAACAAATTTTATGACCCTCCCTCCAGCTGCCTTCTCAACACCTACCAGGTTCAAGCTCTTCTTCATTCTCTTTCATCCCTCAGTTGGATTTCAGGGGAAATTTCAATGCAAAATGCATAGAATTTCTAGTCACTTACATTGGAACATCTCATACTGATAATAATAGCAACTTCAAAGTATTAGTAATTAAGAATCACTCAATGTCAGAGGGAAATTAATGACCAGAACAGTACTTGTAACCAAAAAAATGTTCCTGAACTACAAAGAATAAATATAAGCAGTTAGCTGTATTGAAAGTTGTAACAATGTAATTTTTTGCTATTTTTTCTAAGATATGAAGTAATGACTATATTCAAAATTAGCAGATTTTACTACAATGAGTAGTAATGTGTAATTACTGTGCCACCTCTCAGCCTTTAAAGCATTACTTCTTCAGCCAGCAGGACCATGACCCAGTCAGTGCTTGATGTATTAAATGGAAATGTTTACATAGACATCAATGGTCTTGGGTCCACTTCAGGAGGGGTATCATGTGTGTCCATTCAAAGAAATGCTACCTTACTTCTGCAAAAAGAGAAACAGAAAGTCTCCTTACCACCTTCCTTAGGTATACTTGAATGAAATAAAAATATATGCGTATTGGTTTCATATAACGCATAATAATCTAACTATTAGATATCTATTAATTACAGCTAAACCCTCATTTGGAGATTATACACCTGGCAATAGGTACTTACATGTTAGAAGAAATTTTGTAATGAAGACAAGTAACCGTAGGAAAAAAAAATAAAGGAAGAGAAGTGATTGTTTTTCAAAGCCAAATTTTCTTCCTGTCAAAGAAATGGGTATAGTGGAAAGGTTGTCATAGTTATATATAAAAAGAACTAGTTAATATGAAAGAAAATATGTGAAATATATCAGTTGAGAAAACTGACTGTCAGCATTAGGCATCCCACCCATGTCTTTTCAAGGAGAATATATGAGGTCTGATGTTACTTATTAAAGACAACACTGAACTGGACTCTCTGGGAAAGGCATACTTAAAAACATGCTCTTTCCTGTTGCAGTTGTCTTCCTCAAATAGCTTTGTGACTACATGGCAAATTGTGCTTTCTTATTAATGCAGAGCTGGCTAACTGCACATCAAATTGGGATGCTATTTGATCTCACCCTCTGTGAGATCAAACACTTCACGCATCCAGGAACAGCTTCCAGGAACTGGAGTGGGATCCTGGGGTGCAATGCCTTGCAAAGGCTCTTTCCATTTAACGGTGTGACAAATCAACACTATGGCAATCTCTGTAATACAATGTAAATCTGTATCGGAGACCATATTTGAAAAGACTCCTACGAGATATCGGATAAGGAATTCTCTTGCTGAAAAGCAACTAATTACTTACCATTAGGAAGTGACCTAATGTTTGAGATTGAAATGTTTACTATTTATATCAATATTTTGGTCTTTAGGTAAAAGGCTGTGTTGCCAAAGGCAAATTAGTCCTGTCCTAATATGGTATTTTGTCATAGGCATATTTTTTTTCTTCTTGATAACAGAAAACTGATTTTCCAAGATCCTGCACACCAATATGTATAGCTTGCCATCAAACTGGAGGAGATTCATTGAAATCAACCTTTTCCTGAGTCCATGCTTTCCTTCTTTCATGCACTTATCCATGTGTTTTGGTTCTGGATTGATTTCCTAGAGCTAGGCAGACAGAACAAGAGCCGTAGCCAAATTGTTTTTCTTTCTAGGAGAGCACAGAAGAGGTACAGTCACTAAAGAATGAATCACTTCATGTGAGTAATGTCTTACTATTTCTTCTCAACTGTACTTGTCGTATATGCTAAAGGATAAGGGTTATATGCCTCCTATATTTATATAGCACATACATCAATATAAAGGTCAATTGCCTTTTATAAACACTTCTAAGTTTATTCTGACAATTATTTTGTGTCAGTGGGCTCTGTACTTCAGCCATAACTATGCAAAAAGTATTTCTATTGATCAGCTTCATCTTGTATATAGTTTTATTGAACTCCTTCCCTTTCTTCTTGAGATATGAGGGCAGTAGGTGCTGGATATCTGATTTGCATTCCCTGTATATTCACTCAGAGCTTTTACTAGTTTCCTGAAATGCCCACTTTCAGTCGTGTCTTCACTAAACTCAATAGACCCAATCTTTTAAATCTCTCCTCCTGTGGAAATCACTGTGTTTTCATTATGTTTTATGCATAATATTTTGTCAATCCTCTTTCCACCCTTCACCTTCAGCAATATCTTCTCTGAGATAAGATGATGAAACTGAATGAAAAATGTCAAGTGATATCTTACAAGCAATTTACACAGTAATGTTGTGAACTTCCCAATATTCATTTCCTATTCACTCTTCAGGCATCCTAACGATTTCATTTACATTTGATTCATCCTAACAATTTTATTTACTACTTATGCTGTACATTGAGTAGTAGTTTCACTGAGACATCAGAAGTGGTGCTACGTTCATTTTCTGATTTTTAGGTTTTTATTCAAAGAATCCAAGAATGCGTGAGTAGTTCCGATTATTTCCATGTACGTTATAAAACATTAGTCAACAATAAATTTCATAGCTGAACTATTTCCAATGAATAATTTATCTGATGCAGATAGTTCTTTCTATGAATTACTACTTTCTATTTTGATAAAGAATTTGTCATTGGTAATTGTTCAGTCAACAGTTTATGTAAACACATTTCAACCTTCAATTGTTCACCTATTGTTTAGTTTGACTAGCCATTATTCATTGCTGTTTATTTGCACTTACTGATTGGCTATTCAAATTAAAATTGTTGCTGTTTCCAGCCACATTCATAAAATTTTTAGACAGAAACTTTCTCTAAAGAAAATCTAGAATTGCATTGCCTTGAATAGAAGAGTGTCAGTATATTTTATTTTTTGTGATTGGAAGCGTTTCTATAACAAGAGAAGACATACAAGTTGTTGAAGAGTGTTGTCAGGTGTGTCAGAAGCTGTTTGTCAGATGCAATGCTGGAGAAACCTGATTTTGGAGAAGGACAAGATGGCACCAGGAAATGAACAGTGAATCTGAGAATGTGCATAGAAATATTTTAGATTGACAAAGCTTGAGAGTTGACAACAGATAAAGAAATTTATAACCAATACTAGCAGTTAGTGAAAAATATTGCTCTGAAGAACTGAGTTCAGTGGAAGATTTCCTGATGAAAATGGTTTTTTTGCACTAAGATTTAAGCAGAGGACACAACCTGATAGATTGGTACTCACTCAGAACAGGGCAGTGAGAAAGAAATGAAGTTATATGGAATTTTTAGAAGCGATTGAACCAGTAGAGAGGACTGCTTTGGTAAGTTTCAGCTTTAGTGTCTGTTTAAATCCAATTTTAAAATTAGTTTCCATGTAATCAAGAAACTTGTCAGTGAAATAACTTAGTATAGAGATGAGGGTAATAGCTACTAAATGAACAAGTAGGTAAAGAAACTGGTGCCAGCAAACACAGCCAAATGTGTTCCTTAGCAACTTACAGCATAATGTTTAATGAAGATTCATGGCAAATCTCTCTTATGATGGATATCAGGGACTAAAACCTCTCACAGTCCTTGTCTAACCCCAGAGGCACACGGAGTCTGTTTTCACCTTACCTTTTGCCACTGCCATGTCCTGATTGCTCAGTTTTGCACTGGGACTGAAGTCACCAAGCACGCAGGCACTGAAATGCAAAATGTAGTGGATTTGTGGTTCTGTTGTGTGTTCTTCATTTCTACTGCTGCTTCAGAAGCTAAAATGAGTCTGCATAGGTAGTGACCACTTAAACATTTTAAGTCAGCTCTCCTGTCCTGATCCATACTTCCAGGAATGAGTCTCCAGCACTAAGGGCTTTACTGACACTTGAGAGTGTTGTGTTGTGGTGGGCTGTGTCTCTTTAGAAGTGATTTTCTTTCTGTGTCCCTGCCAGTTTCTAACGGGTGTTTCTGAAGCAGCAGCTGCCCTGACAAAAGCACACATTAAACACAAAATGTCTGGATATGAGCTTAAAAATTTTAACTGTAGCCAGAAGAAAACATTTTGGAAAAAAAAAAAAAAATTGACGTGAATAACTTCTTGGTAATTTCTTGAAGAAAACAGGTCTCATTTTTTTTTTTTTCAAGGTCAATATAATAAAGCACTCCCTTATTGTAAAACTTTCATTACTTTTCTAGGATGCTTCTTTCTATAGCTATTATTGACAAAGTTTCCCAATGGGATGAGGTCACATGTGTTACTTATCTGACTTCTACTTGGCAGAAAGTTTAGTAAGTTTTAGTTAATTTTAGGTCTTCAGAAGAGAGGTGTATCCTACTCAAATTTAGGAACATATAGCCAGATATTTTCAGTTTAGAGAATTTAAAAGAAGTCTTCTTAACTAAATCCCTCTGACAAGAAAGTCTAGCTCTAAAGTAAAAAATCTCTGAATTATCTGGGGTTTCTTCCTATCACCAGCATCAGCAATATTAAAAGTTCTTGTGGGAACATCTGAATTACTTGAACAAAATATTTTCTTTTATCCTCCAACACTGACAAATCTTCCAATTCACATGTACGGAGTGACCATTAGAAAATGATAAGTAGGGATTCAAGGGCTTCAAAAGTGGGGTTTTTTTCATTATCAGGAAAGCACAGCAACAGTTGGAAGAGGAATATGAATTGCTACTTGTTTATCACAGTACTCAGATTTGCACAACAGCAATATTCCCACCAAAATTTCTAAACCAAAAAATGAGAATACAGACCCTTAACTACCTGGTGAAAAACAGGGGACAAAGAAGGAGGGAAAACAAGCATGATAAATTAGAAAGAGGAAATCAGTGATACAACCAGAAAAGGCAGAAAACAAAATAAAAAAGAGAAGCAGCTTAAAAGCAGGAGACAAAAAGGATTTTGTGGTAAAGTATTTTCTCCTTCATGGTACATTGGCTCTTGGACGCTTCCTAAATTTTGAAAAGCGGCATTGCAGATGCCCTTTCAGGGAAAAGTGTTTTTGCCAAGCAATATGAGCATTATGAAAGTTCCCATAATCTGCTTCAATGACCCAGTCTGAAAATGCAGGTGAAATTAAAATTACACGGTAACAAAATAACTCCAGCTTTTAAGGATGCTATTTTTTTACGAGCCATACAATTCTGTGAATCTTAGAATGTTTTAAACTTTTTCCAAAAGCTAACTTTGCTTTCTAAACAATAATTTGCATGCTATTACACACAATTCTTTGCATTAGGTTCTTGCTTGCACTAACTTTCAGAAACTTTTGGTTCTGATTATATCTGAGGTAATGCTCAAGTCTGTCATTCCCATATATCTTGAAAAATTCTCAGCAAGAAAAATAAATTATCAAATGTCCATCTTAGCTTTGAGTGATAGTTCCTACAATTGCTAACTATAATTTAGAGTTTGCCAAAACTAGAATGAGTAATGCTGGATCAATTTTTGTCTCATCTTTCAAAGTGACAGAACCCCCACAGAAAATATCCATATAAAGATTATAGAAGTATGCCAGTTTTTCCCCCCATCTTTACTGATTTTTGAGGCAAGTCTAGTCAAAATGAAGATTACTTATTACTCTGGAAATATCTCTTTAAAAATAAGTCTGAAGGCATAACTGTGCCATTGTGAAATCAGACATCTGAGCAAAAAGTGGAAATAACATTGTGCCAAACGTTTGGTTTAGATTTATTTGCTCCTTTGAATTTACAATCTGTTTAAATAAATATGCTAATTCAAAACTATTCAATGGTTGCATGCAGGTAAATTTCTTGCTATCTGTATCTCATAAGATATGTTTACTAGAGTGTCACAAATCACATATACCTGAGAACAGAGTGAATCTCCATTGGGTGCTGCAAAATCCGTGGTTTAGGTACAGCAGGTTGGTACCAGGGAGTGAGATAAAGCAGTTCTCTTGCAATTATATTGAACACTGAAATCAGATTTCTCCTCTCTGTAGTTAAGATATCAAAGAGACACCTGAACTCGGAGCTGCAACATAGGAGTAAAGTGAGACTGTGTGAAGGACTGCTCATTTCCATTTTTAAAAAGGAGGAATCCACTTTGAAAATGAGAATAATGGGGTAACTGGTACCTCCAGTCTGACACTTTCCCTTCAGAATACAGCCTTGAAACATAGTCGGTACAAGAGTCAATAACGTTTATTGATATAACAGCAAACTGCTAAGAAAGTAAAAAATAAAAAAGCCAATAACCTATTTAAATAATGCACACACTGTTGTTAACTATTTGTTAATTGCATGGTTTTACACATTATTATACACAATTATGCAGCTTTTATTTATCACTCTTAAATCTTTTTAATAGCACATAGCTGCTATTAAAATACAATTCTACCACCCATTCTTCCCCAGTCCACTCAGTGTCAGAATGCAATTCTGTCCCTCTTTGCTCCCCCTTCCCACACCAAACCTTCCAGGAACAGAACAGATGGAGAGTCCAGAGGTTTGTCCATTGGGGTTCTCCCTGTCATTCTGTTGGGTTTTGGTTTGCAGGTCCACAGCACTCCTGGCTCTGGGTGTTTGCACCTTTACCATCAGAAAGTCCACCCTCATTTGTTGTCTGTTTGATTTTACACCTTTTTCTACCACATCCACACACACAATTTTTATTTTTTTTTTCATTTATTGCTCTTCTTCCTTTTTTCTGTGTGGTCTCCTCAGAAACATACAATATGCTTCTAGTCAGTTTTTTCCCACTGATTGTAATTTTGTTCTATATGTTACTGAATTTGGCATACCAAATTTTTGCTACCCTTAATTGGACAATCTACATCTTATACGGTTAATTGGCTCCACAACTCCTCTTCAACTACCCATTTTGTACTGGATACATATGGTTTATGTTAAATATTTTACTGTAGCCTTAATTCCTCTACTTAATTCTATTAAGTTTGAACACTTTCTCATCTTGTATGCACACAGTCCATACCTCAGAGCAACATGTTTCTCTCACTCTGATTGTACACAATCTCATGCTTTTGTCTAGCTGCTTAATTACAAATCATTAGCCTTGCTGTATTTATGGAACAATCCTCTAGTTTTTTTCAGGAAACCGTGCGGTTTATGGAGTTCAATACTCCAGTGGGATTCTTGCTCATAGCAATAAAATAAAACAAAAAAAAAAATAACATGCTCTCATCTTAGTGATGCATGTCTCTCAGACATGTTTTGTTTAGTTTGAAAGTACATTATGGGTTTGCTACATTTCTGTAGAGCTCCTCTCCTTTTCTTTAGTTGTTTTTATTTATATATTTACTTATTTATTTATTTGATTTTTTAAATCGAGAATTCAGGAACTTCTCCCTCAGTCAGTGACATGAATCAGACCTTAATAGCTGATACATCTTTCTGATATCTCTGACATCCCCAGTGAGAATTCTCCACTGTTGACAGCTGCCTAGGAATCAAGTAGATGAGAGAGTGTGAGATTCTTTCATCAATGCAAATGTGACTTTAGCACTCATCATTAAGTTTAAATGAAAAACAATTCTTAGAAGTGGCAGCAATCCAAAGGAGGTGTCTTGGCAGAGTACAGCCATTTTGAGACAGAGAAATGTGATGATTCGCTAAAGGATGAGGGTAAGTCCTACTCAGCTGATCTGAAATGATTTGGTACAAAGAAGATGAAAGTATGGGGCAATCTGAGCAATATGAATAGATGGAGTTCAATGTTTGGCTCTTGCAGATTCCAGAGTTGCAGTCCCTTAGCTATTAATCTGAATTGTTGCAGCTTTATCCACTCTTTTATAAGTTCTACCTCAAGCATGCTACCAATGGCACTGAGAGCCATGAAATAGTGTGTAATCCCTACAAACTGTAGTCAGCCCTGTACAGGGCTGAGAGAAAGCTGTATGGAAGAAATGGAGCCATGTTTTCCCCTCTAAGTACTGAAGCCATGTTTCACTATTTTATGTCTCTGTTATCAGGCAGAGCATTGAACTAAAGCGTAGCTTTAATCCTTTACTAATGTCCCTTGTTACTGACTCCACATCTTTAAATGGCTGTAAACATTTCATTGACAGAAAAGAGAAACACCTCATTAAAAGAAACCTCACTGCAAATTATTGAGCACACAGCTCCTCTGGTGTGGTTAATAGGGCTATGTATTGCCATATCTGATTATTTTAATGCAGTGGACAAGAATGAAGAGCAGAAGCCATGAAACAGTCTTTTAGGATTGGTTTTCATTAACATTTCCTAGATTATTATGTAGTTAACCCAATGTGAAAACCGTCTTTCTTGGATCTGTACTTCTTTTGCTTTTTCACTATTCATCAATGTGTCTCAGTCTGGAGTATTACAGTGTTCTTTTTTAATCAAGTACCCTGTTGCTGTAAGGAGCAGATTCCATTCCCTTTGTACTGATAAACACAGACATGCTTCATGTAAAATCTGAATCAAAGTAGTTGAATTCTTTGTCTCTTGAGAGCTTCTGAATGTTACTGAAGATGAATAGTGTTCACAAAAAAATCAAGGAAGTTCAAACAAGAGAAAGATTGTACAATGCTCTCTCTCTCTCTCTCTTTCTCTTTCTCTCTTTCTTTCCCTTTCCCTTTCCCTTTCCCTTTCCCTTTCCCTTTCCCTTTCCCTTTCCCTTTCCCTTTCCCTTTCCCTTTCCCTTTCCCTTTCCCTTTCCCTTTCCCTTTCTGTCTCCTTCTCCTCCTCCTTCTCCTTCTCCTTTTTGTGAGGATTCCAGAAAATATAAACTAAGGCATAGTTCGAGAGTTTTGCTACCACTATGTGATGTCTGAAAATTGATCTTCATTCTCTTGCATCTTGCTAACATCTGACTTTCAAAGATATTTGAGTAACTTTTTTGATTCTCGAAGGCTGGTCAGGGAAATGGTCGCTTGAATTGAAAGAGCTAAACATCATAAATACTTTCAATAACATGTGAACATAATGGAGGATTGTTCCTGAACCACCAGTTCATATCAGTCTTTCACACAGAGTGTCTGATGTATTCTGTAGGGATAACAGCAGTTCCTTATTTGGGGTGACTGGCTGGATATGAATTCCTGTCCTCTGTTTCTGACACCTCCTCAACATTCTGGTCAATATAACATTTTCAAGATGTTGCATCCTTTCTGGATCCCACATCAGGCTCTTAAGTACACACCTTCTGTGCCTGTCCCAGCTAGTGATAGATGCATCCTATTGCAAAAAATGCCAGCCATTTCTGAAGGCTTTGTGTTTGCTTTGAGAAATATGTGCCCTGTCCTTTTCCCAGTGAAACTCCAAAATGTTAAAAGAATTTAATTTCTAACTGAAAATCTACTTTCTCTCTATTAGTCATACACTAGTTTTTAAAAGATGTAATGACTCCTGAGAAACCAAACTGCAACTTGATAATCATAATAGTGCAGATGATTAAATCAAATGCAGAAATCATAATTATGGGATCTTAAATTAGTTTACAGCACTTCTTGTGCCACAGCACCTATGACCATGCAATGCAATGCATATGTACATTTTGATTTACATGTGTTTTGGCGCTCAGTGCACAGTATCAATGTTGGTCAGCTAGTGGGTATATTTTATTTCCTTACTCTAAGGTTATTTAATGCATACTACACAGAATGTCAACTCACAAACACAGGCCTGAGGCTCAAAATTGATAAAGTGTGCATGACAGAATCATTATGTAAGGCATGGAAAACATGATTGATTAAAAATATTTCAGTAAAGCCACATTGCCAGTGTTCAGCAGATGTGGACACTATTCAGGAGTCCTCAGTTTTGGTACATATTTTCTAATAAAAAATCTATAGCATATAAACAGATTATAAAACTATTATCAAGTAATACCATGACTTTAAAAGTGAGCAACTTTTAATACAAGAATATAGGCTTAATTATGTCTTTATGTATATGCAAAAGATGCAATAAAAGAAAAATGGCCCGGGAATACTGGGAGGAATAATTTTTTTTTATCTGCTTGCACGTGCATCATTTTTCTAAAGCCTTTCTTTTCTTGAAGACACTGTTTACCAGTCAGCTAGCTGAGTGACAACCAGAGCTAGTCAGACTGTTCTATGGCTCTCATTTGCCCTATAAAAAGCCGTTTTTTATTATTTATCACCAGTGAAGAATTTTATGCTTTGTGCTGCTGCAGTGTATAGTAGATGATTAAGTCACCATAACTGAGAAAGCACAAACATATCTAGCAAAGAGCTGGTAACAGTAGTCTAGATAAAAGTAACAAACTAATCTGTATGTGACAGAGCTAAATATAAGATAGCCCAGGGTTTCTTTTCCCCCAAGAAGAATTAAATCTTAAATTAGGTGGTACAAAATAATAAAGAAAATCTGATGTGGAACTTGAAGCAAGTTTGTTTACTTTCTATGTCCAGAATCAACTTCTGCACATATTAAGCTTCTGCTCGTATTAACTTTCTTTCATGTACACATGGTATAACATCTTTTTCTCAAGATCTAAGTTTGTTTTCCCTTTAGTAAAAATAAAACATAGGAATTACATGGTAGAATAAATTGTTTTTCTTTACATGACATCTGGTTTTGAACTGGTTTTGAAACAGAACAAAACCCTAGTGAAGGGCATTTTATGACACAAGTATATATTGTGACCGGTTAAATTTAAGCGGTGAGTCATGGCAGTGACTTTAAAAAGACAAACCCATGTGAGAGGCTGGGGTTTTTAATTCATATTCTAATAAAGGACATTTGAAAATTATTAAAGAGCCTCATTATGCCTTCAGTAGGCTTTGACTCAGTCTGTGAGGTAGCCCATCAGTACTAAACTCCTCCTAGGACATAGAACAGAATGCAAGAGAAGAGAATATTGTATTTCAGTTATAAGGGACCTACAATGATCATCCAAATGCCTGAACACTTCAGGGATAACCAAAACTTAAAGCATATTATCAAGGGCATTGTCCAAATATCTCTTGAACACTGACAAGCATGATGTGGTCTGACACCCCAGGATGAGCTTTGCCCTCTTGGCTGCCAGGGCTTACTGCTAGCTCCTATTAAATTAACCATCAACCATCACCGCCCCGATCCTTTTCTGCAGGTCTGCTCTCCAAGCACTCCTTTCCCAATTTATATTTCTGTCTGCTATTGCTCTATCCCAGGTGCAAAACCTGGCATTTGTTCCTGTTAGATTTCATATAGACTGATCGGATTTCATCTGCGGAAATTGGTGAGAGATACAGAGCTGAGAAACATATGAATTTAAAACTGCTATTGAAACAATTAATGCTCATTTGATTTTTCACCTATATCAGGGAAAAGATAAGTGCAGCAACAAAACACATGTTTTCAGCTACAAAACAGATTTATATCTGTGGGAAATTCTCTTAAATACCAGGGATTTGTTCTCCTTTTTTTTCTCCTGTTAATCAGATCAGTAGTTAAAATAAGAGCTAGTAGATCTGTTCAGTACACTCGATTTCTTCAGTCTTCACTACATGTCTTGAGTTCATCATGATGCCGGGTCATTCCTAAAGCAAAAACAGAACAGCTCCAAATCTTCTGCCTTGGGCAGACAAGCCCAAATAAGTCAGCCTGACTGAATAGTCTATCTGTTCACCCCATGCTAAGCTCTGAAATGGACACTTCAAAAAAGATGGAAAGGATACAAGTCTAGATAACCTAGTTAAAAAGCTTTCTGGTTACAAAATGGTTTATTACTCAAATAACAGAAATGAGTCTTTTGTTTTAATAGCTTATTTCTCTTATTTGATGTTTAAAATACAAAAATATAACAGCACAATTCAAATTAATCAGAAAATAGCACCCAAATAATTAACAATAATTACAACAACCCTGGGAGAATTCTAATAACCTCCATCAGACTATGTCCTTCAAGTTCATTGACTCTAGATAACATTGCAAAAAAAAATATGACCAAAGCGTAAAAAGATACAGTAAAATGTTTGGGTTAACATCTCCTATAAGAAATCAAAATTTGTGGGACAAAACAATAGTAATTGCTATTTATATGAGGAGAAGAAGACGCTAAACTGTAAATCGAGTGCAAACAGGTGTCCTTTTTCATCCATTTCAATAACAAAGAAATTGAGTCTGAATTAGGGAAGATTTGAAATATAATGTGCTGCAAGTACTATGACCAGCAAATATCAGATGGGAAGCCAGATCTTTTTGCTGTTTAATCTCCCTCCTGCAGTCATCCTCTGGGCAGCAGGTGGAAGGATCCAAAAGCCGCTCTGTCATTTTGCAGGGATGCCCATTCTAGTTGTGAACCCAAGGTACATGTCTGCAGTCAGTTCAGAAACATCTGAGATGCTTCTGTCACAGAAGTGATAGAAACTCCTGTTGTTGGTGTCGTGGAGGTTTTATGCGCGTGGTGAGAGAGTGCTGTGTCAGGTGGGCATCAAAAGCCGAGCTAGGAGAGATGAAGAAAGCTTTCTGCCCAGGGGACTGAATTTCATTCTCCATCTCAGTCGGAGCAGTTAAGCATCACAGGTGTTTCTGATGTGAATTTGAGTGAGCAAATCTCAATTATTTGGGATGCTCTTGCCAGAAACCACAAAACCAATCACCCAAACAAAGCAGACTACAATACAGTATGCATATGTTAAAAGCAAAACCACCTAAATCCAGGAATTTTATATATTTATATATATATGTATATTTTATTTTTTTTTCAAAAAGATCATTTGCCTGTTTCCAAGCAGTCCCTCATGTCTACATGTGCAATGAGTAGGTAACAGCCTACAGATTACTCAGACTTCTCTTTCTTGTACTTATTCCTAAACCAACAGCCGAATTAAGTCAATGCCAACTTTGTAAAGCAGTATGTAAGTTATTCAATTCAAAAGAAATCCTACAGCTGTTTTGAACAGAAAAGACCAGATGACCAAGGACAAGGGTGCCATACCTCTCTGTGTCTCACATCACAGGCAATGCATCCCAGTGGTAGTGGCTGCAAAGAAGAAAATAAGTAGGCCAAACCAACACTTTCTAATAATTATGTTGCCCATTTCTTCTCAGTTATTTAACAAAAAAACTACACACTCAAGCATATTTCTTTTGCCACACTTTTCCTTCCTAATTGTATTCTCTGGAGCTGATTATTAATTTGAAGAAAATTACAATTATCTGGCAATGCAGGTATCCTACAATTTCTTTAAAACCCAATTTTATTAGACAACAATAAAATCAAGCAGATGGTCCAATAACAAGCCCAACAACAACAAAAACACAAACAAACAAAGCCAACAAAACAAAACCCCCCATCCCAAGCAGAGAAAATTATTTCCAGCACTGTTACGTCTTTACCGTTTCAATAGTTTGGATTAGCTGAGAGGCAAGAGATGGAGCTGTGCAAAAATAATGGCAGGATAAACCTGGACTTTGAGAATTTATTTGAACAGCGACAGCAACTGGTGAAGTGGCTGAACTGTCTCCTCCTGCCAGCACAGTAATGAAGCAGCAAGGTGGCCTTTCTGCCCAACAGATGGTAGGTTTGTACCCGGCACGAGCAGATCACATCACATCACCCGTCACCTCAAACATGTGGATTACACCGCTGCTGTGCTCACTGGAGTATGTGACTGCTTGGAGCAATTTCTGTGTTGAGCAACAGTGCTCTGCTCCACAAGGCAGGTCATATGTAGGATTTTACTCTGTGTTTACAAAGGGTGCTACAAGCTGTGTCATCTGCATGTTTGCTGTTGATCCATCAAACATCAGTGTTTAACTGATGTTTGACTCCCCAGTGCTCTGTTATTGCGGAAGCAGAGAGTCTGCCTGCAGCACAGAGCAAAATCAAAGCTTAGCAAAGGGCAGTTGAGGAGGCTCAGCCACACATGGGAAACCATGTGGCCTCTTTGCAAAGCAAATATGGGTATTGCCAATTTAACAGCACTTTCCATGCTGATGGCACACTTGCTGGTGTAGTGTTTTTCATTCAGTCAGAAGGAAAGTCAACAATTGTGAAATGTAATTTCTTCTTTGACCAGCAATTTTCTGTCAGTGAGTCATTTATACCAGCATCTTATTTATATACCCAATGGCTTTGGGGGGGTTGATAATAGTGACAGCAGGAATACTCAGCCTAGTGCTGGCCTCCTCCTTCAACAAACAGTTATCACCTGGAACATGTCCCAACTCAATGCTTAGGAAATTTGGATTTGCAACTGTCTTCAAACTAATTGAAACTATGCATGTAAGTCAGAATTTATTCTTTACTCTAGTATATGCCTTTGAAAATGTCCTCCTGATCTAAATGTCATAAATGTTAAAAATTTCATGCACTTTCTGAAACCTCCCTTTTGATGTCCATCTCTAAGGGTTCTCCTCTGATATTTATCAGGCTACATTGCTCATGTAGACACAAGCCTGATCCTCTCAGGGATGCCTTCACAGGCATCAAAGAAGATAGTATCTATAATTTCTTTTTATTCCTCAGATTTGCAATTAACACTGTTCTGATAGGAGGAAAAGAAAACAATACTCTTCTGGGTTGCCCTGATACTCTTGCTGAAAAAAAGTGAATTTGTTTACTCCCTCAGTCTATCTGGCCAGTGGGGTCAAGGAAGGGACAAAAACATGAGCAGAAACCATCCCTCCAGATCACAGTGTCCAGATAATTCATACAAGGCTTGATGGCCTTTATTTTTTTCTGTAGACAGATAGTCCAAGCCACCAGTTGTTCATTATTGGTTTTGACTTATATTACTATAAAAAGTAATAAAAGAGTACCAATGGTATGATTTTAAAATATATTTATTGACACAGCATGGCAATACATCAGAAACTACATCTTTTCTCATGCCCACAGCCATGGCTAAAGATTAAAGCAACAGTCACCATCTCTCTCCACTTCAAACGCCCATGAGAATGAAAGAGATTTGCTACTTGCTCTGAAAGTTGACAATTCTGGCTATTTTCACACCACATTTGGCAAGAATTCAAACAAATAGGCCCTACAGAGAATAGGTTCTGCAAAATAAAGTTCAGCAAGGTGCAAGGTGAAATTTAACTTCAGCTTTTTAGTTGCCATAATCAAATAATAGTTAGCTCTTGGGCTTTCTCCTTGTAACTGTATGCGCATATAGTACCAGCTAATTTCTTGCAGCTTGTCCAACAGCTACTAATTGATTTTTACAGAGGATATGTGTACAGTGTTCAGATAGACTTGGGGGTATTCATCCCCTTTGCAAATCTAGCTAGATGCTTCAAAGGGACAGACTGTCCATGTTCAGTGGGGAGTGCTCCCAAACAAACACCTCCCATCAAGTTGTTATACCTCACCTTAACCATTCAAATAAAACCCTCTGAAATCAAGGGAATATCTATGTCTAAAACTGAACATTATGTATTGTACAAGAGAGAATAAATATGGTTGAGATGCTGAAATACTAAACTGAGAGCATGTGTTCATTTTTTGTAACTCTGGCTTGGGAGATATGTCTAGGAAAATAATGCCATCCAGTCTGAAGAGAAACAGACATGGTATTTTTTATCATTAATATAAAATTAAGTTAAAATAATGCTCAAATATTGATTTAAGCAATTTTAGTGCCAAATTGCCTGAAGCTAGGGGGCATTGTTTTAATTTGCACACAGGTCTGTTTTCATCACTCTGACAGTATCAGGTGGGTCTGAATTATCTACTGTTTAAAGCTGACATGACATTCTAGAGCTTTGCACAATGGATGCAGAAGATGCCTCAGAGGGTCAAGGAAGCTAATCTTTCATAGACAAAGTTCCTTTGAATATTCAAGAGAAAGTGGTCTCAGATTTGGATGATTTATGAGAGCCTGATTCTACCAGCTTAGTTCATCTGCTGTGCTGTTAGCCATTTTGACCTTTTCACTGAAGAGTATGAAGAATCTGTTTATATATTTTCCAAATGACACAGGAAGAGGCCTCTAATCTGGGGCAGAGAGGGGCAGCATGCTATGAAGAAAAAAACCCCACCTTGTTTTGCAGCTCTTTGAAGTCATTAAGAGGTTTCAAATGCTAGAGGGTAAAGATGGGGCATGGGGCAGGGTTAAGAGAAGGGGAACAAAGAGGAAAATTAAAGCACTGCATCATGTAATTCTGTAATTTATTATATTAATAATATCAGCACACTGCGGTTCCCAGCTGCAACGCGAATGAAGCTGGCAAAGTGGAACAGTAGATATCATGTGTCATCCTATAATAAAGTGGAAAGAAGGAATTTTGGCAGGGAAAATAGGCAGGTCTTATTGCAGAAATGTTCAGAGATGTTCATCAGACAAAGCAAACAGACCTCAGTTACTGCAGGCTTGTCTGAGAATAGTTTATCTGATCTAGGAGGAAAAGTGCCTAAAACAAGCACATCAACATTTCATATCCTGATGAAGGAACACAGTTTGGCAAACTTGCATGCATACTTCTAGTCTGTGTGCTTTTATCAGCTTGAGTTTAGTTTTATGAGAGATGTCCTAGCATGAAGTATTACTTCCTAACCTAGGCCAAGGTGCAGCTGAGCAACTTTGATACTTCTGTCTTCAGATGGTGAATTTTGGGACTGCTTGAGAATGGACTTGCAAAGCAGGTTAGGCTGGTGGCCAAAAGTTGGGCTGATGACCCATGCAACCAGTAGAAGTGGAATGAATCTTGGAATCTCAAATTCCTGCATACTGTTTTCTGTTCCATAAGCATCTCACCTGGTGAGCCACTGGATCATTTTTCACTGTGCTATTCTACTTTTGCATATGTATTTTTCTTATTCTTCCATGTAAGATTGAACTTGAACATGCTATTGTGCAACATCCAGATGTTTTAGGGTCTTGAAAAGAACATTGCCTCACTTGCAATATGTAGAACATAATAGGAATACCATCATTTGTGCTATTTAACAGAGGGTTTTTCTTTTGGTTTCCATGTTGTGTAGTTGTGACAGTGTCTAAGATGGTAAGGTAACCCAAAAGATTTTCTTTCTTTTCCTCTTGGCAAGAAAGTATATGATCATGACATTATTTTTTAAACTCATATTAAACATTGCTAGACTTTAGTAGTACTAAAAGTGTTACTGAAGCACTGTAGATTAATTTACATGGAAATTGAACCTTCGACACTTAAGTGAGCCTCTGGTCAATAGTGTGATGGTTAAGGAGTGGATCAGAGTCAGTGATGAAAATTTAAGATTTCCAGAAGGTTGAATTAATTGAGGCAGCAGAGAGGTAAGTGAAGAACCAGGTCACTTCCAATTCCAGTGCAGAATGCATGGAAAGTGAAGAAAAAAAAGTCCAAAAAGGGTCGGAATTCATGCCAGTCAGAAAAGGAGCTTCTCCTAGTGAGAGAATCATCATGAGAGGGCCAGCTAGGGAAATTTATTCATAAAATAGTGAGATTGAGAGATGATTTCTAATTCTCCTTTTATGACTCATAGGATCATGAGGACAGGTAGTTTTGCTACATTAGAAATTCATACTCTTGATTTATCTCTTAATATCTACTAATATGTCAACAAGCAGTGATTTTTTTCTATTTAATTCAAAATTCAAATAAACAATATAATGTAATTATTAAAAATGTTAGATAATTTTTAGTATTCAACACCAGTAACATTTAACTGAGGTTATAAATTCTTTTTTTTAACTCTGTCATTTGAAGGATAACTCCAGCCAAAAAAGACAATCCAATTTTAATACAAAAATAAAGCATGTATTATTTGAAGATTCAAATAAACTTCAAATAGAAGATTCTGTTCTATTCTACAGAAGTTCTTAAGAATGTTTTAGAGACCTGGTATATATTGACAGTGAGAAACATGAAAAATTAATGTCATGAAAATAAGAAGTAAACATTTCAGCCAATAAGACTAGAAAGCCTTAAAAATTGAAAACAGCAATAACATTTATCTGTGCTCTGCATGACACTCACCTTAGGGAAGTTATTAATACATTTAGTGTAGGTGGTGTGTTGAAAATTACTTGCAGAGTTACAGGGTAATATATTATATCCTTTGCCATAGCTTCTCTTAAAATAAAGGGAAAATATTTTTAATACATTCATTTCCATGGCACTTTGAAAAACATACAAGCTTTCTCTTTTTTTTAAAGTATTATTTGTAAGAACTCACATTAATCAATGGTTGTGTTATCATTTCCCAAGAAAGAAATAAAATATATCAAAAGTTGAGCTTGTACTTCACAAAGATATCACTTGAAGTAGTTTATTTTTTTTTATCACATGTACCTTTTAAATGTAAAAAGAAATGGAGAACATAAAGTAACCCTTTCAGTCGTAATTATCATTAGTGACGTCTTTTCATGGTCATCTCTTGCAAAGTTATTCCTTCGTTGTTGTTGTTGTTGTTGTTGTTGTTGTTGCATCAGAAACCTGTCTTTTTCTCCTCCTCCATTATTCCTGTAACTGTGTGCTAAAAGGGCAGAAGTCAGAGCCAAAACAAAGTTCCATTTTCAGAGAACCTAGCTCATTGACAGCAACAGTAAAATTTTGTCCATCCATGTCCCTGCACACTACCCTGGACAGATTTACTGGAAGAGTAAAGGCCAGAGGCAAGGTCTACTAGGAAAATAAAGTGGGTTTTGCTGGTTGCAGTGGGCTTCATTGAGAAGAAAATAAATCCTGCAAGCTGAGTGCGCTTCTTTGATTCTCTTCACAAGTCACTTGATGATGTGGCTCCCAACGCTGGTGATATGGACACATCCATCTGCTTTTGATCTCATTGGTCTCCTTTTTGATAGAAGAAATTTTAATAGGAAACAGAGGGATCAAACATACAGCAGAACAGCAGTATTCTGGTCTTGGCTAAGAACATCTTCCACAATCACTAGGCCTTCTGTACCCTCCATTCATGGACCTGCTAAGCACCAGCTAAAACCTGTATAAGTCACCCGGATCTGAACTGCAGCAGCACTTCAAAGATTTGAAGGTTGGGGTTCTAAAGAGTGGTGACAGCTGATTTACGGAGAACAATATGTGAATTTGCCTCAGCCTTGTTTTCTTTCTTTTCTCAGCCTCAGCCTCAGCCTTCTTTTCTCAGGAAAAAAAAATAGCATAAAAATACTTTTCTAGTTTTCTCCCATAGGATATATATATATGTGGTCTATGAAAACTGATATATTTTAATGGAACATTTCAAAGCCAACCATTCCCTAACAAGCTTTCAGCATCTGTTGAAAGTGGAGCTTACTCATGGAGACAATTGGAAGTCCCTAGATACATCTTATTAATTAACAGGAGAACATCATTGTCAGCATCTCTGAATAATTTATCCACTCTATTAACTATTTTGATCCTAAAATTTTTGTAGATATTCATCCTCTGTGAGTGATTGCAGGAAGAATATTTATGCTTTAATAGTGATATCGATCACTTTTATAGCATTTGGCAGTGAATTTTAGCACCAACTCATAAAATTGGTGGAACCGAGTGATGAATAAGGATTTGCAAATTCAAAGAGCTGAACAGATATTAACTAATCACTGCAACGTTGTGGTGGATCACTGAGCCAATGTGTTATTACGCTGATGGGAATATTAACATAGAGTGACTTTCTGTATCTTGAAAATCAGGGCTCATGACTTCCCACTTTTTCCTCGTTCAGTATTTAAAACTGCTGAGTACATGCAGTAATTTTAGGGATGTCCACCGTCTTTGAATGTCCCATGGGCCTTGCAGAGCATTTAAGCTCTCAGATGATAGCAGGCATGGCCTACTAAGGAACCAAAACAATGGACAGCAGACTGTGCTGATGCCCCCAACACAGTCACATACTTGTATATGACTTTGTTGTTCCCTCCTATGCCCAACTCACCTCACTTTTGATACAGAGGGATGAGATGAGCATTGCACTGCAGCAGCCAATGTTGGAAGGATGGGAAAAGAGAGAGGGGGCACCATCATGTCTTCTCATGGTGGTGTAGAAAAATTCCTCCTTGTGCCACTGCCTTCAGCATGTGTGAAGGAGTGGTAGGGTGCTGAGGGCTTTAGCAAAGAACTGCTGAGGCCTCTAAGCACTGCAGGGCACAGATCCTCAGATCTGTCACAGACTGCTTTTCTTTAAATGAATGATCTGCCAATTTTTCCCTACAAAGCTGGTGCTCAGAAATCAGATTAAAAATACCATTAAGATAAATATTCAAAATCATGAAGTTGCCTTCTTTGTTGCTGCTTGTATTTTTATCTTTTACCTCCATTTTTGTGTTCCTCTCTTTAATGTACCTATAATTTTCAGTGATGAAAGAGATTCTCCTTTGCTGATCTTTCCCAGCTGGGACTGGATGTAGCGAAATTGAATGTATCATGAATACCACTGCAATTCGAGGCAAACAGAGCTGCCCTGGAAGGAACTGACCTGTCTAGCAGGACTGGTAGAAAACATTATTTTCAAACAAAAAATAATTCTGTTTTTCTAGCACAATAATTAAAACAGTCGACAGGATTAGAATGTTAGAGATGAAAAGTCCTAACGTTTACTGAAACATGCAAGGTTCTTTGATGTTCCATGTCTGGTTTCCCTTCACAGCAATGCCCAGCACGTTGCTTGCATCCTCATGCAACCTCAAGAGGCATATTATAGGTTTCCTCAGAGAGGGAGAAATCAAGGCACTGTGTGCAATGGTTTGTCTTTGAAATGCACTTAGTCATGGAAAAGGCTGATACATAAAGGCTGAGCCGTTGCCTCCTTAGGCTATATGGGTAAATTTGCATTGATCTCGGCCGTACAGCTCTTGATTCCACAATCTGTCTTTGAAGGTGATTCAATAACTCTTGTTACAACCCTAATGTTAAAAGACAGTGGAAGTGGAAGGGGATGGTCTAATTAGACACTAAACATCATTATTGCTCATGTGAGATGGTAAGTATGAAACCACAAAAGAGGCAATGACAAATACTTCTGCCCCATGAAAGTTTTTAACTTGAATTGGGAACCAGTTTATGAAACCATGAATCATTAATTATGATGTTGGTGCTTTGCTTTCCTGAAACATATTCAGGGCTCCTTTAACCCAGAGGAGCTCCCATTTTAATAGAGAAACAATGCCCAAAACTGGAAGTGAAATACAGTGGGAGGTTTTCTCAATGTTCTACTGTGTTATACCTCATTCTTGATCAGAAGCTCTTCTCAG
Source organism: Sclerurus mexicanus (assembly GCA_013396755.1). Classification (NCBI taxonomy): domain Eukaryota; kingdom Metazoa; phylum Chordata; class Aves; order Passeriformes; family Furnariidae; genus Sclerurus; species Sclerurus mexicanus. The sequence goes on along the minus strand of VWZF01004427.1, from coordinate 1,934,174 downwards.
CTGAAGCTCTTTTCTAAGAGCTCTGGTCTAATAAAGATGGAGAAGAGCTACAGCTTGGCAGTGTGCCATAGAAACTGTACAAGCAAAATATTTGCATGTAAAACATACAGTCAGTGGTGCAAAATACAGATTTTGATAGTGTGAGGTTTTAGAATAATGGAAAATTGGTTAGGGCATCTGATCCATCCCTTACCTCACATTCAAGCTGGTTTATTATTGATAAATGGAACTGCTATGCATGAATATCTCAGATCACAGAATCTTTATGCCACTCATGCATTTTCTTTGTGCTTCTCATATTTTTGCAGCCACAGTTGCACTTGGGGAACTGCAAAGCCAAAGTCAGGTGCTTTAAAATTACATTCTTTTAAAAAAGATAGGAAGTATTTACCTCCAAGGATTTAACATTTTATTTTTTGTATCTATAAACTAAGACAAAAATGTAAATATGCCCCTCCTGCACATTGTATCATCCTACGCATACAAATGCACTATATAAAAGCACATTAAAGGAGTTTCATTGAAGTGGTAAATTCACTATTCAAAATGTAATGCAGATTGTCCTAATCTGATACATTTGGCCCTATGTTTTATGGCATAACCACTACCTGACAACATCGAATTTCTTCCTACACAATGCTTGGCACATTCCCACACAGAAGAGAATTTTGTTTCCCTTTAGCAGATCCGTTTTGATTAAAGAAGGGTTATAATAGGAAGTGCGAATCAACTTCTGCAGTCAGCTCACCCTACAGGAAGGAGTGTCAGTTGGAACAAACTTGGAGTTTGGCACTGTGAAAGTAAGTGCTGGGAATTAAAATCAGTAAGCAGACTGCAAGGGATGTAGTTTAAGTGATGTGGAAAGTATACAGGTATAGCAGACTCCCTAATTGTCCTGTATCACTGTCATCATTCCACATAGTTATCATTCTCTTCATTGCCAAGGCAATATGTACTATATGTTGGATACATAAAAAAAGGCTGGTTAGAGCACAAAAAATACACTCATACTGCTTTTCTTGATGTTTCCTCACATCTTTAAAAGTGTATGGTTTGTTTGAAAGGCTCAGTGCATCTCTTTCCTTGTTTTATCAGTAAATATAAATGAAGGCTTAGTACCTGTCATACATCCCAGTGTTCTTACACACAGTAAAATAAGTCTTTGCTGTTACTCTTATTAATTTCCTTTTCTCTTTCAGGTTACATTGTACTTTGCAGCAGATATAAAATTAACCTGAGAAGTGAACCAAAGAAAATGGGATGACATTTTTGAGTGCCCTCTACATCTCATAGTGATACTCATGACCAAGATATTACCTTGTCAGCTGTCAGTTTGCTAATAGGGAGGATCAGGAAATAAAAACAAACAAACCGAAAGAAAACAAACAAAACCCCCAACCAAATAAACCCCAAATCAAACAAAAAAGAATAAAAAAGAAAAAAAAGAAAGGGAACGAAAAAAGAAAGATGTATAGAAAAGAGAAAAAATTACTAATAAAATCAATAAATAGTGATGTCCTTCACTGTGAAATTGTATGCCAATTGTTATTCTCAGGGTCCATCAAATACTACTATTCTAATCAGCTGTCAGATCTAATCAGAAGGAGCCAGTCAGCCTACCAAAATGTTTTGTGCAGCTGGGAGCTTCATGTCATGACCAATCAGGCACTTCTGTCTCTGTCACTTTATCATATATGTTTTAAATACAGCATAATAAACTCTGTGCCTAAGGGATGTTTTAAAGATTTATTTTTTATTATTTTTGTAACAATTTGGATGTCGAAGCCAAAAGTTCTGCTTTGCTTCAATAACTTGAGCAGCTTTAGTGAGGCAAAAAGAAAATCAGAATGAGAGGAATGATGAAGCTGCTTCTTAAAGAGTTTTGTTTTGTTGTGTTCTGTTTTTCCCCCCAAGGTTAAAACTCATTTGCATGGCTAGGATGATACAACTGATTTCCACAGATCTCTTTCTTTACGCTGTTTGAAAAAAACACTACAGGGTCAGTATAAATCAAATGTAATTTTTATTAAATGTATGGTCCAAAGTTTGCTATATAAGGCTATGAAAAAATACCCCGATTTACACTGGGAATAAAGTTGATATAGTGGCTATTTCATTAAAAAAAAAAAATAACAGTGAAGCCCAAAGTTCCAGCCAGGATGATAATATTTTTCCCTCAATGAATAAGCATCTTAGGGCCAGGATGCACATAGACTTTCTAAGAGGGCATATTGAAGGGCATTGGCTGATGTAATCACTGCATTACCACTACGCCACACAGGTTTGGAACCTCTGGGCTCTGAAAGAAGATAACCAAAGTTCAAGCTCAATTCATTCTTCTCTCAACATCCTACCTCCATCCAAAGGACTGGAGATGTTAATAACTACACTAATAAACTGTCAAAAAGTAGAACTGAAAATAATAACTGAGCAAAATAGGGCAAAAAACAGGGACAGGGAATGGCATAAGCAGCAGAAAAATTAATTTTGCTCTGGTTTTCAGACTTATCTACCTCTCCCAAAGAACAGTTTCCAAAGTATTACAAGATACATCCTTTCTTATTCTTGTTTCCATTTTAGAAAATGGACGTTTTCTTTCCTGAAGTTTTCCCATCTCCTCCTTCTAGTCTTGAGTGACAGAATGAACATTTGGCCTAAAAACTGCTGATGGAGAAGCAGTCCACTGGAAGGAGAAAAAATAATTGTTAACAGTTAATGAAATTAGTTTCTTCCAACTTTATTTCCACCTATAGATTACAAAGTACTCAAACATACAATTGCTTTTATCTTTTCACAGGCTTTGGAAAAAAAATTTCTAGTGAAAGCTTCACTGACGAACAGCTGAATTTAAATATTTGAGCAGAAAAATAAAAACATACCCCCTCCAGACCAATTATTAACCAGAGAAATGTCATGGCATTATTCACCTTCCTAAGCTTCAACACTTTCCTTTTTAAAAACACTCCAGCACAGTAGCTGTCCTCCTCTAAGTACTCCATGAAGATTTTAAGCATATTAAACTGATAACAGACTGATTAATATTTATAGTCAGATGTTTTTTTCTTTTCTCCAACAACTGTCTGTGGAAGGTTCAGGAGAATTTTCCAGGATAAAATTCAGTCTAGAAAAAACATATTAAATAGCACTGTCTCCTGTTGATAAAATATGACTTACTTTCTGAAGGTTTTTTCTAAAGTCACTAGAAGATTTGAGGAGCAGATCTTTATGAATATTTAGGCTCCAGACCTTTGTCCATAGTCTGAACCCTGTACCACCATCTTTTCACGTCCTTTTACAGGCTATAATATAGGCTGTAATGTTTTTTATCTTGTTCAGGCACATTGGGAACCTCTTATTTCCTGGAGGGCCAAGGGACTCCTGGACTAGATAGAGAATGTTCTTTCTGTAAAAGCTGTCTGGATGGACTGCTGCTGGTTCTCAATGGAGAGTGAGGCAGATAATCAGACATTACTCCAAAAAATGCTTGTAGGATTTTAAGTGGGTACCTTGGCTATTCTTTTGCCACCTTTCTGGACCAACTTTACAGAAATTTGGAGTAATGCTAAGACATTCATTATTCTTCCCTCACCCTCAACAGCCTGAGAGGTATTCCTCCATGTCCTCACCATTCCCTTCAAATGACCCCCTGTTAATCCTAGGTGTCAGTGAGTAGGTAGTGAGCAGGTATTGGTATTACAGCCAAGAAGTGTGTTGAAGGAACCCTTGTCTGCAAAGAGTTCTGCACATGCCACATGAGTGATCTAAGACATACACAAATTCAGGAAGAGAGCTCATTTGGAACAGTGGTGTCACCAAGTGTTCTGTCAGATCAATTCCACTTCAGAGAGATTTTGTTCAGCTTCATCATGAAAAATGGAAGTATTTTATCCTCAATAAATATGGAAAATTTTTGTAGAAATTTGACCTTTTAATCTTGCATAAGATGAGCCCACCTCCTATACCTTCTATTTGATTTTGAATGTACAAGAAATATCTCTTAATGTTTTTTTTATCTGAAGTACCTTTAATCTCTTTAAATACATGTTACAGATGTTTCTGTTTATCAGTTTTCCATCTTTACGTAGGAGAAAGGTCCTTTGACTGCTTTCTCTGATCATTTGGGAGAGATTAGATTTTATCTTTCTAGTATTACACAGAACCTTTTATTTTATATTTCTCACGTGCCTTTAGTATCTCTTTAAATAAACACAAAATTTTTGCCAACCTGAAGCCTACAGAGGCTACAATTCCCTTTCTCTCCCCAAGGCTCATGTAAATCCTGGGTTGTAGGATTCCCTCTAATAGGACAGCACACAGTGACAGTTAGCTGTCCTCAGGTTTCCATGATAGTCTGGTAAACAGAAAACATCAACCACAAAGGAAAAAAAGTAAATGAGCACTGTATAGCTTTTCCATTCAGAAAATACTGACATGGTTGAAAAACACCAGCTTAATGCTATTCTGATAAATTTTTAGAATTCCTTTACAGCCTAAGAGCTTAACCCTAAATGACCTTATTTTCCTTGTAGCTTAGATACCTTTGGAAATTTTTCTGACTTTTGGAAAAATACAAGAATTACCTCTTCTTTTTTGTCTATAAATAAAGTCAGATAAAGCAAGATGAAAAAGGTTTTTCCCCTTAAATTCGGGCAGAACATGTTGGATTTAAAAGTAAAAATTATTTTAAAAGGTGACTGAGTCTCACATAATTTCAAAAGATGCTGACCCCTTGGAAAATTGTGATCTGTCTTGAAAGAGTTGCTATTTGTATAATGAAGTGTGAGCAACCTAATGATGGTGAAAATACAGATTTTCTTTCCTTCCTGTGTCTCTTCCTCACAAGTATGTATTAACTACACTGAGGAGGCTCAGAAAATGTTATTGTGAAGACCCATAAGGATTGTGGCTCATGAGACCGAACACTGAGCTCTCCATGGCTTGAACCCTGTTATGCATCTAGAGTGTTGGCACAGGGAAAATGTTTTAAAAACTTTCCTTTCCATATTGTCCCATGCAAGTGCCTAAAAATGAGTTAGTCCAGGGCAGGATAATGGAGAGAGCCAGTGGGGGTGCTCCCATGCCATCCTGGTGCTGAGTGCTCTGTAGTTGAGCTTCCTTAAGACAGAGTTACATATGTTGTTGGAGGATTGCAGCTTCTGGTGATCCTGCCTGTCAGGCTCATGTAGTTAACTTGTCATCTTTAATAGTCCCAATGTGGGGATTCCTGAAATAATTACACCAAGCTAATTATCTGAAGTCTGAATCACCACAGATGACACTTGACTGGTTGGAGTGCAGCACACATTCTTCTCTCCAGCAGCCCATTTATCTGAGATGAGTCAGGAAAAGTGATCTCATTACTCTTACAAGCACTATTCTGGGATATGGTTTAGTCATAGAGATTATTTTTTTTTCAGAGGGGTTAATATGAACAACAAAGTCATCATAGCAATAAAAGTGGGTTAAATCAGGTCCATGATGCCTGAAGAAAAGTGTTGGAACGACCTTCAAGTTTTACAAAAAGTATTCATGTCCTTAAAGTATCACTACCATGAAAGAAAGCCTCACAGCTGATACTGTCAGATTTGCTAAAGCTCAATGAAGCAGTGGAGAGATTACTTTCTCCTTTCTGAATACTTACCCATATCCTGCAGTGCTCCAGTATTTGTGCATACCTTTGGAGTGATCAGATTTGCCTTGTTCTCTCCCACACTCCCCTTGGATCCCACATTACGTTACCAAACATAGGAGTAAAAAAGCATACATACTTAATGTCATGGCAGGCCCAAAATAAGTGACAGAGACATAAGATTTGAAAGCTTTAGTGGGTAATATCCAGAAGAGATTAATATCTGATAGCGAGTTTTGTTAACTCTTTCTCTTTGATAATATATCCAGGGTAGCTGAAGACATAATTGCTACAAAACATCTTATGAGTGGATAGCTATGTAATCCTGGCCCTTAATTTAGAAGCAGCAGAATAAAGCAAGGTGTTGAGTTCTCAAATTTAAGTTTCAATCCAGCTGCTGTTTCTGGCTTTGATTTTCTGGTGGTCATTCTTGCAGATACCAAAATTCTCTTCTGTGCTTGTACCTCTATCTTTTCTTTCATTTTCTTGCAAGGTACTTCTGCATTTCAGTGCTACATTAATTCCATTTCTTATCAGTTGTGTAACTGGAGTCTTGCATGGCATCAGGACTAAATACAGACTATACATCTACTCATCCCCGAAGTCCTACTCCCTACAGTTTTTCAAAAAGCAGTTATTTTTCTTTGAAACTTGCCGGTCCAATAAAGTTTTCACCCAGAAAGTTTCACTGGCTCAAGGGCTGAGAAAGACAGTTCATAAAAGGCAGATATATCAGACATTCAAACTGGATGTAATGAACTGCAATCCCAGTCTCTGTGCTTCATTGTACTCTGTGCAAGGGGCCTTTCAAGCCATTTTCTGATCTCAGTATCTCTCCACAAAGTGGTTTTGGTGTGTTTCAAAGTGTTTCATTCATGCACAACATTCAGTTGGCAATGAGGAGATTCTCTCTGTAGTCTCTTGTTCTGCCATTCATCTGTGATGCAGGAGCATGAAGGCTGCATCTCTCCACCAAGGAATCTTACTGGGCAAGGACAATAGCTGGAATAGTGACAGACAAGTCCAGGGACCCATGGATGGGGATGGTGTTCATTACTAGATGGCATTTTTCCATGTGACTCAAAGGGAGCCAACGGTATGTAAGGGCTCTGTCAGTCCACAGCAGGATAGGAAATGCCTTTGTCAAATCTCCTCAAATGAAGAACGAACCTACAGCTAAAACATTCTCTTGGGACCAGGCCAAAGCAGGCATTTCACCAACTGGTTTTATCCATTCTGCAGCACCTAACCAGGCTACCAAAGTATGTAACTACAAAAGTCTGTTGTAATTCTTGCCAGATCATTTCCCAAGGTAGGAGTTTAAGCACAAGCAGTTGTTCAATGACCTGAAAGCTCTTCATCACCTACCAGCCTTATCTCACATTTCTGTAGCTGCATGCTGCACAGAGACTGATTTGGTTTTGCCCACCTTGTTTTTCAGCAGCTCAGAGCTGCAACTAGAAGTTTCCATTTTTTACTACTTTTGCACATCTTATTCTATGTTCTCTTTAAAACTGGAGCCTCCAGATCCTATGATAGTTTCTCTGTTTGGTCATAAATTAATTCTCTTTGATGGAGTAGTGCTTTGCTGTGTGATCTTTTAGTGTTTTCTGAATTTCTGGTAGCCCCTCCCCTTTCTTAGGAAAGGGATTTAAAGACAAATATTAATCTACTCCATCACATTGTGTGTTTCAAGAGCTTGTTAAATATTTAAATAGAGTTGTTCCTGTTCCAAGAATGTCCCAACCTATATAAGAAGGATGATACATATTTTTTGTCTTGCTAGAAAGATGTCAATTTAGATTATGTTTGCCTTATTCAGAACGAAAGGTTCTTAATACTTTACAGGAGACTGTGGAAATCCACTTTATATTGAGGAGCTCATATTCTTTATTTGCTGTATGAAAACCCCATTGGGACTGTTCTGAAATTCATTAAATGAAATAAAAAACAAAACCACTCAGGTATTTCATGGATTCTGAATCACAGACCTTTTTTTTCTTTTTTGGGTTTTTTTTTTTTTGCTTTGTTTTGTTTTTTTTGTTTGTTTGGTTGGTTGGTTTTTTTGCTATGAAGAGTATTTCCTAAAAACAGTATCTTATTGTTCTGACTGCTGCAGTTCTGTCCTTTCACTTGACCATTTCCATTTTACAGGTATCTGTAGTGGAACAGAGTAGCACCCATGAGAGTATTTGTCTGCATTGCATTTCTATCCAAAAGGACTGTGGGAGATACAAAGCTGTTGAAATGTTTGCCCCACTTAACCTCTGCTGCATCAAAAGTTAATGTTGTTCACCAATCAAATGGATAGGCACAGTTTCAGAATGATTTATCTAAACACCTACCAAACTCAGGCTAGGAATCTCCTTCCCATCAGAGATTTCCTTCTTTCCAGGTGCACCAAACTTTTTCTTAAATGAGATATTCATCTGAAATCTCATTCCTAAGAATCTGAAAGCAAATGGGCATTTTACTTTACTTCCACTTAAAGATCTAGTTTAACCTATAACATGGAGAAATTACACTGGTGTGCAACATAGAGCTGGTAGTCCTCAGGGCTACAATAACTCACTCCCTTGTTCTATAAATAAGACCAGAGGCAAGGCAGGGTAATTTATCTTTGCATTTGACAAGCACTGGTATTTTATAACTGGCAGAAGCTAAGGAAAACACCATTTGATTTGCATGATGAGCGACAGTGTTACTGGGGCTAACAAATTCATTTCAATAGAAACCGTCTGAGCTGAACAATACATTCATTAAAAGAGCAGTTTCCTGATTAGACAGTGGAGCAAATAGCTCCTTTTTTTCCCATTTTGCCATCAAAGCTGTTTTACATAAGCAATAACAGAGAACAGGTCATATGTTTATCTGGCTCCCACTTGTTCAGTGGGTGCGTAATGACTGCATGGCTTTTCGATGACATGGTGGAGCAGAAGGGGGATGACACCAGATCTCTGCATCCACAAGTGCGTAGAAACCAAGTCTGACTGATCTTAGAGGCAGGACTAACCATTCAGGTCGGTTGGGTTTTTCACCCTTCCAAATTACCTGACAGGGTAATTCTAACAGGAAGAACATTACTAAAACTGAAGTGAATATGAATGGGGTCTGAGAAGAGGAGCATTTCACTGGGCTGTTGCCCCTGCAGCCATGACTTCAACACATCTCTCTTGTGGGAATTAATCTGCAAACAGACCTCTGTGACTCACGGATTCCTTACCCAAAACTACAAGAACCCTCACCTGAGCTGGAGATTACTTAGTCACAATTACCTGTGCTCACAGAGTGCAGGAATCTTGCTTAATGTTTGAGGGCATGAAGATAGTCCATCCATCTTTTAATGTATTTTATTTTAAGAAATAAGGAAGCAAATATAGACATAATTCACCATATTACTGAGAGAATATCTGCATTTAATTAAGCTATTTAGAGGCGAATGATATAATAACTCCATTTATATAAAAAAACAAAATTAAGTCAGTAAACCAGTAAGTTCAAATTACTAAACCTCTAAATTCTTGTAACAGATATAGCACAGCATTGCCAGCTAGTCAAAGGAGGTGGTTGTACCACTCTATTCTGCACTGATGTAGCCTCACCTTGAGTACCGTGTCCAGTTTTGGGCACCACAATATAAAAAACACATTAAGCTATTAGAGAATGTCCAAAGGAGGGCCATGAGGAGGGTGAAGGGTGTGGAGTATGAGGACCAGTGGAGGTCACTTACTTTGTTCAGCCTAGAGAAGAGGAGACTGGGGGGAGACCTCATTCTGGTCTTCAACATCCTCATGAGAGGAAGTGGAGGGACAAGCACTGATCTTTTCACTCTCATGACCAATGACAGTACTTGAGGGAACAGCATGAAGCTGAGTCAGGGGAGGTTTAGGTTGGATATTAGGAAAAAGATTTTCACCCGGAGGGTGGTTTAGCACCAGAACAGGCTCCCCAATGAAATGGTCACAGCACCAAGCCCGTCTGAGTTCAAGAAGGATTTGGACAACACTCTCAGGCACATGGTGTGACTTTTGGGGTGTCCTGCATGGGGCTAAGAGTTGGACTTGGTGATCCTGATGGGTCCCTTCCAACTCAGCATATTCTATGATTCTATGATAAATAATGAAACTGAATGGTGATGCTGAAAAAAAGAGAACACTTCATGTTCAACTTGCTTTACAAAAAAATCAGAGAGTGGTTTTCTTGTTATCTGAAAAACTGAAAAGTACCTGGACTACTGCCGAGTATTTATGCTGTCCCATACAACATGTCTCTAAACTGGAGAGAAATAGATTTCATGGATGGACCACTCAGTAGATAAGGATTTTGCTGAATGGTTGCACTCAAAGAGTTGTGGTCAACAACTTGATGTCAAAGTGGAAAGCAGAGATAAGTGGCATTCCTCAGGGGTTGGTATTGGGACTGGAACTGTTAAACACATCTGTTGGCAACATGGACAGTGGAATTGAATGCACCCTCTGCAAGTCTGATGATGATACAAAGCTGTGTGGTGCAGAAAACATGCTGCAATGAAGGGATGCCATCCAGAGGAACTTCAACAGGCTTGAGGGGTGGGCCTGTCTGAACCTCATAAAGTGCAACAAGGGCAAGTGCAAGGTGCTGCAAGCACAAACACAGGCTGGGTGGAGAATGGATTGAAAGCAGACCAGAGGAGAAGGACTTGGGCACGTTGTTTGGCAAGAAGGTCAGAAAGACCTGGCAATTCATGCTTGCAGCCCAGAAAGCCAACTGTATTCTGGGCTGCATCAAAAGCAGTGTAGCCAGCAGGTCAAGGGAGGGGATTCTGCCCTACCTGAAGTACTGCATCCAGCTCTGAAACCCACAACATAAGGAGGACAGGGACCTGTTGGAAGGAGGGCCTCGAAGTTAATCAGACTACCTCTGTTGTGAAGACAGGCTGATCAGGTTTGGGTTGTTCAGCCTGGAGAAGAGAAGGCTCTGGGGAGACCTTAGAACAGCCTTCCAGGATCCAAAAGGGGGCCTACAAGAGCTGGAGAGGGACTTTTTACAAGGGCATATAATGAAAGGACAAGAGGGAATGGCTTTAAACTGAAAGAGTGTAGGTTTAGATTAGATATTAGGAAGAAATTCTTTGCTGTGAAAGTGGTGAGACACTGGCACACGTTGCCCAGAGAAGCTGTGGATGCCTCATCCCCAGAATTGTTCAAGACCAGGCTGGATGAGGCTTTGAGCAACCTGGTCTAGTGGAAAGTATCTCTGCCCATGGCAGGCCCATTGGAATAAGATGATGGCAAAGGTCCCTTTCAATGCAAAACACTCTACGATTCTATGATTTTATGATTCTATGATTCTATTTCTGCACACACGGTATATTGACTTAATCGATGGAGAAATCAGTTATTATTAGAATCTATTATTTGTAGGATAGAAATATTCATTCTAGTTTGTGGGGGAAAAGTAGCAACCCAATACTCACAAACCACTATATCTTTCAAAATTGTCACAGATCACCAACTTTGGGAGGTCAGAGGTAATCTCAGTTTCTAAAAACTGTTAGCTTTTTATCTACATCAATATATACTTATTTCAAGCCAGTCTTTCAGAAAAAGATAGTGCTTAAAAAAATTACTGAAAATGAGAGGAAAAAAGCACAAAAATGCTTTTTTCTCAGAATTGACATGATCAGGAAGGGAAAGAATCAGATAATGAGTGAATTAATCTTCCTTGCACAGAAACCCAGGATGAGTTGTTTATTTGGAAGGATAAAAAAAGACTGAAAGAAGCAGCAAAGCATGGAATGTGGAAGAAGAAAATAAAGAGATTAGAGAAACAGAGACACTTTCTGTATGAAACCACCAAAGAGAACAGAATAGAAGGAACAGAGAAATCATAGCAGCAAATAAAAAAGAATCAAAGGGAATTAAGGCCACAGAATTAAGGCCTCACAAAAGATTTTTTTCTTTTAATTAAAAAAAAAGGTAAAGTAAAAAAGGATAAAATACTGTTGAGAAGGGAAAATTGTACTATTGCCTCACCAAAAGAAAGAAATAAGAGACAAAATGCAGTGAGAAGAAAACAAGAGGGAGAGCTAAGAAAATTGTAAAAAAGTAGTAAATTGTTATCTGCACTTGTATCTCCCATTTCCTTGTGGATGCCCACCAATTCTGTTGTTCCCAGTGTTGACCCAAGAAGTTTTATTACCATTGCTATAATTTTTTAGCAACTCTTACAGCACAGAGGTATTTTCAGTGATTCGGAAATGGGATAACACTGTGCATTTATTTAAAAGAAACAGCATGACATGAGCAATTATAGATCTCCTTAGTCTGATAGGAATCATTGACAAAATAATGGAATGACTAGTAAGGGATCCTGACTGATAAAGAAATTAGAGTTTACAGAAGAAAAGATTCATCAGACTGACTGGGTATGTTTTGACAGCACTATGAAGTTAGACAGCAAAAGCAAAAGTGTTGATGTAACACACCTAGACAGAAGGAAAACATTTAACTTGATGTCTGCTGGCTTCTGGATTAATCAATTGAAGTACCATAAAATCAACAGGGTATATTATAAATATATAGCTATTTCAAAAACTGTTTAAATAATAGTTCTAAAATATTCTCAGAAACAGGTAAGATTGTTGACCTGCTGTCTCTGCTGTGATCCCATAGGACTTGGCTCACAGCTGAGCACATTTAACATTTTTCCTCATATTTAAATAAATTAATCTTCTGTCATAATCTTGAAAATGCCTGTAAATCATGCTAATAAAGTTTTCAGGTGATGTAAGATGAAAGAAAGCTAAAATAAAGCCCAAGAGAAGTCAGTGATAGAACATACTGAGATACAAATTCACCATGAGGAGGTAAAAAATTGTAAAGGAACAAAATTTCTGACATAATTGCAGAATTATAGATCTAACTGTAGGAAACTCTGATGAAGACTTGAGGTTTATAGTGGAGAATTATAGTTCTCAATGTAAGAGTGGTCAAAATGGTTACCATCATCTTTAAATGTGCAACTGGGAATGTGCTGAATAGGAGAATTTACATTCTCTCTTGCAATTAGGACAGAAGTGACTATTATTGCAGTACCACATCTTGTCCTTTAAAATGGGAATTTAGGCAGCTGGGGAGCATTCAGAGACTATTGAGAAAAATAATGAGTTAGATGCATGTCTCGAGTGTTTAATCTATTCAGATCACCTAAAACCAGCTATGGGTGAGTTGTTTACAATCTATTTGCTTAGGTAACAGATCAAAATTAGTAGCAATTTGGGATTTCTAGTAAATTTTTTTTTTTTAATGCTTCATCCAAAAGCAAGGAATATCTTCTTTCACTTCAGTGTAACAGGAAAGGTTCAGGCAGGAGCAAAAATGCTGTTTTTAACAACAGAAACATTCAGTCACTGTAGCAATGTATCCAGGCAGGTAATACATTCTGCATCAGTGAAAATGTATATAGGAATATTTGATTTTTCCCTCAAAGAGATATTCTAGCTCAAGGACAGCTACTGGATGTGAAGTGGGAATTAATATAAAGCAACCCAATGACCTGTGTTAGGAGAGGGTCAGACTAGCAGATTGCGATGTGCTTTCCTGGCCCTGACATCTATTAAACCCACATAAGTATATGCTTTGGAAAAACTTGACATAGCCACTAATGCCTCTCTGCTAAAAACAGTCAGATGGCATACATTTGTAAGTGTATAATACATGTATCATGCTATAGACTAAAGAAATGCAGTAAAAATCTTATAGAAAAGTAAATAATAAAAACGTAAGAGCAGGCTCCTTGTCCCTGTGTCTCTCAAGTAATTTTAAAACAATAAAAAAAAAAAAAAAGAAAAAAGAAAAAGTTATTTATAAGACCTGGATTAGTAAAGAAGTGTTGACATGCAGGACCAATTCTGGAGGTGCAGCATGGACCTTATGCCCAGGCAGGCTCCAACAGACCCTGTTTCTGTCAGGGTTTCTTAAAGATTGGATCCCACTTTGTTAGAGCTACATATGCTCAAAATCCTGGGTAACACCAACATATGCAAAATTGAAACAGTACATACTTCTTAGAACAAAGGTTCAGCATCAATTTATGCTTCAGGGAGAAAAACAGGAAAAATATTTATATGGTGTAAATAATAACAGCCTACATCTCTGGTTCCAAACCTTTGCTTTGAGACTTGGTGGAAGCCTCCAAAACTTGTGATGACTTTGCAGCTAGGGCAAGAGGGAAGTTTGAATGTTCCTGACACTGAGAGGTAGTGCTACTCTGCAGGGTTTCCTACTGTCTGTCAGTGAGGAACAAGGATAAAGCATTCCCTGTGTTTGTATCCCTGTGGAGCAGTAGTCCCAAGCCCTTTCTGTGGGCTCAAATGATGGGCCCTCCTACCCTGCCCTCCTCCTCTCTCCAGGGAAGGAGGCAATGACCATCTATCTGCCATTCACAGTGTAGGCACAAAACGACTAAATTTAAGAAGTGCAAGGGTTGTTCTGGAGTCATACACTTCCAGGGAAGAGGGGTTTGGCTTCAGCTGTTAAATGGTCTCCCACATTTGTGGCTTCTTCCATTCTCTTCTTTCACACTAAAGATGTGATTCCAACTTGCTTCACTTCCAGCAGACTGGCAAGGCAGTCAGAGAGCAAGCAGATATTGTGCTAACACACCCTGCAGAGACACAGTTTTCTGTTTGCGTTTGGTACTCCATAATTTACTGAGGGTACTAAAAAGAACCACCATACCTCTCTGTCTTTTACAATAAGGCTTTATTCTGCTTTCTGTTAGCATGTGTAGCAAGATGTCTTTTAAAAGGCTGCAGGAGGAAGCGAGAATGCTATGCAAGCTTTTCCTAGGGAATTGAAAGCCATTTGTATCATTATTTAGGCATTGCCAGTAGAGGTTGTTCACCTACAAAATCATTAAATTCAAAGAAGCCTTAACACGGCATAAAAGTTCCTGTAGTCAGCAGAAGTTACATTCACATATACTCCATCTTTTAATCTCATAACTGACAGCTGCTGCTACGATTTTGTGACATCCTTCCTAATGGAGGAAGATACATGCACTGATGTGCTTTATCTCCAAGAAGTCCAGAGGTGATCTAGCAAAACCAATTCTGCTCAGAAGCTAAATTCAACTATGCGGCTCTGGAAGAGCAACTCTCGGGCCCACTAATGTTATGCAAGAGACACTCAACTAATGTCACACAAAATATAAATGCTAATGCCTCATTAATAGTTTCCACTCTCAGTAGATGTCATTCCACATTTATGTCCATACACTGGTGTCTTCACAGGCATACAGCTAGCAAGGCATTTCAGCATGGAAAGATAAAATGAAGATGGAATTCAGAAACAAACAACCTTTGCTCCTGGTTGGTGAATTGAAGAAGATGCACTGCAGTTCATCATGCAGCCTACCCATGATAGTGCTGGCATGCAAACACATAAAAAGGAGGCAGGCACCATCTGAATTTTGGCAGCAGGCAGAATATTTCTTTTTTTTAATTTTTTCTACCCTGAATAAATTTTGAAAAAAATTAAAAGAAAACTTTCAGTTCACTGCGGAGAATCAGACCAGAAAACCAGATCCACAGTGGTCCTGCTGAGTTCCCCATTCACTCAGATTAAAATCAGTCTTTCTCCAAAACGATGAATGTTAAGTCATTTATTAAAATATAATTGCTTGAGCAAAAATGACTGAAAGGGGCACTATCTAGTCTTGTTTTGTCAGTCTCTTCGACGTGTGAGAACTGCAGGTCTTGAAAGTTAATCATCAAATTTGAGAACAGTCTAAATAGTAGATTGTTGGCAGTTATAGCTCAAGTGTCATCCAAGCACATAGCTTTTCAACCATGGCAATCCTTTTCTGGGGACCCTTCCATTGAAATAGTCACAGTCCTATACAGGATTTTACTGGAATCAAATCAGCATTTTATGACAAAAAGCACTCTGTCAGGAAATGCTAACCCATTTTAACTAAGACTATTTATTTTAGGATTGATATTAAAGCCTTTTCTGCCCAGAGGAACCTGCTAGAAAATAAACTTCTAATGGAAATCAGGTGAATCCAGAAGGCTACTAGCTTTAAAGAAACCTATAAAAGGTATTTTCAGAAAGAACCCTGTATTTCCATTATACTGCACTGAAACTATTTTGTAACAAAGATAAGTGAGCTATTAAGCAAACCAAATAATAACACAGTAACTTTAAAACTTTAGTAGATTTGCCTGGGAGATTTCTAAAGTCACCCATTCTATCTTTCTCTAGGACTCTGTTAGTTCACCCCTTCGTACCTGAGCAGTCTGTAGCCACAGAGCTCCTGTGTTTATCCTCTTCAGAAATGTTTTTATGGACCTTGTACGAAGTCATTGGCTTTTCAGAGCTGAGTTTGGTCCTGACAGGGTAAATAGCTAGACTCCTCACTTCAGCATGATATTTCTGTCCTATGTAAAAGTCACAATCTAGAATTTACTGCAGAACAGAAATGACAGCTTTCATAAAACCTTTGAAAATAAATCAAGGTCGTGACAGTCTTGGTGATTGTGTGCAAAACATCAGTAAAGATGCTGTTTAATGTATCTTTGCCCTCAAGTATAGAGGAGTATTGCTTTACATGAACATTAAAAAAGAGAAAACTTCTGCTCATCATTTCTCCCTCCCTATGCAGACACTTGTGCAACCCCGAGGCTTATGGCAGATATTGTACAATAGGCATGTCTTGCATGTATCAACCAATCACTGCCTGCATTGTGGTTTGGGGGCTGTCAGAGATAATTCCTTTTAATCAACACGGCAGAACTGGAATTCAGTCCAGATTCTGGAGAAAGCTTTGAGTTTATCATATCATCTATAAATAATTTGTTCAAACTCTGCCACATCATCCATGCACAATAGGATGGATGTGGGAGAGCTTCTCTTTGTCTCCTATGTAGTAATGATTTCTTACACAATGCACCAATGGTGCAGCATTTGGGGAGTGTCAACTCTCAGGAGTTGTCACTTGCTGTGCTTAAATACGAAAGATAACATGCTGGAATTGTCCATGCTTTTTCTACAATGACCTCTCCACTCTTATGTCCCACTTTTCCAGGCAAAGTGGCCTTATACTTCTCAGCAATCCCAAATGTAAAGTAGTGTAAAGACTTTCTACTGCAGAATACTGTACTTAATACTGAATGCTATCACTAGGGTCAAACACTGTTTCCTATTGAAGCTCTGCTGCCTAGTGAATTACTTAAAGGAAAAAGGACTGTGAAGTCCTTATATGTAAACCCAATTCTTGCACAATTTCACTGTGTAGGTTTCAGCAAGCAATTTATTTCATGTTTTCACTGTGCTGTCTGTTAGATAGAGTTGACAGTACTTGCCTGTCTTAGAGACATGTCATGAGGTTAATTAGCTGATGTTTGTGCTGTGTTTTCACAGAATAAAAGTGCTTTTTACAGTCTAAGTGTTATTATTAGTGTGCTGAAACTTCTGCATAACAGCCATTCTCATTGGAAAATACAATTCTGTTGAAAGAAACATTATCCCCGTAAAGTGGTTGTCTTTATTCTAGAGGATGTAACAAAACAGAAGAAAGTAGTCTTTCCCTGTGCAAGTAAAAAAAAAGGGAGAGAAACTCAGTGGTATGAACTATAAAACAGCTTTTGTCCCCATAGATTCTGCCTATCCTCTCCCTGGCTGACACAGGGTTTCGATCCTGCATCACAACTATAACCACCCTCATCAGAAGCAGTTCCACAGACAAGCATCAGAGCTGTCCAGTGGGGGAACACACCAGAGCAAAGCATCAATTACTTGCATAAATGGGATGGAAGATAAAAGTTTGCCCTTCCCAACTCTGTGTATGACTTAAGATACTTGAAGAAAGGGCTGGAGAAATTGTTTTCAATTTATTACATAACTGTATTTGAAAGTCTGAGAAGCCTAAGTGAGATAAACAGTGTATCTCTAAATATGTGGCGATTTATTACAGGAATTCCCTGTAACATAAAATTTTTGATTTTATGATGTAGCTTTAGCTCATAATTTTCTTGTCCTAGTATGGAAATGGAAGAAAAATCAAAGCAAGTTATAAATGGATTTCCTGATACAAAGTCCGCTAAAAGTTTGCCTTTGGCAGCCTTGAGAGGCTAATAATAGAAATGAGCTACTTCTCTCATTTATTTTTCAAACCTAGAGGCAAAAGTTGGATTCCCTTATGCTCCTCCTACCCTCATACTTTCTATTTTTATCTATTTCAAGGAGACTGTAGGGGAATTATAATTTTTAGTGTGACAGGGCAACTGCAAAGTCTTTTGACCAATGAATACTTTGACTTCTGGTTAATATTTTTACTTTTATTCTGGCTTCATATAGTTCTAAGAGTGATAAAAGGCGGATGGGAAGCTAATTTTTTCATTTTGTGTTTTGATTTTTAGTGAAAATTTTCACTGGAATATAAGTAGGAACAAGAAGAAAGTAAATTTAAAACTTTAGGAATCTTTCTTTTCTTCCCAAACAGCTCTAACTCAGCTTTTTTGGCATATAAACTTTCAAATGAAAGAAGAATCTGTTTTCAGCAAGGGTTTGTTTCCAGGTTTTCTTCTCCATAACAAATACATTTTCCAGTGGATAAAGGCAACAAATCAATCATAGACGTCTTTATAGCAATCTTTATGGATTTAAAAAAACTTGCCTTTCCCTTCAGCCTCAGAATTCTTCTGCTTCAAGTCAAACACATGTGATCCTTTCTGTTCCTTTCTTGCAGGCTAAGGCAGCTGAACTGCTTATAAGATTTTTCAGTCTCCACAGAAATCCCTCCAGTGTGTCTACAGCTTTTGTAAAAACAATGCCCCAAAGAGAGCATCATATCCTTGCTGAAGCCTCCACAGTACTGTCAGGAGTCCATTAATTATTTTTTATTCATGCAACTCAGAATGATGATTTCTTTCTCTACCACAGCATTGTTTCACTGACTACTGTTCAGGATTCATTATAAGCCCTGTCTTATTCTTTTCTGTCTAAACAGGATTTCTCCATTTCTACTCATACATTGATACTTCTTGAATATTGAGTGCTTGTTTTAGTTGAAATTTTATGCTAATTTTAAGCTAATGTCTCCAGCTAATTTTGAATTTAAATTCCATCTTCCCAGGTGTTGACAACCTCTTGCATTATCATTCACCTTCAATTTTGTAATCATGATGTCTGTTCGGTTATGCAACTTAATAAAAATATGGAATTCAGATTTAAACACAACCTTTCAACTTAGAGGTAACAAGTCTTCCCAGCTGGATCATAAAGCACCTCTGATAACTCTGATATTGGAAACTGTTTTCAAACTTTTCTGTGCCCATCTGATAAGCCACATCATTTGGAACATGTTCTTTAGAATTTTGCCATAAAGACAGCATTTTGAGGGGTTTTTAGTTATTATTTTAATTATTTTTAGAGACATGACTTCTACACTTTCTTATATGAAAAATTCATCTATTATTTTCATTGTCCAATATCTATTTGAGATTTTCTTGGGACTTAATTTCTAGGAAGATTCTATAATTCAACTTTAGGATAAAGGTAATATTTTTTGCAACTTCTAATATGACTAATACCTCTATAATCTGAGATCAAGTGGCTGAAAAATTGGGGGTTTGGAAGAGACTTAGACAAATCTTGTTATTTATCAGTCTCAGAGACTTGGCTTTCACTGAGTTTTAGAAATTGTCTTACAGCTATATTTAAGACCCCTAAAAATGGTGACAGGTAAATTATTTTGTATTGGACAAAGAGAAACCATATTAAAGCATTATTTTCAAACATCCCTTAGACTAAGCATTTATTCTTCACTGTTCCTCATCTTTTGCAGTCCTCTGCGTCTTTGCAAACTCTATGTGCCTCTTCTAATCCAGCAATGTTTCACTTTCAGCTTACATTCACTATGACAAATCCTTTGCTGGGTAAGATTGATAATGCTTTATTGCCTTCAGCAGAAGAAAACATCTGTTTTAAACTGGCTGAGGATGCCCGACCCATTTCCCTTAAGTTTTGAAAACTAGCACCTACATCCCTCCTTGCTGGGGCCAGAATCCATGCACATTATTGTGCAATCTGTTCAGTACTGAAAGCAAAGTACTGAGTAGTTTCTGATCGTGGCTTTGCATAAAGGGAGCAAAGGAGAACACTACCTTTTTCAGTTCTAATTGCAGTGTAGATCACCTAGTTTACTGCCTCTAGCTGAATCTCCTAATTACCAAAATGTTTTAATCATTATGTACTTCTGAAGTGAAGGTAATATTGTGACAGCTGTTTCCAATACAATGAACAGCAGCTGAACTGAATAACCACCGCATGGAGCTAATCCCTTCAAGGACTTTACATCTTTTATCACTCAGCTCCGTCCTTTATCCTTGACTAGCTCAGATTTTTCCCTTCTGCCAACTGCTGTTCTTCAGTTCTAGGAGACAACTGCTGGGGGTATTTGCAGACAGGTATGGTCACCTTCATACAATTGACTGACTCATTAATGCTGCCTACTTGGGCTGCTGATGGGGGAATGCAGGGAGGTGAAGTCTGAGATTTGACACGCTGGAGGGAAAAGCGCTGCTGCTGTTACCCAGTGTGGATCTTGGTTATTTTGGAGAGCTGTGTTAAAACTTGCTGGCAAGTAAAGGAAAGGTGTCTCTCTAAAGAGAGACTGATCTCATGGCTGAACTTGTGATTACTGCTTTAAAATATTGATAGTGTTTAGAACAACAGATGCGGACACCTTTGGTCTTTTATAGCTTAAAGAAAACTACAAAGGACTGATCTGTGTCCTCTTGTGCCAAAATCTGCTATGTGATATGTCTGTTGTTACCACTGCTGCAATTGCTGATGGTATCAATACGTATGTATTTTTATGTAAACATCTCTCATGATCAGAAAGGTAGGAAAGCGTGGGAGCTATTATTGCAGAGCTGGTCATAGTGTTCAATTTGTGTGGATGAGGTAAAGACCATTTGATTCTTCCCTTAAATAAAAACTAAAGAATTTGTTTAATTGGCAAAACCATGCTTTTGTCACAAATATAGTCACTTAATTGAGTGGTGAGTAATATACAGCTTGACACAGCAAAGGGATTGCCCAGGCTGTGTACTGGGTACGCTTAACCCTACATATGTAAATAGAACTGCTGAAGCCAATCCTGGCATTGACCTATCTGCCATGTAGATATTCAGGGACTTGTTTCATTTTTCAGAAGTGGTTATAGAAAGGAATAGTGGAAGCTGCTTAGTCACTGGCTTTATATCTATGACTTAAATCTGCATGTGCAGCATCTTTTCAAGCCTCCTTATTCTGATTGCCTAATGTGGAATTGCTCCTTTTTTTTTTCCCCTCTGTAACCTGAGAACCTTTAGTACAGTGCACAGAATAACACTCTAACTACCGCTGACATTGTCTGAAATATATTTTATGCTTGTACTTGAGCTAGAAGCCCATAGTCAAAGCAGGTAATCTGGAAGATTGTTCCTGAGTAGATTTTTACCAGGCAGTGTCTTACAAAGATGTCACTGAAAGGTCAAATACCACATAATTCTCTAAATCTGTCACTGCGTCACTTTTACTTTTACCAGGTGCTTGCAATGATCTAAAGGCTGCAAAGTCATAATGGTTTGGCTGTTATTAAGGTTAAAAAAAAAGCGTTAAACATCATCTTTGTATTTCTTCATTGGGGGAGTACACTATCTCCAGGTAGACCAAAGGGAAAGAAGCACACTAACTCTGATTTCACCTTTACCCTAGCACCTGGAACAGGAAAATACCCTTGGCGTTTCCATGGCAAAGGGAAGATGGCTTTCCCAAGCCTCTGTGCAGCAAAGAGCTCATATTGTGCCACTGTCTTTTACATGATAAAAATAAAATCGTGGCTGCAGCTCGATCTTTCCAGTAAACTGGAGTAAGCAGTGAAGAGAAGTAGCAAATTTTGAAAAAGGAAATAGCTTTACTTTTAGTGAGTAAATTGAATTACTTCATATTTTCCACAGGCTAAGACTGTGGGCATTCAGGACCTATGCTTTGGCTGACATAGGGTAATTTATTAACCCACTGTAATTCAGCAGCATATGGGGATGAAAGGGAAAGGAGCTGGCACACTGGGAGCGCGTGGAGGTCACAGAAATTTGAGCTGAGCTGAAAGTTGGTGCTATTGAAATCAATAATAAAAATCCCAGTGTTCTACTTGGAGCCAGGATTTCCTTCTGGATATTCAAAATCAAAAACTTGTGAGGCGAGATAGACTTAATGGTAATGTTCACACTTTTACAGTGTTTACCTTATGAAAAGTTTGCACTGTGACTGGGTGTGTTGGCACGTTGCATTCCTCCTGACACTGGCCATTGCCCAGGCCCCACTTTTGAGTGCATCACCTACAAACTGCAAGACCTGTCTTTACACTATCCTGACATCTCTAAATTTTACTGACATTTGCTAAGCCCCACAAAGTATCTCTGAGAGCATTAGGGCTTTGGATTTTCCCTTTAGAAGCTGGATAAGGTGAGAAACATAAATGTCCTGATCCAGACAGAAAATGAGTTATCTGCCTAGGGTAG
>VWZF01004427.1:1850159-1911936 GCA_013396755.1 Sclerurus mexicanus | reverse complement strand
CCCCCCCCCCCCCCCCCTTACTAAATCTCACTATGTTTTCATATAGTGAAAATAAGAAGTGACCCTTGAAGCCACCTGTGGAACTTTTTTCATTTGCACTATATTTGTCAGCTGGCAATTTAAACAAGAAAGCTCTTGCAGAGAAGGTTATTAGACTATTAGGGAATAGGTCAGAGACTAAATTTTGTTAGGGAATACATTTGGAGACTTTTTTTAATTATTATTTTTCAGCAGATTATATTCCCAAAGACTCAATTTTCCTTCCTCTGCCAGATACCCAGCAGCTTCTGACCCAGATGCATCATTGCAGACCCCCAAGGGTAGATACAGAAAACTGTTTCTGAACCAGTTCATTTTGTAGCTGCTTGAAAAATGTGCAATAGCTATCAAAGCAAATCAGTGCCTGCTATCTACTGCTTGCTAAATGAAGCACAACTACAGATGTAAGCCCCTTGAAATGTCAATGCAGAATCTCACTGACAAGGTGGAGTGGTTTTCCAATGGGTCCATCTATGTATTTTCTCAGAACTGATTTGATAGGACCATTTTTTGGAAAAATTACTTTCTCAAAACCAATTCTAAGCAGGACACTGTTGATTGGCTTTTTCAAAGTAGCATTTAGTGCTGAAGGTCTGGAAAAATAATCTATGTACATTTGTTAAATTCTCACTGCTCTTTACAAGAACATAATACTAACATTCTGTTAAGCGATCTCTTACTACAGTGAAATCTACACCTACTGTTTAATTCATTCTAGAGCATATTGCAAAGGATTGTGTCCAGACAGTTCTTGAGTCTCAGTGAAGAAGATTCAACAACCTCCCTGGGCAATTTGTTCCGTTTTTTTTTGTTTTCTGTTGTTTTAGAGTATGGCATTAGATCTGAATGAATGACATAGAACATGCCTAAACAGACAACCCGTGAACCCCAGAAGGCAGATAATGGTAGAGATAAAATTTACTGGAGGCAATAAATTGTAGGGAACTGAAGACCTCATTTTCCCACAGGTGCTCACACTCTGACTCTTGACTTCACTTAGGGTTGTGGGTGTTCAGACTTTCTGAAATCCATCCTCACATGTGCAGAGGCTGGGGATTGCAGTACTAGCTCAGCTCAGAATAGATCTCAGGAGATCTGACTCATGGTCTCCTGCTCTAATTGCCAGACATTGCAGAGTTTGCAGGGAAATTACTGTTGTTATTCAGGAAGGGTGTATTTAACTGTATATATAGATCCATGTGCTCGACTAGTGTAAATTGCAGTAATTCCATTGACTTCCACCATCTGAGAATTTTATCTTTTTATTTTAGTAACAATTCACATAAAATTCTGACTATTTTAAAGAAGCTAGATGTGCTGGTTATTGGTTTATGATTCCCTCTCCCATCATTGGTAACTATCCAACCACAGCAATTATGTATAAATAGACTTGCCATTCTAATTAATACCTGTCTTTTAAAAACAATTCACAGGTATGATCACAATCCTTTCTTGATGCTGCAGCTAATAATTATCACCAGGAAGTAATGAGTGTATGAGAATCGGTGATTAGAAGGGATAGGTTTTTTTTGATTTTTTTTTTTTACACCTTGTATGTTGATTCATTGTTTAAAATATAAAGATGAATCTACAAAGAGGAGAGCATTCTAGCTTATTAGGAGCACACACATGCTCCTAGCAGTAGCTCTTTAAGCATATGAAAAGCTGTTTGCTGTGAGTGTGTGAACTGTCCCAAGTACAGAAATGAGGACTGGTTCACTGAAGGGCACTCTGTGGGTGGAAGTCCACGAATCATAACCACTTGTTTGTATTTCCCATTGCACTAAAAAAATACGCACAGCTATTAACTGCTTATGATAAAATATGGATGATTCTCCTTTTTCTTGAATGCTTTTTGGTGTGGTTTCTATTTCAAAGTAACAATCCAACTACATATTTTCCTTTAAGACAAAAACTAGATTATTTTGTGAAACATGAAAGCAAATGCTTGCTAATGGTATAATACAGATCACTGTTGCACTCAGTTCTTTGCTTTTGCTCAAGTTAGTCTTGGAAACTTGGAGTGAAAAACCAAATTTTTAACAGCTCTCTGTAGCAGATATAAGCATAAGAAACTGCTCTGCAAGCAAATTCTGATTAACAAATTACTGCCACTTCTTCCCTCTTCCTCACATGGACATCTTCAGCACAGATTGCACGGAGGGCAGATAAAACAGCTGCAGAATTAAAATCACGCTCATTCCAAAGAGCCCAAATGATGAAGTGCGGCCACTTTAATCCTAGGTGAAAATATGGCTCCCATAGAAAGTGACCAGCATTGTTTCCACAGGGTATGGTTTACTGCTGTTGACTTTCCCTTTTTCATGTCAGCTTCAGTCTGCAAGTATATCCACACTTGTTTATTGGTTTTTCCCCCCCTCCTCTGTTATACAACAAGATGAACTCTCTGCTGGCAATTGCTCTGAGAACTGCACTTACATACTGTTGTAGTTACAGCAAAGTCAAAGGTGGAGTGCAATATCTGCTTCTTTTTTGCAGATGGAAGAACTGGCTTTAAAAAAAAGAAGTAAAGAACAAATCAAATCTGAGTCTGATGTGGAAAGCTAAAATACACAAAATTTAAACCTTGCTAAACCTGACCAAAAATAAATTCCAAATTATCTTTTGACTAACAAAAAACGTTTCCTTGTGTTTATGTGCTAAGAATAATTCTTCTTTGAGCATTTGTTGCTGGTTGCTTTTCTTCGTCTTACTGGTTCCTGGTGAAGGAATGCAGGGACTTTTAATTCCCTCTGGAAAAATAATAAATTAAAAAGTTACTTTGAGTAAAATTTTATAACCATCTTGTCTTTTGCAAACCTTTTGTCAAGTTTTGCTTATTCACAAGGTTTGGGCAGACTCATGGTTTTCATCAGTAATCAGATCCAGGCATTCACGCCTTCTTGCAACTCAGGCTACGATCATTTCAGAAGCTAAGAATGAGATTTAGGTGCCTGAGTAGAACCTCTGGGCTCCAGCTACCATTCTAGAAAGGACAGTCTCATACAGGGTTTGTGTTGTGACATGTCCAAGATGGCATGAGAGGCCTGTGTCTGGGCACCAGGATTGTTCTCAAGGAGTCTAGACATCCACTGTCACTTATATGCACTTTAGGGAAGGGGTTGTGATGTTGCATTTTTTCTTTCTTTTCAGTGTTATTTTTTGAGTGTTTTTAGTGTTCTCTACAGTTCAATCTATTGATCAAAGCCCAGATGCTTTTATGACATTTGTTCTTGACTTGTAGAATTTTGACTTCAGTCCTGGCCTCAAATAGATTTCTGTAAAAGGTCTCTCTGGATTTTTTGTTTGACTTGTACAAGCCTTTGCTGGTCACCTCTACACTTCAATCCTGCAGGAAAAAACCCTGCTTTCAGTTGTCTTTGGTTTTATTTGTCTTGTATATATAAAAAAAAATCAAAATCTGGAGTTCAGTCCTTCAGCATTGGGCTGAATGTTCAAGCTCAGTAAATTTGTTCTTTTTTCCCTTGCTAATTGTGTACTCAGTGTTCAGCCCAGCACCACCTAACAAGCAGTCTTCAATCTCTTATATAACTCCTGAAAACTTTAACTTCAATTGGGGCATTGACAAAACTGTTGTCTGAGAGCAGATTATTATCTGGGCTTTACTCAGTTCCAACCCAGTGGTGACATTGACTCCCTCTGTGACCTTGGAGAAGTCATTTGGATCAAAATGCCCTTGTATTCACAGGCATTTCAGTTGTAGGAAACAAGGCTAATGGCACATATGTATCTGTCAAGAGCAAGTGGTGTGGAGAAAAAGAGCCATAACTTACTGTGACAAGGCACAGGGTTTTGTTTAAAGGAGAAGTGAAAGGTACCTTTGAGTCTGGTAGGAATTTCAGGCATACAGTCTAGACTGCAGGCAAGTTTGAAAATTCAGGTACAACTGTACTTGCAGAGTAATTACCAAGTAGATTTCTGCAGAAATCTCTCCTGAACCTAATACTGATCCCTATCTTTATTCATATGCAGAGTGAGGGCACACAGCATATGAATTGTAGGAGGACAGCAAATTAGGAGGACCTGTGAGCACAGAGAGGATGGGGCAAAATTCAGAATATTTTTGGCTAATTGGTAGAAAAATTTCATGGTTCATCAGGGACAAATACAGTCACCTGCACTTAGAAGTGATTGTCTGCCAAAACACAGAATGGGGCATGAGTGACTGGAAAATCATATTTTATTAACCTGGGATAGGGAGAGGAATTCAACCTTAATGCTAGTTAACAATGTTGTAAAAAGGGCAAGTACTATAAGAAAATATGTAAAACCAGAATACAGACTACAAGCCATCAGAGATACTCCTTTTGGTGCTTAATTGAGGCATCATTTGGTTCACTGTATTCATTTTCAGGCACAGGACATGTAAAAAATATGTATGGGAATGCACAGAGTCTGAGTAGCATTGTTATTCTAATTGATTGAAGTGACAGAGTGTAATGGATAAATTCTTAAAGAATTTCAGTTTCATCTCCTAGTGGCTAATTTGTATGCTTTCAACAATTAGCCTATCTTGGGAGAAGTACTGTGAATTCTCTGAATCTGCCTGCTGTCCCTAATAGGTCCTTTGGATTTTCCAAAAATATATAATTGATAAAGTTGGGGAAAAGGGAAAATTCCACTTAAGGAACACTCACAATCCTTTTTCAGCAGAAGTACAACTGCTTTCCATGAGGGGAAGGGGAAGTAATAATTTCATTTTTCAACATTTTCTTTTGATATATATATTACTTTTCATATCTACAGTTAGTTGGTTTAAAGTGTGATTTGGTCTCTGTGTTTGTTGTCTCTTTAGTTCTAAGAGCAAATTATAAGGGGAATGAACAAATAAATAAAGAAATCTACCTGTCAGTCATAAGAATTCATCTTTAGTCAAGATAGGCTCTTTTATTTCTTTCTGGCACATTATTACTGTTATCACTATAATTGTCATTCTTCATGCTTATTTTACTTCTTAATTGCCCTGAAAGGTATTCAGAGTTTTGCAAGAAATCCTTTTCTTTTGCCATCTCTCATCATGAACAGTTATTATCTTGACCTCTGGGTGTTGTATAGCAAATGAAGTTAGAATGTAACCTCAGGAAAATCTTATGATAATAAGAACCATGCAGCACTAGCAGATATCTAGCAGAAATGGAAGAGTCAGCTTCCATGACCAAACAAATAGGCAAGATGGCTTTAGAAAGTGTAGAGAAATCTTGGAGAAAGCATAGCATTAGTATTTGTATTACCTTTTCTGTTTTCATGAGGCTTATACTTCCAGTGAAGACCAAACTTCCTCATAGTCACAAGGTCCTTGTGTGACTTGTGTACAAAGAGCAGCAACTGAATGAGGCAGAGAAAGGGTGACCTCATTGTGAGTCTCTGTCATTCCCCATGGCACTTTACTGAGAAGCCCCCTGATGTGGGACAATGGGAAAACACTGATAAATCTGGGTCTGGCCAAGTGTCAGAGATTTTCAGTGTGTCACTGGCCAGCTCTGTTTTGTGAGGTTGCAGAACTAAACAGTGAAAAAGGGCAGAAATTTTTACAACAATATATGAGTGAAAATTAAAGGATATTCAGATGATTACTTTCCATGTAGTGCTTAATTAGCTATGAGGAACTGCTTGAAAGCCCTATTGTACTTCTTCAGATCAAAATCCCCTGAAACTGAGAAACTTTGCAATTTCTTGTGGATCCTCTGAACCACGTGTTTAAGAAGCTTACTCTAGACCTTATTCAAAGTAGAATATTATATAATATTTTGATTCTCTGAGAGAGTAGGCAGGGCTACAGTACAACTGCATTTTCAGCTCTCCTGGTAAAATCAGAACTCCTTTCTTTTTAATTACTGAAATTATAAATTGCTTCTTTTATGCAACAAAATAAAATTGAGCTCAATACACATGATTAAAAGTATTAGTAGGTCTCTGATAAAATTGATGGAGGAATTTCTAGATGAAAGATGAATTGAAAGTTTGTGTTGAGTATTGAGGAAAAGCAAAAGACCATTAGGTCCCAGACAGTGGTTATGAAGCTCTTCTGAGCTGTCACTACCAACAATTTGAGAACAAAGGTTTTAATCTACAATTCCTTTTGAACTAAAAATTTACAAAGAATAAGAACTTGATAGTGCTAACAGGGATGAAACCACAATAGTGCTAAGTCAGTGCACCTTGTGATTTCTAGTGCTATCATTTTTAGTCTTGGCTGATATCATCCTGGATTCAGATGAAAGTGCCTGTGCCTGGTGCTGACAGTGCAGTGCAGTCATGGGGGTGGTAGGGGTAGCTGCTGCACTGTGAGAAGACAAGTTGTTCAGAGGACATATTAAATTAAGGATCTGTTTGGTTGCCCATGTGGAAATTAAAGATCCCATGGCAAGTTTTAAAAAGAGTGGAAGATAAACCAAAGCAATGATTTGCCTTCAGAGCCACTGACCTATTCAAGCATCAAACTAATTTCTTTATAAAGCTTGTGGGAATACTTGCACAGGGTATGAAATGCACTAATCCATCCGTTTCTTCTTTTTTTTTATTACCTGGAACTGTGTAGGTTACACAGTCTCTCAACTCAGTCACGTTGCTTAGCTTAATTTCTTTCCAAGCCTACTGGAGCCCTGTTAGCTTTGCCAACTCAAAGTGACTCTGGAGCACAGAGGAG
Source organism: Sclerurus mexicanus (assembly GCA_013396755.1). Taxonomy (NCBI): domain Eukaryota; kingdom Metazoa; phylum Chordata; class Aves; order Passeriformes; family Furnariidae; genus Sclerurus; species Sclerurus mexicanus. Next base: position 1,905,230 of record VWZF01004427.1, on the reverse strand, counting down.
TTTTTCGGGCTGAACCACAGTTTTGCAGACATACTGGTCTCTTTTGTCTCACTGTGCTTGTGATTGCAGAGCAGTGATATCCTCCATAACCACAGCTGCACCCTGAAGACTGTCCTGTCCCACACACTGCTCCACAGCTGAAGTGGTGGCAGGTGTCCCAGAGCCACTTAGGACTAGTTTCAACTGCAGGTGTTGAGCACAATCCAGGTGGCTTAATTTTCTAATGACTTAACTTCAGACCACCTAACCAAGAGAGGTTAGTTTCAAAACTGAAATAAGATGATCTTGACCTTCCCCGATGAGAAAATAAGTTCTTTGTTTTGTTATTCAATTCCCTTTTTCAGGGGCAGGAAAGCTAGTCACTCTTCATTATTTTGTCTGCCACTTTTACATTATTTTTTTTTTCCATTTCTATTAAGATCATAGTGTTATCAAAGTACTATTTCCAGACTATCAACATATCTCACTTTCACAATTAAAGATTTCATATTGGATGGATATGGTGGATACAAAAGATACACGAAGGAGCAACATAAAAACTGATACAGCTGTGGTGATGGCAGAAATGAAGGTAGCAATGGATTACAGCTTGGAAATGGAGGAAGGTTGCATACTGTGTACCCTTGAAGGCTCCAGGAAGATGAGATAACCACTGAGGGACAGTGTGACAGCACACTTGCATTCTCTGGTGCATGCATCAATGCATAAAGGCAGATGTGAACTATTTCAGGGCACAAGCTGAAAAATAGGCTTACTTGGGGAAGCAGATTGCAGAGCTGACTGTGAAGGATCCTAAACTCTGATCCTCATAAAGTCCACTTTGATTGATTTTTTGGGTTACTTTCAAGTAGGAATCTTCTGTGTATTTGGAATGCTAATGATTTTTTTCCTCTATCTCCTAAATTATGAAGATAGCTTTTGAAAACTCTGGGACAAGTTTTAATTTTACCATGCACTCCCTGAACTTTGACCTACAGAGGAATATGTAGCCACTCAAAGTTAGACAACACTAAAGCACATGACACTCTTCATAATAAAAAAGCATAGGAGTTGAATGAAAATATTCATGTAAGTTAATTAAATCAAGGAAAGCATAAATATGAGAAGACTTAAGGAATAAAATCATCAGTATCAGGGAAGCAGGTTACTTACTCTGTGGAAATAAAACTCAAGAAGACATAAAAAATTAATACATAAGATATAGGTAGAGTTTTCTTAGAATGGAGAGGTAACAGTACTCTCCTCTAGGTCATATCTTTTTGAACATAAATCAAAAAACCTTCTTTGGCTGTAACTGAACTATAGTTATTTACTGCAACTGACACTCTGTTCCTAATACTTTTTGAAGTGAGCTAAGTATAACTTATGAAACAAAATGCAATGATAGGTTATATCTATGTACAGTTTTATGAGTTTGACATTTTGTGAAAGTTTCTTGTCTGAAAGATGCAGCCGAAGGATCCCTAGCAGTAACTGTGTACTCAGGGTTGTCTAAATTGTTCCTAGCACATAAGAAATGACATGAAACTGTTCAATGTATTAGACTGACGTGGGAAGACACTATCCTAACCACTGACTTCATTGGAATTAGATGGGATTTACACTGCTGAATGGAGTCACTGGCAACGTTCAAGGAAACAAAGAGCAGTAGAAAGCAATGCTCTTTACACAAAAGCCAAGATGTATTGCAGAGAAACAAAGGCATTAATACTTTTGCTCCATGTGTACACTTACTGGAGAGGCTGAAGGGTTGTGGCAGAAGTGAGCTGTATTTTTTGTAAATTAGGAGAAGAAATTTCAGGGGACTCTTCTCTTTAAATACCTTGTGGGCCCAAAGAAGTTTGACAAAGCTTGAACCCACTACACTCTGTATGAACAGAATGCCTGCAGAGCAACTGTAGGAAGGTAGTTGCTGTTATACTTGTTAGAATTACTCGTGTTGTAGCATACTCATAGAAATAATAAGATTTCTTGATGTGTGTTTATTTCCCACTGGTACAGTATGTTCTGTTATGATAGCTTTGCAGTCACAGTGTGCTTGTTCTGGTTGAAGAAGCACATTCATTATAAGCTCTTCTTTTCAGATGCTTATAAATTTCTGGAAAAGACTAATTCTTTGGCCTGGCCCTTCCTTTGTTCCTGGCAGACAAAAGGTGCTGATTGTTTTCACTCTTTTTGTTTTCTATTTGTTAAAACGAATTTGTTGTTTTGGGGTTAACAAGCAAATAAACCCCATCCAGTTGGCTATTACATATTCACATCATATTTTTACCCTTCATTAATTCAAAATATACTGTACATTAATATATTATGTTTTAAGTGAATTTAAGAAAATTGACACAAAGCTTGTAGTGATCAGGGAACTCTTGTATTAAATGTCATATAAAATTCACAGAATTCAGCATTCAGCCAGTTTCAGTCTTCTTTCAAGTCATAAGCATGACGTTTCCATTTTCACAGATAACAAATTTTACTGACTTAAATGAATTAAGAATTTGGTCTATACTCCCTATTAGATTTTTTTTCCTGAAAAACTGAAGCAGACTTTTGAGGCTGAGTATGGCTTTCAAGATTTGGCTCTGTTGGCTATTATTTGTTTGTCTTCACTTGCTACAGTGCTAAAATCCCAATTTCCAATATATACTTTGTGTGCCTGCCACTGCTGACATGTCTGGAGCATCGTTCTCTAAAGCACAACAGCAATTGCTTAAGAGGTGTCACTTAGTCCGTCCTAATATTAACCACTCTTGACCTTCCACATGCAGCCATCCTTCCTCTGAAGCCCTGCTAGGATGTTTAGATGAAAGCGTGATTATCATAGCTTTCACTCCAATCAACTCTTTCATGCTTCATGGGTCTGCATCCTGCAGCACACCATAGTCTATGTGTGTGTGCCTGCCTCAGGCCTGAGCTGCACATTCAGCAGCAAAAAGGAAGAATTAAAAAGCCTGGCAGATTTATTTGGTTTACCATATCAATTCAAGGCTAATCTGCCAATTTCTCCATGCTGCTGCTGGGAACTGAGCAATGTTTATTAAAGCTGGTGGAATTAAGTAGATTGAAGAACAGCAGAGAATGCCAGACCAAAAAAAACCTGCACCCCAATTTTCACCCCAGAAAAGCAGGGAAGTATACAGTTCAGATTACCCCATCCATGAAATTTTAAACAGAAAATTTAAATGCCTGGTACCTTGCACTTGATCATGAGATTTTGGGGAAAAGATTTATATTCAAATATATACAGTCATGCCTTTTAAAAGACATTAGACATTTTTTAACACGGGTTTTAAGATGAATTGCACTTCTATTTAAATGTGCTAGCTCTCTTGTTTCATTAAATGTGCCGAAGTATTAAATTTTCTTCATAAATTCAGGGGTACTTCTACAGCTGGCATGAGTTGTCATAGCTTTTCTGAAGTGAGAGAAACGATGATAATTTACAGCAGCTATTCCATAAATGTCAGTAGTACCATTCAAAGCTATGTTCCCTGGCCCAGATTTATAGTTACCTTGGGAACAATTACTCTGTATTGTATATTTAGATTCTCATTGTCACATTTTTTTTCTGGTACTGAATTCCAGCAGTCATTCCCAGTGTAAAATCCCCAGCATGTAACATGATGGCAGGCACATCCCACAGCATAGTTCATGAGCAACAAACTAGGGGGAAATTACACATTCATTTAGAAAAGGCAGAGAGAGTCTGGTGCATAAGGAGAGAATCTGCATGGTTATAGTAAGCAGATGTTCTGCAATTGAGTTCAGTGGAATGTACTTCTTGTTGTGAGAGATCTGAAGGTTTAATGACATGATCAATATAACTGTACAAAAGGAGGCAAATATAAGTCAGAATAAAAACAGAGACTGATGAGCTGTAGGAAAATATCATGGATGCAATAAACTCCTCAAGGAAGGAATAAAGGGATGCTACTTCTTATTCCTTCCTACCTTCTGACACCAGAGCTTGGGTCCACAAACCTGGTTTTGACCACAGTACTTGAAATGATAACAAGGCTGAATATTAATTTCAAAGAGTAACTATGAGAAAGCTTCTTCCACTTGTGAAGACCAGGAGTCTGAAAAAAGAATATCTTCGGAATGTACATGGAGATTCACCTGCAGAGTTTTATCTAACAGAGAGACTGGCCACAAAAAAAATGCAACATATGACAATTTCTGGTGCAGAGCAATAATGAAAAGCATACTGTCCCAGGATGTGTGAATGGGAGTGATGAGTTTTGAGCTTACTGTGCTCTTCAATTGAGTAAACCTCTCTGTACCTTCCAGCCATGTGACAACATTCTGAATTTCATTGATGCACCTGTTCTCTATCATAAAGTTCCACCAGGAGACAGATATATATTAAGTAATTGGGAGTTACTCTTCTTGAATCTCATGGAATTGGAAAGTATTTCCACAAAATTGAACACATTTACTGTGTGGAGCTTTGTTTTTTCTGGTTGGTAGCAGCATCTTCGTGGTCTTGCTGTATGAGTTATCTGGATCAAGGATACCTCAAGTGTCCCACATATACTTCAGATATATTTCATTATTCCAGTAAAGACAAAGCCCAAAAGCCTAAAGGAGGAAATCACTTTGCCATATTATAACAATTTTTTAACATGTTTCATTGTTAGAGAGTAGTTGCACCATTGCCCAGAGAGGAAGGAGACGCTGCTAGGTGAAGCTGGCATAATGAAACCCTATCCTAAAAGTCAGTCTTATATATCCCCAGAGCATAATCTGAGTTGCACAGTTTCCTTGTGTGTTTGTGTTTTGTTTTTTTTGTTTGGTTTTGGTTTTTTGTTTTGGGGTTTTTTGTTTTGGGGTTTTTTTGTTAGATTTGTTTGTTTGTATTGTTTGTGCATTTCCCAGTACTATTGAATTTAATTTAAACTGTTAATTGTTCATTTCTATCAAATATACTGGAGTAGCTTCACTTCCTGGGCTACAACTATTCAAGTATCAGAGCAAGTTATCTTAAGAACAAGGTCTTCTAGAAAGTATATTTGGAACCTGAGTTTTGAGGTTTTCTATCCCCATTTTAAATGCAGTGGAAATTATATGTAACTGATCAGTCACTACTTTGGTGTCACTTTTGATGGTATATCAGATCTCCAGTTCTTGTCTCAGTTTTAACACAGATTTTCAGAATAGACATGGATATTATCACTAAACTCACAGCATCAGGGTTTCTTGTAGGTAGTGTAGAAGTGATTATAGTTCATTGCCAACTTCTGATTAGGGTGAGTTATGCTTGTAAAGCTTTATAATCAAATGAACTATATGTGCCTCACAAGGGCTGAGGTAATGTTCCTTGACTGTGGATCCCCGCAGGAAGTAGAGGACTATAATAAAAACCTTTCCTGTTTCCACAGCAGTAACTTTTGGTGCTGAAGCAGACAGCTGAGAAATGGACTTTGTCCTCTCTCCAGGTCCCATTTGGTTCTAGGGGTCTGGGATTAAAAATCCAGTCTAGAACTGGAATTTGGGGAAAAAAAAAAGGGTCTCATGGACTGTGTGATTGTTTTCGATATGTCATTGTCAAACAATGCTGGCCCCCCAGCTCCCCAGAAGGACAGTGACAGATGTGTGTCTCAGCTTGAAAGGAAACAGCGTGGGTTTTGTTATTAAGGAAAACAGCCCATAATTTTTCCAACTACCCTAGTTTTGAAGAGGTACTGAATAGATCCTCCACATCTGTGATGATCATGGCAAGTGAAGGAGGGACTGGCAGCAAGAGGCAGTGATTTTCCGTAATGGAAGTAAGTTGTATGCTTACAGTTCCAAACTGATTATATTATACATCCTTTCTACAAAAACCTCATTTACGTAACTGAATCATGAAGCATCCTTGTGCTAAAGAGAGCTAATGTAAAAGACCAGCAGAGCTTAGCTTTTGCATAGTTAGCTCGCTTTTTCTTTCTCTCTCCTTTCTGAACATCTGGAATTAGCTGTGGGTGAGACTGACACTTCCCAAAATGCTCTTGGGAGGTTCAGTACTGGGAATACCGTTCCTATTTTTCCCTTTTTTGCCTCTCAGTGATTTTTTTTTTCCCCTCTTCATAAGCTCCTTTTCCACCCTTGCTTTCTCAAAACACCCCTCAAACATAAAAAGCCTTTGTATTATTCCCCTTACTATGCAAGCATCTTGCTTGGTTAATCATTTAACTGCCGACTTCCTCTCACAACATATTTTTGGTTATTTATCCCCTCATAGCACTTCTCCGAGATTTTATGTATCTTTCCAAGCATGAAATAAGTACATGCATTTCCAGGAAATATATTTAACAGACCAGTGGGATAGATGTTCTCACTGGGGTTAACAGCTCTATTCCATTTTTAACTCACTATTTGAATGGTACCAGAGACAGATAGTTTTCCTTGCCACCTTTAGATCTTCTTTTGTAGCTCTTGTTTCTTAATAGCAGAAACATATGAATTTTTAAACTTACTGAAAATAGTCTTATAGTAATTTTAACTCTAAATCCTAATCCCCTTGAATATATGGTTCCATACCCTTGTGTTAAAAGAACAGTACTTGAATTTAGTGAGACTCAACATTTTTGAAAGTGCTTTTGTGATAAATGGGTCAAATACTCCCTCTCTCCCATGTAAGAAGATACATAGAGGAATTTTTCTTCAAAATGCATTCAAAACTTTTAAAGATGCTTTTAAATAAATTGCATGTTAGGATTTTTCAACTCGCTTGCCAAAAAAAAAACCACCAACCAAAAAACCCAAAAAAACCAAAACCAAATCAACGAAACAAAAACAGAATCAAAAAAAACCCAAATATGACAGAATGCATTATGAATGTCTCCTCCAGTACAAGAAAAGTAATGATGGAGCTTCCAACTTAATATACTAATTGGAAATTTGTCTGCTGCAAATTTTAAATTATCCTTCTGGAAAATAAGGATCTATTCTTCAAATAGCAAAAACAGTAGAAAAGGGTTTTCTCATCAGAGAAGAATTCGAATCTTAGTCTGACACAAATTTTTACCTCCCATAAAGAGATCTATATTTATATGCTCCTGAGTGTCAAAAGAAACAGCTAAGTTATTGAGGAACTGTTGTCTTGACACGTCCATATGTAGTGCATGTATTCAACTGTAAGGGTAATCTGTGTTAATTTAGCCTGTGTTGTTTAGAACTTATAAGATATTGACAGTCAAATGTTGTTTGAAGAGGTAGCAACTTGCTCGCATCCCTCACAAGTAGAAATCTGTGGCTTGACAACTTTTTTTGAGGGGTGTAGGAGGAATGAGTTTCAACTCATCACCTGCATGAATTCTGATATTTTACTATGGGCAGTTGAATTTCTGTGGTGTACAGAAACAAATGTAAGACTTTTCTATCATGTAACCAGGCCAAAAAAGCTGTTTGTTGTCCTTATGCTTCTTAAACAAGTTTCTACCCAGTCATCAAGTCCATAGTCCTGGAACACGTCTTTTTTTCAATATTTAAGTATCTATTCTTTTTCAATGGTTAAGCATTTACTTAATTTTTAACATTAGCTTAAATCCTACTGCTGTCAACAGCACAAGATCATGTCATCACATGCTTTCCTGAATGACAGTTTTACCTTAGTTGACTTTGTCGTCATAAACACTTTTCCTAACATGGGACAAATCTGCTCTTGGAGGTTTTATTGGTCCTTACTGAGCCTAAACTACTAAGAAATACAGGAACTAATTGATATGTCATTAAAAGGATCTGATTCTTAGACCCTGTAAAAAATTTTCCACATTAGAGAGGGTCCCCCCCAAAAAAATGAAAAAAGCTTACAACTAACTTGAAACATCAGTTGACACATAAAAGTGCATTTCCCAGTGTTTGCCATATTATGTTCAGATGTACACAGCAGCCTATTAAATCATAGATTTGTTTATTTGGAAAGGACCTCTAAGTTCATCAAGTCCAGATATTACCCCAGCACTGCCAAATCCCTCACTAAACCAGGTCTTCAGGTACCACATCTACATGCATTTTAAATGTTTCCAGGGATGGTGACTGCCACTTCTCTGGACATCTTGTTCAAATTCTTTACAGCCCTTTTGATGAGGAAATTTTTTGTAATATCCAATCTAACCTCCACTGGTGGAGTTTGAGGCCATTTCCTCTTGTCCTGTCTGTTATTGCTCGGGAGCAGAGACTGGCCCCCCACCTGGCTACAACAACCTTTCACATAGTTGTAAAGAGCAATAAGGTCAGCTCTCAGCCTCCTTTTCTCCAGGCTAAATGTTCCCAGCTCCCTCAGCCTCTCCTTATCAGACTTGTGCTCCAGAGCCTTCACCAGCTCCATTCCCTTCTGTGGATACACTCCAGCACCTCAATGTCTTTCTTGCAGTGAGGGACTCAAAACTGAGCACACAAGGAGTAGCCTCACCAGTGCTAAGTATGTGGGGATGATCACTTCCCTAGTCCTGCTAGGAACCAGGGATTATATCCTATCAAAGGCTCAGTTAATGGTTTTTGGACTTTCAGTGACCCTTAGAGCTCTTCAGCCAGACCTTAAATCGTGTAGACAGAAATCAACATAGTTGTGTCACTTCACACCTCTCAGTTATCCAGCCCTCGGCAGCAATGCTGGTTTTAAAATGCTTGCCTTTAAGTATACGACTTCTGTATTTTTTCTCATTCACAAATCTTTCTTTGGTCACTGCCAGGCAGCTTAGTGTGACCTCCTTTGAGTTTCTACAGCAGCACACCAATTTTGTGTGGGGCACTACACAACTCAGATAGAAAAAGATGCAGCTCTGCACAAAGGGAACTCACATGTGTTGCACAGTTTGTTCTCTCTATTGACTTAATTTCTCCCAGGGCTTGCTGTGATGGCCAGAGCACATGCTGAACCAGGGCTGGCTGGGCTGTGCTAGCAAGGCTATCGTTAATTATTGTGCAAGTGTTTCTAGATTCCCTGTGCTCCTGGCTCCTGTCGATACTGTGAGGCATATCTAAATATAGATAAATTGATTTCAGCCTTAAACCACAAGACATAGATTGCTGTGAGCTTTGCATAAAAAGCACAAAATTGTTACTTCTTTTACTTATCTTCTCTTTATTCTTCAATTCTGCTCAATCTTCCTTTCAGGGTCCTTAACACATTGCTCCCTTTAATTCACTTCTGGGACCTTCTGGTTATTAATTTTGAGTTAATTTAATACAATAGTTTGAATTTGAGTTCCTGAGAGGCTATTACCTATGCATGTCTCCATGGTAAAGAGCAGAAAAGTTCAAGTTTAAAATGGGTTTGAATGAAACAATACTGAATTGCTTTGCATAAACTTGGACTCTTCCCTAAAAATTTTACTCACTGCTAGTACCAGATGCAGCTGACCTTGGAAAAAAAAATCCTATTTTTATATATGCCTATGTTTGTGTATTCATTTGTATATGGAAATCACAAACTCATAGCCTTCTCACAAGGACAAAATCAATTCTCTTGGTATTTCCAGCTAAGAGGAAAACCAGAACTGACAGTCAACATCAGGCAGATTGGTGAGATTTCAGGTCAGTCTTTACACACCAGATTTATATGTTTGGGACATTTATTTAATTATATTTAAAGCACTACCTGTTGTTGAAGCTATAGAGGGACACAAAAGTTTCCAATCTATTGCAATTCAATACTTCATATCAAGCTAGGAAGGTACAATTTTTGTGCAATTTTTGTTCCAAAGACATCATGCTTTATTTTCTGCAGAGATTTGGTCCTGATATATCTAATGCCTGGCTGGATTTCACTAGGAGCATACTCCTGAACCAGAAAAGAGTGATGTAGCAGACTCATTTTTGGAAAGACAGAAAAACTGAGAGTTGCATTCTGCATATTTCTGCAAGGGGGAAGGGACAAGTTAAAAATAATCTTGGTCAGAGGTCAAAACCACGAATATTTGATTGTATTTTTTTTACATCTCACAGATACTCAGACCTCTGATTTCAATGGGACTTTACTTGGACTTAGTGGGGATAATGCCACATGTCTTTTGAAAATTACTTTAATGTGGGACTGGAAAAGTCTTCTTCAAAGCTCAGTACTTCTCTTAATATATCCCCCCCCCCAAACTAATATGAATGAAGCTTTGCAAGATGGGCCCTCCTTTGTGCCAATGTCAAANAAGATGGGCCCTCCTTTGTGACAATGTCAATAATAAAAAGATCCTGTTAAATAAAAACCCATGAAAAGTTACTTCAAAATGAAAGGTTATGTGACACATCTCAAAGGGGTTACAAAGCACAAATAAAACTTGTCTGAACATAGTCAACCCCAGAAGATTAAAATAACTCAGTCTGACTTTGATTCTTTCCTATATAATACCCAGGACAGTCTAAATGACACAGGCGGTTAGCAAAGCTGCTGAAGTCCCTGTCCTCCACCAGGGATAGTGACTCGCAGCAGGGAATTAGAAGTAAGACTTATAAAAATCATGGCATTTTCTTTCCTATTAAAAGAGGATACTTTCATGTGTATGGCTGTCTTCTGATTTGTTTTGGTTTTTAGCCTTTGATGACACCCAACAAAGCACTCAGCTAATGTACAGTTCGGTAGTTCATTTGTTTTTCCTATTTGTATATATATGTGTGTGTGTTATATATATATATTTGCCTGTAATTTTTGCTCTCTGGGAACTATTTTTATTTCCTGTTTATAGAGACTATTGTGCATGACAAAAACCACTAACACTGAGTGCCCAAAGTTAGTTAGTGATTCGTCTAATAACTTCTCTTCCAAATGGTATGAAACACTCACACAGCATATGCACAATGGTAGATTTGTAGTCATTATTTGCCAAATGTGTTTGCTAACAGCTAGGTTCTAGGAAAGCAACCCAATGCATAGGAGTACAGTCTGGTTCAAGAAGTGCCAATGAATGTCATAAAAATATTATCCTAGTTCATCTGAGACAGGCTGTTTGGGTTTTCTTTTTAGATTAATTTACCATAATACCTTAAAGCCACCATTCTCACTTTGTTGCTTCTTTGGGAGCTTGCAAGATTTGGAGGCAGAATACAGAGTATAAGATCAGTATGTAGTTTTTCTAGCATAGCAGTGTTGCATTTCTGTAACTGATGGCATCGCTGTGTTTGAGCCTCCAGTGGATGAAAATCACACTGTAGCCTAGTAAACAATTTTAGATAATACTCCACTATAAAGTCTCCCAGGGAATTAATTCCACAAGCAATCCACTAATGCCTGAAGAAAGCAGGTATGATCATATAAATACATATACAAAGGCTTACTGAAACTAGATAGGATTAATTCTATGCAGGCCATGAGATTAATTTCAAAGATAACAGCTTTTTTCTGACAGAGAGGAAGGAGCTGCTTAGAGGGTTTTTTTTTAATAACTACATAAAAATGGAAGGTATTACCCTAGGTTTAAGCACATGAGAACAGGTTCAGAATCTGTGAATTTCACATCAGCTTTATCTGAGACCTAGACAATACAATATGCTTAAGGAAATTCAGATTAATTTTGTCCTAACATGAAAGAATTTCATGCCTATAAATAAGACTGTGTCACACTTATGTGACTTTCAGAGCAACTAGTGAGGTTTGAAGAAGTAACTCAGTACTAAGAGTTATCAGGTGTAAGAATTATCAGCCACCTTTCATTTCGAATCACCTGGGTTTTTTTATAACACTGCCTGATATCACAAGACGGCTTTGGATTTAGTATTTAGAGACAAGTCTCACACCCTAATGAGATATGAAAACTCTTACAAGGGATCCTTAATTACTCTTTTATAATAATCATAACTCTCCAGAAACTATAATTGCTTGCACAGACCTCTGATACACGTGCATACCTATGCACACATGACAAGGCTGTGAGCACTGTGCATGCAAGCACCTGTATATATACACACACTAACTTATGTACTCCCTAGGAACAGTGTATACAAATGCTTTATGACAAATAAACACTTTAATAATGGGCAAACTTCTACAGGAAAAATTGAAATTACTTCCATTTCTTTTGCTAACACATATCTCAGAACAGACAGCGAGAATTATTAACAATAACGGCATGATTTGTGAGGCATGTACCTAAAGATACTTTATTACTATTTCCTGGTAAAATAGCACAGAGAATTCCAGTTTTGCAGCAAAAGTGAGAGCAAAGTATTAGGTCACTGTTTAATAACTGACAGCCTTCCTGTCTAATGAAGACTACAGAATAATAATAGCCTGCAGACAGACTCTGTTCCTTGTAAATTATTCTTCTGCTATTTTAATTTATAGTAAACAATAGAATTGAAACTCCTTGGAATTCATCTCTCTGCAGCTGAAAATATCAGCTTTTTTATTAAACAAACCAGCAGGTGGATTTAGGATAGAAAAACACTGCTGAATTTGAAGTACTAGATTGTAAAAATGCATTTTTAAATATTCTGTAAAATTGTTTTGATTTATTTTTCCTATTTTTGCAGCAGTTTTCTTCAACTGAACTTAACAAAACATCTAGTACAAGGTTTGTGGGGGCTGTCCTTTGTGCGTCAGGCACTGTGCCAATTCATAATGAGAAAGAATACCTTCACTAAGATGCTTTCAGTCCCAGCTGGAATTTCTGAAAAGAACTAGCTTCCAATATCCCACAGCTATTCTGTAGCTTCTGTCATCTTTTTATTTAAACCCCTTGGGAAAGTTCACTCCAGATTTTTAGCAAAGGGGGATAAAGAAGGGAAATACAAGAGTCTGGGAATTGAGGCATAAAGGTACCTGACTAAGAGATTCTCTTAAATCCAGAAAGGACATTTAACTTCATGTCAGTGTGATATCCTTGTAGCTTAGGGAGATTTAAGATGCTGTATCCAAAAGCAGTTCTCTCTCCTCATTTTTAGACAATCCATCACAGCCTTATCTACTACTCTTCTTCTTTCAAGTAGTAGAGCGGTTTTGAAGCAAACTGCCTAGTTTGAATGAACCACATGCAGAAGCTCCACTTTAAGAGTCCACAAAATGCAGCCCACTCCCATGGGGACAAGAAGGTCTGAAACAGGACCTGGTCCTTTGGATAATATCTAACAGTTTCTTCCATGGTGATCTTCAGTCCCAGGGAATCGGACTAAATTTAGTCTGAAGCAAAAGCCTCAAACTGCAAACAGTGGACATGTGGGTAGCTCAGCAGGGGCTACACCAGCCTACTACTTTGCTCCTACTGCACCAGGTGACTTCATAACAGAGAGACAAAGTTGAACCAGGGACATGCCATGGGTGAAATCTCACTGGTGCCCTGACTGAATTCTGGCCTGATCAGCCAAGTCCATCTGAAACCAGCATCTATAACGATAATGATTCAGTATGTCATTTAGCAGATGTCCAGCATTAAGCAAGTAGTCATTGATCAAATGATTTAAAATTATCTATGTGTTTTGTCAGCTTGAGGCCAAGCAAAGCTGGTAAGGCCTTTTGAAAATTTAGCTGTTTCCTTTGGTTGAGAAGCTGAACATTTTGGAAAAGTCTGACTTCCATTAACTTGATTGTTCTCATCGGGCTAATGTCCTTTGAGACCAGAGTTTGTTGCATAACTGCAAAACCATTTCTTTTGTCATTGAACAAGTTCCTTCTCATCTCCTTTCCTATTACAAGTAACTGTGGCAGAGGCATTCCCTAATCAGAACATTTCTTTGCAGGGGAATGCAGGGACCATGCTGGTTGAATCTCATAAGAATTATTTAAAATTAGCTGGAAAATGAAACAAGTCAAATTTCTGCTTTCCAGGATAAAATGTGAGGGAACATAAAGGGCACAAAGCAAGGCATATCTTACGTAATATATTTTGGTGATTATATTTCCTTCAATAATACAGTGTATTAAGCTAATACTTGAACAATTATAACAAATTGTTTATGAATCAAAGTTTCTCATTTATGTTTTATTAATACTAACCAGAGTGTCTTTTTGGCATTTGTGATACGATTAAGTGAGGATAGAGTTTTCTGAAATAAATTAACCATTCCTGATGTGGCTTTGGGTAGTAAGAGGACCATTAAATAAACGTTATCAGTGTCTATTTCATCTTCTGGATCCCAAGTGCTTTATATTCAGGAGTTGCTTTATGACTGAAATGGACTGAGTCAGTTGCAGAACACTGGGGAGCCAGAGACAGGGGCAATGGATACTGAGTAGTTGTCACACATCTGTCAGAGAGTCTCAATTAGGAGACTCCAAAATGTCTAGTCCAAATCCCCTTGGATTCTGTCCTGTATTTCAAGCATTTGTAAAAAAACATAGAATCAGCCGGGTTGGAAGAGACCTCAGAGATCAAGTCCAACCCTTGATCCAACATGCACATATAGTATTTTTTACTACATCCAGGAAATCAGAAAAGTCTGCTTATCTTTAGTGAAAAGCATTTTAATAGGTTTTCAACTGCGCAACTTTGTAGCTCAATTCTCTACTTTTTATTGCAGGGTGGAGAGTTCAAAGCCCAAGGGGGTTTAGTTTATTAGGAATGCCTTGTATTATTAATGCAATTTCAAACAGGTAGCTACATATTCAACACATAATTAGTTTTGGCATCCAAGGGTACTCACCACATTTAACAAAAATATTTCATCTTTCTTTTATTTAAGCACATATTTATTATAAGTCTATGAAATTCGAAGGAAAATATAAATTGCTGCTTCATATCAGGCATATCTGTATCAAAAACAATCACAGAGGTCAACCAAAGAAACTAGCTGGGCACACACAAACAAGTACCTAACAGATCTTTTGTATTGCCAAGAAGGAAATAGGAACTTTCTCAATTTGAGGGAAAAACCCCAACCCTCTTCCTGTAAAAACTTGTGCGTGTCTCACTTGTCAGAGAACTAATACAAATCCCCCAGTGACATTGATGAAAAACTTCAAATGGCATTCAAAGGGCTTTAAATGAGGCCTTAAATCTCTTCAGCGTGAGCCACTGAAAGTCTCCCATCAATCAGTTTGTGACTGTGAGCTTGTTTATCCCTTCCTGTTGTGTTGTGAACTACCAGCTTTAATGCTACTGAGGAACCTAATTAGTCGATCATTCTTTCTGAAGTCAGCAGGATTGGAAACTGAGAGGGAATAGGTCTTTGGCTAGAAGAGATAAACAGAATTTGCCTAAAGTTGATGCATCCTTCTTTGTTTCTCCTGCAAAAGAGTAGTGTTTGTGTTTCTTTGTTGTTATTTTTCCCTACTCTTTGCAACAATCTACGTATTGCAAGAAAGAGGGGCAAAAGAGAAAATAGTTTCACCATTCAGTATAGTGAATCTTGAGTGAATGATCTCGAAAATCAGGCCAGATGATGAGGAAAGTGGGTGTGTTCCTGATTTAAGGTTATTCCAGGCCCAAAGCCCAGGTTGGCTGCAGTGACCAAAGCTGTGTTTCACTGGTTTTGCCATGTTTAACAATACCTGCCATTCTCCTGCAGGACTGGGAGAAGATGTCTTTGTTCTTCATCAGTCTCCCCACTTTAGCTGGAGAAGAGAGGATAGATGCCGTTTACAAGGCAAATAAGTCCCTGCAAATTTCCAGATTTTAGAGCAGTTCATGCTGTGGAGCAGGTGTCCACCATCCTTAGAAACCCATCAGGAATCATATAGTATTTACATCCGTTCTCACTTATGCCAGGCCTCATTTTCAAATTCCAAATTCCTAGAGCGACAAGAAGTAACCATGTACTGTCCTAACATGGGCAGCTTTATCTGACACACCTCAAAGAGACTGAGAGATGCAGTGTCAGTTTATCCAATAGTGTTATGTATGCCATAGCCACTTAGCAAGCTATTGCTGTTTTGAAAACTTATTGATTCCATCCCTCCTTCAAAGGCACAACAGAGACATCATAAACCCCACAGATTCTTTGGGTTTTCAAATCTCCAGCAGGTGAAATCCATAGAGGAACTCTACCAGAAGAGAGAGTCTTACAACACAGAGCATCGTATCTCCAAAGTAGGGGTCTGAAGGTGTTTGTTCTTGGACTGTGGCATGACAGAGAGAATAGATAAATAAGATAGGATTTGCGCTTTACACTTCAATTCAGCTACAATATAAGAGCTTCTCCAAATTTGTATTTTGAAAGGCTTCTTCAACGTTCTGCAAGTTTGCAAGCACAGCGAAAGACTCATTTTTACAGGAAAATACTCAATTTCCTGCTGCACAGCTTGCTGTGTGGGGACCCACTCCTGAGCAGTGAAAGGCAGTTCACCTCACTGCTCTCTGTCTTGGCTTTCCCAGCCTCCACACATGGTGAGATGAGGAGAGTAAAGCTTATTCCTTTTTCATGTCACTTTGAGATCTCCCAGTAACAAATGCTTTAAAATAGGTGGGATTTTCCAAGGATCTTAGCGGTCACCCCTCCATCTCAGTGTTACAGTAAAACTTGTAAAATAATAACATAAACTGAGATTATTAATAAAAAGTTACTATTAATCTATTTTTATGCTTAAATAGGAGCTGATCTCTTAATAGTCTTTAGTCTACAGTATTCTCTGTTTTTCCCTATGCCAATGATGTCTCTTGTAACCAGTCTTAAGCAAAACTTTAAATCATAGAATCATAGTACAAGCATGAGACAAACAATATCATTTATCCTCCCCAGATCATCCCATCTTTCCTTTAAGTTTGGAGGCTTCATCTCTGATGACTGTCAGCTGACAGCCCTCCTAAACATGATGAAGGTTACCTTGGGTGAGTCACTTAACTTCTTTTTTCCATTTTAAAAACTGAAATAATAATATTTATAAGTTATTTACTTCACAGGGGCAGGTAACTTAATGTTTATGAAGTCCTTCAAGATGAGGTCTGATGATGAAAACACTATGCAAGTTCAAAGTATTGTTTGGGGTTTTTTTTAATAGCTTACAGCTGCATAATTGATGAAATATTCCAAACCTAATCTCACACATATTCACTTCTGCACTATAAACCTTGATTATATTCATGCAAAAACAGCTCATACTTGACTTGTCCTGAAGACATTAACCGCATCAGTGGTCTCTTTTTGTTACTATTAGTATGTTCCAGTTGATGACATACTCTTCCATTATTTTTTTTGGCTTTAAATTCAAATTATTTGCTCCAGTCCCCAGTGAATGCCAGCAAAAGCTGAGTTTGGTATTAAATCACATTTTTAGGTGGCAGCTAATGAAATGTCCTTCTTTAATGACTGGAATTACTTGAGGCCATAAAAACCATTTAAGCTTTCCTGAAATCTACGGGGTTATGCCAACACAAAGCAGCAGAAAGTCCAGGTGTCTTCTCTTCTACCATGGTGTCTGCATGGGAAAGAGAGGCAATGGCCCCACTTTAGCTGGAGAAGAGAGGATAGATGCCGTTTACAAGGCAAATAAGTCCCTGCAAATTTCCTGAATCCTAACCAATGAGTTAAGGGGTAGGATCATTAACAGCAGGTCATAATGGAGTCCTGGTCATGTCCTTTAGGGGTTTTTTTCCCATTTATTTGGCAAAGCTCAGAATCCTTACAGTGACAACTAACGCCTGAGGACTGGTGAACCATTGTCCTTTATATCCCTTTTTGTCCTATGGGCAAAGGAAAATTCTCAATTGTTATTACACGCTTAAGGGTTTAATTTGCCAAACCACCTGCAGATTTATTGCATGTTTAGCGTTCTCATTTCCCAGAAATTTTTTAGAGGATATTTACAGACATCTCTCGGGCCCTGATCCACAAACACCTGACATCCTGTATCCTTATTCCCTTTATGAACCAGAATTACTGGATTTCACCTGTATGGGGAAGATGGCAGGAATAGTAGGGCAGGTGATGCTCAAGGCTTGACAGTCCTTCATGAGTTTAGGAAAGGTTTCTGGTAGGAAGAAAAGCTATGGAATGGTGAAATACACCTAACCCTGGACTTACACCATTTAATCTAAGTCCAGTACTGATCCTTGTCCTCTGTATGAATTTGCCAGCCTGCTTGGAAACAGTGTGTGCACCTCTAATACAGAGCTCATAGATCAGCCATACAAACAACTTCCCTAGAGATACTTAAGCAGGGATTTTTCAAGGGAAATAAAGATATGGAGAAAGATAGAAAATTACAGACTAATCAAGGTTGTGAGGGAAAGCAAACTTGAATGCAGAGGGTGATAGAATAAAAGCTCTTGACCTTTCATCCAGTTTGCTTTGGCACTGAAGAACTTTCAAAGAGATTTATCTTAAGACAGTAGCAAACACGAATCTGTGCAGAAACTCCCGAGTGGCAAACTGAGTTCCTGACCTATGTCTAGTATCTTTGCTGGCTTATGGATTCCAGTTGCTCTGTGTGAGCCTAGTGCCATACAAGAATGTCACAGAAATTACAGAGCAGAGCATTTTAATAGGAGACACTGTCAAGCATGCTGATGTTGCTGATGCTGGACTAATTCCTTCCAGCAGAAAGGAAGAGGGGAGACTGCTATTACAATGCAAAATCCCTTCTATGTCAATACAGGTGTAAGAGAAGTCAGACTTTTCAGTAAAATGAGACATACTCTCTTCTTCCCAAGTGAAACAATGAGTTCTCACAATGGGTATCAGTCCTCCTTCCCATTTACTATATCCTTTTTCCCTTTTCACAACACTTATCTCCTGCCAATCTCACAGATACTTAATTATTTCGAAGTGAAAGCACGGCAGAAAAGACAACATAAAAATGAGTGCCACATATCTGCTAGGCAGAAAACTGAGAGCTTGAAGAACACATGATAAACCTTTCTCCATTCTGCATGCCCTCTCAGACAACAGGATTTAAACCAAGTGAATTTGATGACCCGTTGTTCTACAAATGCTAGGAAGTTAAATATAATCTTAATTTTATAGTTATGTCTATACGTACCTCTTCCCTCTTTTTTGTTTTCTTGTCTTGCTCTTCTCTGTATCTTCTGCTGCTTTTCAAAGTCAATTCCACTCCATTATCCCCAAATTACAATGCCATAGAGAAATGCCATATAAATGATGGGCTTGCAGTACACAAAATTGAAAGTTAAAAGTTAGAACAGGAATGCAGCAAAGAATAGAGTTTTGGACTACATACCTCTTAATCTATATGAGTTATCCCTGCCATGGCTCTCCCTACAGAAGAAGACACGTTCCCTTCCAGAAGGATGTGGGCAGTCCCAAAATTACATGCTGCAGTAGCTGAGGCCTTGCAAAATGGGCAGCTGCAGGGACGTGTTGATGAAGGTTAATGGCCAAAAGTAAACTTCTGTGTTGCCCTTGGAGAGAGGAAACCTTGTGGAAGTCTGACCTGATGGCTCGCATCCAGAGTGGTTCCTCTAGAAAAGTGTAGATAGGCTTCCAATGGTACATGTAGATCCCTTTTTGTTCTTGAACAGGTCCATTTGGTATTTTCTAACAGTGCTGGCTAATCAGTTGCAGCCAAAAAAACCCCGTAGCTTTTTGCATGCTGTAGTTGATGGAGAGAGAATCCTCTGTTAGGTTTCCTTGTCCCACTTGCAGTGTGAATCTTTCTGCTTTCTGCTTTATTTAGACAGGGAACTCCCCTTGGCATCAAAACGGCTGCTGTGCCAGTAGCTTCAGTGAGAGCAGTACTCGAGCAGTTTTGCAAGAAGCAGCTGGGCCTTAGATAAGTATTAATCATCAAGTCTAATCATATAATGAATATGGGAGCTGTTGTGCCTCTGCAGGGTACTGTTCCAACCTTTTTTCCCTCTGCCAATCCAGCTGTGGAGCTCTTCCCTTCACAGCCTAGTCTGTTGGATGATTTTTGCCCCTTAGGAAAATAATTAGTCAGTCTTGACCCAGATTTTGTTTATTTTTCTTTTTCTTTCTATTTGTACTAAAATATGTGAATAGTTCCTGTTATTTCTGCAGAGAAGTACCTGACAGTTTTGACTCTAGTGATCATGACAGTGTTGTGAGTTCTAAGACAAAGCTGTAGAATTTGTCCTAGAAGACATCTAGTGATGATCATGTCATGTGAGGAGAGAAGACTGCCCACACTAAGTGACATGACTTGTCGATGAATCTCTTGATGGTCCTTCTTCCATCCTGCATCCCTTTTCTCTTGACTTCTGCCATGGTCAAGTTATCTGAGGTTGTAGGACTGTGTCCCTAATCTAGTCAGAGAAGCACCTGTTTTGTCTTGCTTCAAAAATCTGCCTGCAGAGGTCAGCAGATCTTCCCTCTGAATGTGACATGTAGGAAGAAGGAGCCAGTGAGACAGTTTACAATATCCAGGACTTGTACAACAGCATGAGGAGTGTCTCGGTTTGAAACAATTTGGAGGGGCAGAAAACCTTGAATGGAAATCTGCTTTCTCTGATTCAATATGCCTGTCTCCAATACAGAAGGACAGTGAGATCAAATGCACCTGGATGTAAGCAGAAACAAACTAACAAAAAACCCTCTTTACCAGGAAGAGTGCTAAACAACAATGCTGATAAAACTGGGTTAAGCTAGCCAGAAAATTCCCAAGCTCCCACCCATCGGACCGAAATAAGCTGGCAGCCACCCTCCCCATACTTGTTAACACCTGGCAGGAATAGTTTGGAGGGTCAGTGCTAGACGGAGGGTGCAGTACCAGCACACGTAGCTGGAGCAGGGCTGCAGAACCACGGGCGACTGGAAGGACACACAAGTCACCCACCAGATCCAGAGACGAGACCTGGTTACTGCAGCTCCAATGGTGGTTGTAGTCCTGATCCACCAAGATGATGGTAGGAGCCCCAGGTGGTAGAAATCCCTTGGAGTGGGGGAAGGAGACCCTTGATCTACTCAGTGACTGAGTCATCAGCATTCTAGTCTTTTCACACTTGTGGATACATTCTTCTCCCAGGATAATAGAGTACCTTAAGTCCTTCCCCACAGTCTAAATTAGTAAGCATGTTTGGGGAAAAGAAGAAAGAAAAAGTGTATACCACAATCTTTGCGTAACCCAGGACAGGGAGCTAGGACCAATGCAGGGGCTTCCCCGTAGCAGTAAGTGTCTGCTTGCAAAAGTCGCAGAGCAAATCCATTGCAAAGAAGAGATTTGAACTTACTTCTCCCAAGCTTCAGAGTTATTGCCAACGGCAGGAAGATAAGCACTGAAAATGCCCATGGACCTCGGTACTCACTGGTTTCCAGATGGGCCCCCTTCATACCCCAGCATGTTAAGAAACATTGTAAGCTCTTCAGTGTGTTTCTGTGTGGTGCAGTATGAAAAAACAGGTCTGCAGAGCTCTGCAAGGAAACCCCTGCAGGAATTTCATCCCGTTTTCTGCAGGTTCCCTGCATGGGAGAAGAGATATGTCAGAATTAGAAAGTTTAGATTCTTTGTCATTTTTCTCTAGGTGTCTCAGACAGAGCACACCATTTTGCACACCTCCTGGTGTTCCTGCAGTGGGATCCTCATGGCTGAACAAGGACTGAATGAAACGCAGTAACTGGTGGTTTCTGACTCATTGACGGGTTTAGCTACGTGCTGGAGGCATGTGAACACTTTTTGTGGGCCATTAAAATGTCTAATGCAAGTCTTGATATGTGTTTTCTAGAGACAAGCAGACTGATACCCAGATGAAGATAAAACCATCAGTGCCAAGCAGAATTAACAGTGGCTGGGTAAAGAAAACCAGTCACAACTTGCCAGCATCTAAAATGCAATTATAGGACAGAATGTTTACAAAAAATTGTTGGAGCAACCTACTGAATCAGAGAATTGACGATGCACTGTCTTCATTTCATTTTTGCTTAATATATAGAGAGTTATTTTATTAGGCAAAAAGGCCTCCCTGTTTATAACGTTGGGTTTTTTTGTTCCCGTCCCCAGAAAAAGGAAACATTTGGAAAAAATAAATAACCTGGTGATGCCTTGATTCAATATTTGCAGTGAAAGGCTGGGCTGATGATCCTTTTTGCAGACAAAGAGGCAGACAAAACACGGTGAATACCCAGGATGGCTGAAGCCCAAAGTATTTTGGACTCAGAGGCAGGAATAAGCTTTTAATTGGTGTTGAAAAATAAACTGGGCAAAGAAATAGAATAAATAACAAATATGTCAGTGGCATCACAGCAAGAGGCTGCTTTTTTCTTGCTTCTAAAGAGAGGCAGTACATCGTGTTCTTCCCAACATGAGTTCCAAACAACTTTGTTTGGACTGAGTAATTTAAACCCACGTTTCTAAAACAAATCTATCTAAATATTTTTATATTAACAGCAACACAAGAAAACCCAACTTGCCTGTAGTTTCTACACAGCAGTGATGTGTTATTGTTACTACTGCTGTTAATTACAGCTGCTATTATTGCCAGTGATGGCAGAACACAGTCCATGATCACTGTGCCTCACCCTCTTCTGTGACAGACCATCCCTGCTCCAAGTAGGCTGTAGCATATAGATAGGACAGCAAATGTTACCCCCACTTTAAAGATTATATATTAAGGGTACAAATGGTAAAAGCAATTTACAGTTCTGCAGGCTTTATAACAAAATAATGACAGCACATTCTTACTGGAAACTCAAGAAACACATTTCAGGACCACAGTGCTAATAGACACACAATGGTATTTGCACGTAAGTCTAAATGATGGTTTCAGAACTACTGACTTTAGATACAAAAATAAACCTCTGTCAATTTGGCCCAAAGCACTTAATCTGCTTGAACAATTGGGGGTGGACAAAAAAAAAAGAAAAAAGAAAAAAAGAAAAGCCATTTAGCCCTTCCACCCAAGAAGCCAAGAGGTAAAACAATCTAACTCTACAGTCTTTAGGGTCCCTTTCGAGTCCAAACTGTGTTTAGAAAAAATGTCATTTGCTGATCAACTATGTTTTTAACATAAAAAATGGCTGCAGCAGCAACAGTGAGGGAATTCAGCTGATATGGTGAGGTGGGGAGTAATGGAGGGAAAGTATCATTACATACCCAGGAGTGTGTTTATCTCTTAGTTTTCCTGAAAGCCCATTTTCTCTCCAGTCACAGAAGTTCATCTGCTTCTTAATAAAATCGGTAAATTAACAAGAATAATTTCATGTCCTTTATTAAAAAAGCTGTAAGATATCTCATTTATTCTAAGTGTTGCAGGCATAAAACTTAAGAAAAATAATTAACTAGACATGGTTGGATCTTTGGAAGAAAAAGCCTTTCTCTTGAAAGACATGCCGATTTTTCCAATTAAATATTTAGCAATAAGTGTTTCTATTATTTTTCAAGCCTTGTGCAAAGTGTTATACCATTAAAAATTAAGATTCTTAAAATGATTATTCTAAGTGATTAGCAGGTGGAAAAATATCCATAATAATTAGACTCGATTTCTTAATAATGTTCATAGAGAAAATCTGCAGGTAAATGTTACAGAAAAATCTTGATGGAATGAAAAATGACCCTAAACTTTTCAAAAGAGAATAATTTTTCTTCCTGGAGACTTTTATGTGCGTATGTGAGTAGGCAAATGAACCTTGTTTTCCTCAAGGTTTCTGCAGAAAATTCATCTTTTATTTTGAGCTAAGGGCTATTCCAGTTTTCCCTTACATATAGACTGTAAGGAAAATCATTTTTCAGGATAACAGGATGAGGAAAAAAAAGCTATTGGGCATACTGGGAAGCATCTATTTTTCAGAAATGAACTAATGGATCCAAGCCATATCTGGGATGCAGATTCATCTCGCTTGCTGTCAGAAATTTAGAAGTTAGCTGAGGTGGCTTAATTCTGTCTATAGTCAGTGGAGGGAGACGAGTTGTGGGCCGACAATTCACCCTGTCTGCAATTAGTGCCTGTGATAGATGGGATGTGCTTTCTTCAGGATATACTTACGCTCCTCACTTGGCTGTAGTGGAGCCTGGATAAATATAACTTTCAGATGAATCCTGCTCTGTCTGCTTCTCTTCAGTCATTCCTGTGAGCACACAGGAACCTCTGCCTATTTCTGTCATGGAAAAGAGATTATCAAAGCTGATTGGGCTATGAAACAAAAGGATGCTGTTTTGATATATGCAGCAAAAAATGTAGGGAAGGTTTTCTGACTGTGAACACAAGCAAATGCATCTGTTTCATTTAGATGGTAGCGATTTCTACAAACTCATTCAGGGTACTTCTCAGCTGCTTTTATAGCTGTCACCCTAAATTTATGACAACTGGATATGCAATACAGGTTTTTTGTTGCTTTTTCCAGCATTACACAGCAATTGAATTCTAAGGACTTTGCATCTTTGGTGCGGTAATTGTTGACATGAACGGATAACGAAAGAAAATGCCTTTATGCCATAAATGGAAAAACTACATGTCACCTTAAAATGTACTCTTCCATTAGGGAAATGTTCTCACACTTGGAAAGAGAAGCTGTTCTTCACAGGATCACTCCAAATTGTTTAGATCTTCCCACCTGGCAATATTATTCACACACACCTTGTCTGCTCGTTCAATCTATCTTCTCCTCTGAAGATGAAGTTTGTTTGCAAAAGAGAAGCTGTAATAAAGTTACACCTCCCTTTAAACTGACAATTCACAATTCTGAAAGAGAACTGACATCAGAAAAAGAATCCATCTCACTGCTCTTTACTTTAATTTTATGCAAATCTTGTTCCCTTCTCAAGCTTTATGCAAGCATATCTGGACAGGTCTGGCCTTTTGTTTTTGCTTACAGCTTCTGGTGCCATAAAAATGGTGACAAAATCTCAGCTTAAAAAAAACACCAGACCTGTAGTCTCTAACTTTTTAGAGCTCATGTTCACTGACCTATGTATAACTCTCCCTGTGTTATCTGGCTGAGTCTGCAGTGGCTGCTGCTGCGTAGCTGAGTGGGAGACACCAAGTTGTGGTGTTGGAGTTATTGCAGCAGGAGTCCTGTCTGATGGGGTGTGAAGTCAGCGGATTTCCATCCTGCATGCCTCTGGAAGTACTTTCCTTAAAAATGTGCTGAAAGAGCTGTAGTTCTTCTACCATAAACCTCTGCCAGTTTTGGGCTTTTTGTCTGCAAAGAGAAAGAAAATTCTAAGTGCCACTCAATAACCTGGGCAAAAATATCCAGGGAAAGCCAGCAGCTTACAATCTGCACTGAGTACATTCTCCCAGAGCAATAATTGTATTCACAAGGAAAATTTGTCAGAGGATTAAGGAAGAATGGGATAAAATGTCACATACACATTTATACATGACTGCAAAGAGGAAAGTCTTTGCTGATTGTGAGTGGTCCTGGGATTTCTAGCCACAGCTTTTAAGCAAAGCTAAATCCTTGTAAAACATTAGGTCCTGAGTCTCACCTGGTTACCCCTGCCCTCATCTAAAAAACATGTCAAAGAGCTTGATCAGAGACACTCAACTGCTTTTGGGCTTTTGGATCATTTGTTTTTAACTTTGTTCAGCCTGTGTAGAAGAAAAGATGCTACCTTAATTTTTTAGCCACACAGTCATTTATTTACCTTTCACCTTCCTTGGTAGCTTTCAAAGATAACTCGTCCAAGTTTCTCAAAAAACAGTCTTGAGTCTCCTTCCTGTGTAAAAAGCTGATCAGATGACAATGTGTGTGTGACCTGTCTAGAGTAACACCACAACGGCAGGTATTGTAAATCCCAGACTGGTCTCCTTGAACATGAGAAAAACCTCATACCCCTCTGTACTTTAGCATTTCTTCTCTGCAAATTTTAGTTCATTTTTTCAGTATTTTCTTTGTTTTCCTCTAGTTTTCCTGCTGCTTGTATATTAACAAAGCTAACATTTTAAGTCTTAAACACTTGTGGAATCATGTGTTGTACCAGAAAAAGTATGTAGAGAGACACTGGATCGTGGGAGGATGAGGTGAGTGCATTCTCTCACTGTCTGCTGAAAAAAGACTGCAGAGCAGGCTTGTCAGAGGATTAAGATGGGTTCAAGTCTTTGGTAGAAACAGGAGTATAGAAATCAGAGAAGAAAGAACATATGGATTTTTGGGCACATCTGAAAATCAAATCTGTGAGATCCCCCCTTGAAGAAACCTTGCTCCAGAAATGCTTCTGAAAAATTGAATTAATTTTTTATGAATTTCAGAGTCTCAAGGCCTGCCCGTCTTACTCACTTGAGACAATGGTCAAGCTGCCTTTTATTCATGGCTGACTGACTGCACGTGTCACATCTGTGACATCTCATACCCATACAGAGATCATCAACCCATATGAGAGAGGGGTTGGTTGTTCCTCTCTTTTCACCTCTAGCTCCTGCCCTCTATCCCCAAAGTTTGCAGGGTTATATGTGTGTGCATGTGTAATACACCTGAGTTTCTGCCAGTGGATAACCTTACTGTTAGTTTGGTAGCCCTGATGAAATTTTAATGTCCTTTCACAATAACAGTTGTTATTCTTTACTAGTCGCTGAGATTTCAAAAATATTAGATGCTTTGGTTTATTATTTGGTTAATTTTCCTAGTTAAAAGATTATCGCTAGACTAATGTACTTCTATGTCTAAAAAAAAAAACCCTAAAACCACACCAACCAACCAACCAACCAAAACAAAAAAAGCCCACCCTTTAAACTTTCGTATCTGGCAACTAAGTACCCCAGCCAAAACCAGCACAATTTAATAACCAGAGGCAGAGAAAGAGGCAATAAACAACAGCCATAACTGTTCCCAAATCCTATATTTACCTCACCCTAAAAGCAATAACAATAAGCAGTTTGGTGTGGATGGTATTAAAATAGGTTAGAAATAGCTGTTTGAAGAGACTGAACCAGATTGCAGCTGGTATAAATCAGGGTAAAACTAGTGACTTCAGAAGAGTGAGGTAGATATACTCTGAAGATTTGGGATGCTGCTTTTCATGTCTGGTGGGTTTTCTGTGTAATTTCCTTGTTTAAATGGCTTGTAAATGACTCATGCTGTAGAGAGAAGGCAACAACAGTCAGCTGGTTTTGTTGGACAGAATTTGGGCCAAGGCTATAACCTTGAATGGTTTGCACCAGTAAATTTGGGAGAAGTTAATTTTAGGGAGTTACTACTGATTACAAACTTTTTTATTGCTCCCCAACACATAAGGGCACTTCACCTGTAAGCAATTTATCAAAATTTAAAGCAATTATTTTAATTAAATAAGAATAAACTTAGTGGACAATAATGTATGTGAGTAAGATCTAATGTAAGAGAAGAAGGCCAAGTATAGATGTTCCTTGTCTTTCAGAAAGCTGAAAGGCTTGCCAGATCACGTGTTTCTAGACAGTACAGAAGTGGGATTTATTTCCACAGAAGACACCTGCTTGAAACAAACAGTCACCCCTTCTGTCTTCATCAGCTTGTGAACATTTTAATGTTGGTATAAAAACCAGAAAGCATTTCCAATAGTAGTAATTGATATCTGTTTACTTCTGTATACTTGTCTGTTATAGTCTCTGTCATACAATTAAAAAACACTTTGATGTGCAACTACAACAATTTGTCATTTCACTAGGCTAAATATTTGCAAATGATAAAGAGGACCCTAAATATTTAGGACAGTTCCGAGAATAGGATTTCAAAATTTGATTTGTTTGTTTTGACTTTGGTGAGGGTTTCTTGGTTGGTTTGGTTTTGAGAGTCTTAAGAATGGGACTCTTAACCACGCAGAACAGAGGAGTCTCTAAGTGTTTCTAGAAATCTTGGTCATGAGAACCTAAGTCAGATGACATAAGTCAAATTTGTGCAACTGTAATTTATAAGTTCCTTATGTAGCTTTTCATAGGACAGTTCAGATGGGAAGGGACCTGGGGTGGTCTCTAATTGAGTTTACTGGTCAGAGAAGCTTGTTCAGGGCTTGATTAAGTTGAGTCTCAAACTTTTAAGGATGAGAATTCTGCAAACTGTGTTCAGCATTTCACAATGGTCAGTTATCTTCATAATGAAAACCTTATTTAATATTCAGTGGCAGTCTCTCTTTGTTCAATTTAGGAGCCTTGTTATTCCCTCCCTTCCATATACCCTG
This sequence comes from Sclerurus mexicanus, assembly GCA_013396755.1. Taxonomy (NCBI): domain Eukaryota; kingdom Metazoa; phylum Chordata; class Aves; order Passeriformes; family Furnariidae; genus Sclerurus; species Sclerurus mexicanus. The sequence goes on along the minus strand of VWZF01004427.1, from coordinate 1,877,386 downwards.
GGGAGGGTAGGATAGGATCCATCTCCCTCTTCTTGGTAATGTCCTCCCAGGCAGAAGGTTACTCATGTTTTCCCTAAGCCTTCTCCTGTTCAGGGTAGTCCTGATTGCCATGCAACCTCACTCTCTCTCATTCCAGCAATTATCCTGGTTGGTTTGTTTTTAACTTCTTTGTTTGTGGTGGTGCGTTTTTCATTTTATTTTCTTGGGAGTGGTGAGGGAAGGTGTGAGAGGGGTGAGTAGGAGCACTTTCAAACTGAACAACCAAAGTAAAATGTTCAGGAAACATAATCCCATTCTGTCCTTTCAGTAATCTACTGCATACACCTGTCTGTATCTAAATATGTCAGTATGTAAGAAGAAGGTAAGAAGCAACAGAAAGCATTTGTTGTTATTCTTTCCAGCTCACCTTTTTACCCTGTTCTTCATTCTTCTTGTTTTGTTTTGTTGGGGGTTTTTTGTTTGTTTTTGGGTTTCTTTGAATTGTTAATTCTTCAGAAACTGAGTTTCCTCATTTGACTCTACAGAAACTAGGACAATGGGTAAGTATCTCATTTGTGGTGTTTAGGTGTGAGCACAATAGAGGTAATTATTAGAAACATCAACACTGTTTTATGTCAGCTAAATCCCAGCAAGAACAAATAATGAATCTTTCTTTCTCTGAAACCATTTCTGGCCTCTTCATTGGATGTAGGAAAAAGCTGAGAGATTATTTAGGCTGAAAAAGAATATTTAATCAAATTGTAGCTGAAGAGAGGTTTTGAGGTAGATGGACTAACTGTATTTGTCATACAGTTATGTATTGTAGTCCTCACAGCAGTGCAAAGAGGAGGCTTAGTTTTGCATTATAAAGTCGATCCTTGTTTGGATGCAAAAGGAGCAAAGATTCTTCAAAGACATCATCAGAGATAGGACATAAAAGCAGTCAAGCAATATGGACAGGTCCTTGACAGTCACTGCCTTACAGACATGCACAGAGCTATTTCATGTGAATGTGACAAACAAAAATCAGACTTTCTTCTAAAAATGAAGCACCTGTCAAGATCTTTTCACCCAAAGAAAGAAAATATTCCAAATATTTGAAATTGCCCGAAAGTTGTTTGTCTAGCATTTCCTGCTAAGTAGCTAAATGTCTTTGATGGGAGAGCTGGAAAAGACAGGAAATTTCACCTGCTGGGTGAAAATTAATTTCTTCCTTCCATGAAAACCAAATAAATAAAATCAAGATTTCCTGTGAGCTGTTGCTTTTAAGAAAGAAATAACTTTTAGCTTTAAAAACATTGACAGATGGTGATTTCTGAATTGGAAATCAGGTACCAGCTGTGGTCTTGTTGTCTTCAACCTACACTTGACTCTGCTGTGCTCTTCCATGTAACCAACTCCTTTGGTTATAGTGGAGCAGGTGACTGGCTGTAGCTCTCTTTGAACACTCCTCTGAATACAGCCTGCAGGATGAAGGTTCACAGTGAAAACAAAAGTAGTGGAGAGGGGCAAATCACTTGGAAGGCCAGCCTCAGCTAGTCAAGTTACTGTGTGAAATAAATATACATAATATAAATATATTTAAATATAAATAATAAAAATAAATGTATATATAAATAGAAATAGTAGTTATGCCCAGCAACTAGAGTAAAATGGCATCACTCAGTTCAGTATTGCAGTACTGAATGCATGCAAGGAATGGTTATGGGGCATACAAGTACTGTTAGAGGCCAAATTCTCTGCAGAAATTATAATGTCTCCTCTGATCATTACTACATTTAACACTGGCAGCTCAATGGCAAAACTTTCAAATAGGAAGGAAACAAAAGCACTGAACCTCACATCATCAACATCATCCGGTAGAAATCTTACAGACTCATTAGGCAGCAAATTAGCACTGTTTAGAAAAATTATGATGCAAATATGAAACACGATAATCAGCTACAGCTCATGAATTTGAATCCTCCATTTAGCTAATTGAGGAGATCTGTAGATTAGGCATATATATCCCATCCTTCACTTTCTGCAGGGTTAAAACTTCACCTGTGCTTCAGATACACTGGAAAAGTCCCTGTGACGGTCCTGACTGAGGTCTGTGGTCCCAGTGGGAGCAAAGCTACCTCAGTGATGCGTGCTCTTGGAAGCTGGCCAGCCTTTTGCGGGGAAGAGCGGTTCTGCCTTTGAAGGAAATTTAACTCTTCAGACCTTGGCAGGAAACAGGCTCCAGCTCACTGAAGCACTTTAGCACTTCTACAATGAGGACAACCCACGTGGTTATCACGGCAAGGAGTCAGGTCTCACAAGTCAGGGACCTTTGTCCACAAGGTGGTGTGAACAAATGTGATCTGCTTGATGGTATAAAGTGGGGTTTTCCTGAGAGCTGCCTACCAAAAAGCTAATGAAGAAACTGAAATTTCAAGGAAATATTAAATCATAGAGATGGTTTCCTTAGCTACATAGACATTGGGAAATAACAGGAGGAATGAGCTACTTTCTGAGTTTTCGCAGAGGGTGAGCACTGCCAGTGGAGCCCCAGAGAAAACTGTGTTGAAACCCATGCAGTACCTCACTTGCAGGTATCTGGCAAAGCAAGTATTGATTGAGGTGGCAAATTCTGAAAACCTAAAATTAAGTGAGGTGATAAAAGTACTATGTAGAGTAGCAGAACCTCCTGAGAGTACTAAATGATTGGGCAAAGAATTGGCAGAAAAAAAAAAGAATTTGGTGCTGATAGAGGTAGAGTAATGCAGATAGAGAAAGCCTGTCCTAAATACTAAATACAAACTGATTGACACCAAACTATCCTTAAGAAACATCTTCCTGGAGTTAGAGGAAAAAAGGAAAAAAAAAAAAAGGAAATCAAAGCAGAAAACTTTGTGTCACAATATTAATCCACAATGTGCCCAAATCATGAAACGCAAAAGCATTTCTAGTTGTAGCATCTTGAAGAATTGATGCAGCAGAACTAGAAAAGGTCTATTAGAGCAGTGATTAGAGTGATGAAAGGTATGAATGCTTTCCATCTGAGGGAGATTAAATAAACTAGGGTTCATCTGCATGAAAAAAGGGATAATTAAACAGGGCAGAATATGGGTCTGTGAAATTATAGTGGCAGGGAGATGATAAATGAGAAACCATTATTCACTGTTTTGGATGACACACATATGAAAGGCCATCAATTGAAATTGTCAAAAGACAAGTTCCACCTAAATTGTAAGAATTTATTTCTCCCATCTTTCAATTCATAAAGTGTTATTAAACCCAGAGATACCACCTCTGGCTTAGGAATGTGTTGAAGTGCGTATCTTTGGTTCTGGGACAGTAGGTAAAGAAGAAGCATTATATGCTTGTCCTGCTTTTAGGATTTCCCTTTAGTATCCATGGCTAGACATAGCTGGAGACATTTTGGGGAACTAAATGCTCTTAAGAATTAGGTACCAAAAAATACTGCAGTTATATACACTTGCAGATAAACCAGAATCGGAACTGTTGTCCTTGTTACAAAGGAGGCTCAGGCTGAAGTTGTCCATCCGAACATGACTGGCTCCTGTGGTGAATTATAGATAACTGCTATAAAAGTCCTAAAATACTCATAGAAACTTCTTCCCCGATTCTTTTCTAAACGTAGTTAGTTAGTCTGGAGTAAAGGTAGACATAATGTACTGAAGGGAAAACTTAACAGAGATGCACTGAGTTTCAGTTGTTTCAGTTTGAATATTCTGGGGTTTTCTTGTTTGGTTTGGGGGTGGTTTTTTTGGGTTTTTTGTTTGTTTGTTTGTTTAGTTGGTTGGTTGGTTTTTGTTTGGGGTTTGGGTTTTTTTTTTAGTTACCACTGTTCTTTAATTAACATTTGTATGCAGCCTTAGTATTGCTCCTGTGTGCCTCTGCCTCTTTGTCTACTTTTCAACAATAAGCTTTACCACATGGGACTGTGGAGAGATAAAGTGTCTCTGTGATGCTTACCTTGTTGGGTGTTCTATGCTATGTGCAACAAAGCAGTCATTCCAGCCATCTGCTTTCCCTTTGAATTAGGAGATATCTTACATCCCTGAACTCTGAAAACTGGAATCATTGCTGAGACATATAATTTAGCATCAACAGCACAATAGGAGTACTCGAGTGCCCTGACAGTAACCCATGTGCAGGTGCACGGTCAGAAAGAAAATACACATAATTAATGAACTAGGCTTCTATTTCTGGCATCTGTCATTAGTTATAAATAGAATAATAGAGGATTTGTGTTGGAAAACAGCTTGACAGCACATGTTACTTCATGTTCTAAGCTGCTGTTTATATGGGCATTACTAAAACTGCTACTATACACGAAGAACTACTAAAAAATTCCACGAAAGCAGTATAATGTTATTACAAAAGAGCAGATGATCTCACTACAGATTAGCTTTGCTCTTAGCTTAAGGCCATGGTTCAGCTCTGCAAAGCTACAGTTATGGTTTCTTGATTTACAAATCTATTCCTTCTGTGCATTCAAAGCTGCCTTTATTTTAGTGTCAAAAGTTATCACTCCTTTTAACACTGCAAATGCAGCCCAGATATGAGGAAAGGAGCTGAATTTGTCTCCTAACAAACCTGTCTTCAAGAAAATTTTTAATTTTGAATAATGAAGGTAGAGTCTGCCCTCAATCAGAGACAGGATGTGATTATACAAGTTTTATGCCACACAGAATATTACTGGTGATGATGAACAAACTAGACAAAAAGCAGCTGGGCTTTACAACCCCTGGATGTAGGTAGAGCTGACCGTTAGAAAAATCTTTCTATTTTTTTCCTTCCAACTGTACAGGTTGCTCTGAGAGTTATTAGGAGAGAAAAAGAGTGAAACTTAGGTTGATGTTTCTTTCTTTAAAAAAAAAACAAGTACATTTGCAGACCAAAGAAGACAAAACAAAAGATTCAATTCTCAAAATCACCCTGATACAAAAAATGTGATTTGATTTTTTTTTAATCTGAGCTGGTTATGTTTGGTCACCACATGGTCAATTCCTAGAGTTTGCTTTACTCACCAGCTAAATGTGGGCAACTGCAAGATTTCCATGACCTCAGAGGACCCAAATATCCTGAACGTGCAGTGTCTGAAACGAAGGGAAATATGAAAGAAATCATAAGCTTTCTTATTTGAGGTGAATGAGTGGAAGCAAAATTTAAAATTCAGTGATATTTTTGCTTTTCTTTATTTTTCCAGTCCCTTTCCTCATCCAAAGTGTAGCCTACAAAATGCTTCCCCCTCCCATTTATATTCTGGATATTAACATACAGAGCACTTTTGTTGCTGAGTGATCCTCTAATAGGCACCTTTCCCATTCTGTTGCTAGGAGAATATTTTCCCCTTAACATATGGTTCTTGTTATGCTGTAATTTATTGTCACACAGCTATTTGGTTGTTTAAAAAAGTTATTTTTATTGCCCTTAAGAAAGGTCATGCATGATTATTCTTGTCACTCTCCTTAATGAACACATGTGGCTGGAAACTTAGACTAAATCCAAAAAGTAGTAGTGAAATCTTAATTTATTCAAACTCACAAGGAAGGAAAAATGTATTTGTCAAGACACAGCACAACTCTGAGGCAGTTACTCTGCTGTCAGCACACAGTCTGCCTCCTCTGCTGCTGTACAGCTCTGGGACATCGTGATGTGTTGCATGACATCCATAGTCAAAAGTTTCTAGTGTCATGTCAAGTTTTAATGTTACTTCTTGACTCAGCAGTGTTAGTTCTAAGAATTATTTCTCTCTGTAATTTATCTTTTTTATGATGAACAGAAGTTCATTTTTATACAGAGAGAGTGTACATTATTAAGTTACTTTTAAGCCCTTTGTGCGATGGTTTGTAGCCATTTAAATTAAAAAATCTATTTAGATTCCTAAATTAAAATAATAATCCAGCCCCTCTGGATAGCAGTTGCTGAGCAAATACAGATGTTTCCAGTGAAAACTCAGTAATTCTTCAGCTTATTTCAGAAAGTTTCCTCCTAACAAAATGCCCATTCAAGAAACCTATGATATGAAAAATGAAGGTTAAAAAGTCAATTATCTCAGTGCACAGTTCATGGTCTGAAAAGAGAAATATTCATTTCAGATACTCTGTGTGTTTGATTTTGCATGGAGCATATTTTATTCTTCACTTAAAATATGACATGTTTAGTGAGAGGCATCTTGATATTCTATCTTAAATAATATAAAACAGTGTAAGTAAATGCCTTTGAAATGTCTTGAAAAGCGTGGAAGAACCATTTCTACACTGTAGTTTTAGCAAAAGTCACTCTCCTTCCTGTACCAATACAGGTACACAAGACACTTTTAGTGCACTCCTTATGGCAATGGCTGCTTAATGGCATTCTCTAACCAAGATGTGTGTAATGATACCTCACAGGTATCTTTGCACCCTGCCTTTCCCTGCGGACACGAAACCAAATATAGCACCAGGGTGCAGAGCATTTGCAGTCCTTCTTTGAGTTTATGAGCCTTTTAGTGGAGCCTAGAGACCAGGCAGCATGGCATTTTTTTAGCACATGTAGCTAAAGCTAAATATGAAAATTCACATATTTGCTCTTACACATGGTTAGTTGGACCCTACATCTATGCTTTTTTTGATGCTTTCATATGTCACAGAAGCTTCTGCAGCAAGTCTATACACTTATAGAGTAAGACATCCTGTATGTGGCTTCATTCAAGACTTTTGATAACAGCAGCCACTGTGAGGAGGGTAACAACTTCTTCAGCTTAAAAACCAAATAAAATGTGAACAGCCTTGACTGTGAATTTAGCATACATCACTGAAGGCTTTACCAGTCCATATCTATTCTTATCCTGCTTCCAAAAGAGCAACTGGAAAGAGGAGACAATGACACAGGAAGGCAACATCTGCACTCAGCATGACTGTACAGAAATGCTGCCTTCACCTTAGCTGTTTACCAAGGAAAGCTGGAAAGGAACAAAGACAAAAAAAAATTTTGAATTTTTCAATTCAAAAAGAGGTGAAACTTCCACCTGGTATTTTCCAGGCCAAGCATTTCTGGACTTTCAATCCAAAGTGCTTCCTGTTGACATTTACAAGGCAAAATATCTCAGTATTTCTTTTTGCAGTGACTGTTGTTTCAAGTTTTATTTATTGTATAGAAATAATCCATGTCTTTACAGAAAACACTTTCTTCACCTGAAGTTAATACTTTCTGTCTTTTCAATTAACCAAAGTAATGTGCACACAGTAAATACTAGGCTAGGAGTCCATAAACCCTCTTTTGTTGGTTGGGGTAATTTACTGGGGAGTTGTTGGGTATTTTTTTTAGTCTCATCTTTCTAAAATTAAGAATCAATGATGAAATAAGGTCTAAATGGTCAAAATTCTTTAAAATTAAGTCTATTGCAAGATAATTTGGCAACAGGCAGATACAAACTAAGGACCACTATATTCTGTTTTATATAATGAACATCAAGTGAGATAGCATCAGATAAAAATGTAATTTCCATTCTCTGTGCATAATTCACTTTATTAGAGGCAGTGGTGCATAACTTCAGACATTTAGCCATATCCATGCAACCTGATCCTATGATGATGTTTATGCTTACAGCAAAATGGAAATACTGTTTCAGAGATCAGAGCACAGATGACTGGCAAAATAAGTCAGCTTAAGGGAAATGATGGAGAAATGTTCTTGGAGTTTTCATATAATGATTTAACTTTAATCGCAGAGATCAGAGTGTTCTACTGGAAAAGCAAACAGGGAATAGTTTAAAATATTTATTTTAAATTGAACAGGGGAAAAAAAGCCCTCCCATAACATGTAATTGCAAGTGTGTTATAGGGTAAAACATTAGAAATGCTAGTTGATGACAAATCCTTTAATTAACATACGATAACTGGCTTAGGTATGCAGCAGTGAAAAATTAGGTTGCTTTTACATATTTAAGAGGTTAGACTATTAATCAGGTAAGAGCTTATCATTATTATCAGACCAGAAATGATGCAGACAGAATAGTTAAACACAGATTAGCCAGAATACATTCCCCAGTGTAAATCAGGCTGCAAATGCATTTTTTTCACTGCTAACCAATATTTCTGGTACCAGATCCTCCTTCTGTACAGCAAGGGAAATGGGACAGGCAAGTACATCTTTTTGATGGTAAGGCAAGGTTTGTGTCTGTTCCATTCCTGATTGGCCTCAGAATTTTTATCTGTCAGAAACTTCTTCTTGAACATACATGCTAAAAGTTTGTTGGAAGCTCCAGGACAGGAGCCATGGTAAGACATACAGTTTCAACCCCTCTTTCCTTACTCCAGAAGGCAAGAGACAGAATTATCTCTTGTTCTGAGGCTGCTGGAAAACCTGTCCATAAAAAAACCAAACTCAAAATGTACTGCGTTCTGTCAAAAGCAGCAAGAACTCTCTTCAATTTCTTGGCTAGTGAACACATAGGAAAGCAAAACATTAGAAAGGCAGATGTCTTCTCTCCTTGAGCAGAGCCTGAGAGAAAGAATAAACCCCATGTGGTATTTGCACTCCTGAGCCTACTATAGGATAGATGCACTACTCAGCAATAAAGAACATGTCAAGGACAGAGTTGTTCCATGTGACTTACAAGGCTCCACAAACTCAGCTCCAGGAACTTATCTGCTGCTGGGAACAGTAGGAACAAAACAGTGTCAGTCATGAGCTGTCCTTTGCCTTCTCGGGATGGACAACTCTTTCACACAGCAGCACATGAGAGATGGTGTGAGCAGCACTCCTTCAGGCCACCAGGTAATGTCTTCTGTATGTTGGAGAGTATCTGGTGTAGTGGATCAGTGTAAATGGAATGAGATGGGCCATGAACATACAATCTCATCCCCCTCTCCTGGGAATAATTGGCACTGGGGTAAATGGGACCATGCATTTTGCCATGAAAAGTTACTTTCTCTGGCTGTCTGAAGGAGGAACAATGTATAATTTAAACTATTTCTTTTCCTTTGCTTTCAACAAGTTTCTCATCCTTTGCTTTGGAGAGATATAGCCCTGTTGAGATTGGTGGGGATTTTTTTTAAAGTAGTTAATGTTTCTGCTAAGCAGTTAGGAAGCATCCAGCTGTTAAAAGCCTTTAATTGGTGAGTCTGCACTACTTCAGCCCCTAAGGGCTGGAGACAAATAATTTTGTCTTTTAGAAATACCAACAATAACTGCAGATGTTATTGAAGTCAAGGTGAAAACAGAAAATGTTTTCTTACTAAAACCACCAATTCAGGAACTAAGCACATCTTTTTCTGTGAAATTGCAGTGGGATACCCAAAATTTTCCATGCTGCAATCTGATGACTTGTGCTTAAATTGTTTTATACTTCATTAAGACCCAGGCTACTGAGAACTACGTCATCAGTAACCCCAAAAATTGACTTGGGATGTTGTCAATGAATCTCTGTTCATTACACTAGAGCTTGAAATACAGCTGTATCCACCAGTACATTTTTAACTTTTCTTGACATGATAATTTGAGATTTCTGTGGGTTTCAGTGCACTGAAACAGATACCTAAGCATCAGTGGTTGAATTCTGGCTCATCTTCAGTCTATACAAATATTTTATTTCCTTTAGTTATTTCAGAAATTTGGTCTCTGTGACAAACATGACATCTGTTCCCCACCTGAAACCTGTGTTCTTTGTCTTTATACCACCGAAGCTGCAATTCTGCAGTAGCTTCTTCTAAACTTTTTATTTGAAGTTTGTACTGCTGTCTTCTGTGCAAGCATACAGAAGTACAACAATTGTCTTGCTGCCTGGCTCAAAATTCAGCTCCACGTACTTTGTATTGTCCTCAGGTTTTCTCTGTGCTGTGGCTGCTTTAATTTGTTACCAATTAATGGCATTGCCATGACTGCTTTGGGAAAGTGACTGACAGAAAGAAATGGAGTTTAGGAGTATAAGAGAAGGGATTAAAATATTTTGGAGTTATGGGAGTAATTAATTAGCAAGGTGGCTCTAGAAGACAGGTGGTTAATTCCCCAGAAAAACGCCTCCTGTAATCTCTATTTGCCTTGTGTTTCCTATAACTTGTGTTCAGACCATACCATTGCCTGATTTCAACTCCACTTACTGCTTGTCAAAGAGGGACTGACTGTTGCTTGTCAGTGTAGGTGACCTGCAGGACGATCTGTAGCTTGGTATCTTCCCTGGCTCCTGCAAGGCAAAAGATGGGAATTTCTGCTCTCATTGCCTGAGGCACCTGATGCCCAAGTCCACAGGACATCAGTCTGGCCTGCCAGAGGCACACTGTCCACAGAATCAGGTGTGTCTAAGTCAAATTCTCATCCAGTTCAATATTATGGCCTGACAGGGTGTAAACGAGATAATTAGATCAGGTGAGAGTTAATCACGTATTTACAGCATTTACTGGATTATGAAGAGATAAAACCATAAAACATGTTATTTATGACTTTATTGAATTCTTAGTTGAGAGGTAAGGATTTCTTCCTCATGTAACTGCTCAGTCCTTAGACTAGAGGCATATCTCAGCAAACATCAGCTTCTGCCAGGACAGAATGTCCCTGCTCCATCCTTGCCTTTAAGTCTAGCTCACCATTTGGACGCTTGTTTCATCAGGCACATCAGGACATGAGAATGGTGTTTCAGTGCAGATATCTCTGAGGAGTGTATACTGCCTAAAAGATTCAAAGCATGTACTTTGAATACTCCCTAACTCCATAACTCCCTTTCCTTGAAATATTCAAGGCCATTGTATGTAATGATCTTTATGTCGCGTGGTGCTGTTTAGTGTCAGGAGACTGCTATGGGAATGCTTTTGCATTTTTGTAAGAATTCATGTTAAATGGGAGGGTTAGTGATGTGCTGACTCTTCATCCCTTTGTATGCTCCACTATGATAACAAATCTACATTTTTGTAAATTCTTTCACATTCTGCAGTAATTTGCCCTTCATTTTCCCCTGCCATATTCCTCCTGCACATGACCCAAAGCAAGACACAACGTGAGCCTTCTTACTTGCTTCACAGTAGCTTTTAATGTACTTAATAATAAAAGAGCACCAGTAATCTATCTGACAGACCTAACAGTGGTTTGGAATGCCAGAACTGTGTGCTTCCCATGGATTCCACACAAGCCAGAAATCACATAAATGCCTTGTCAGCTTGAGTCCCTCTATCTTCCTGCTTTGACATATCTAATCAGGTCTGTCACAATTCCGACCTAAAAAATGGTTATCCGCCTTATATAAAGGCATTATTAGAAAACTTTTTAAATTAAGAAGGGCATAAGGAATTGAAAAGTGTTATGCTTCACAAGTCCTGCCTTTCTCAAAGGCTTCTATATCAACATTGCTGATTTTATACATCAAAACCTAATGTTTCTAGATGCTAGTGTTGAAAATCCAAACCACAGTGGAAAATTGAACTGCATTCTTTCTCCATCATCAGAAATGGAAGTCCTGAAATCAGAGCTGAGCTGACAGGTTTGTTAATGATGTGTGAAGCAACACTGAATCCAACTCAGCCTTCCGTGGCTGTGTTGGCTCTGCAATGATAACAGTAGTAAAATCATCATTACAGTTATCACTAAAAAAAAAAAAAATAAAAAAATTCCCAAATGCAATTCAAAGAACCACAGAGGGAGCCAATACACTGAGTATGAAGATGCTGGCTTCTACGATCCCTCTGTTTGCTATAAACACATTTTTAAGTGAAAATTTGAGTGTGTGTTTAATTGTTGCTGTATTTATGTAGAAATAAAATGTAATCTGATGACACAGACTTCCTTGGAAAGTGAAGTCATATTTATAACAAGCTTGGAAGAAAGCTAGGTGCCTCTCTAAAATAACTGAACAATAACTAGTCAAAATCAGGGAGTGGAACAAAAATTTGACATGCTGAGAAACTAAAATAGATGGTCTTAATCTCTCAGAAGCAGTAAGCCATACAGAAGTTGTGAAGTTAAATGTGAAAAGACAAAAATCTTTTAATAGATGTAGGAAGGTTTCTATAATACTGGTAAATGGCTATGGCTAATAGGTTTGAGATTTTGCAAAAGAAGATGTAAAAGAAAGAACAGAGCTGCATTCCTTGAAGAATACCTGCCACAAAATATTATACAATGCAGTATGTTTTCTCATCTCTTCTTATGATGATGTGTTTAGGGATGAGTTTGGAAGGAAAACCTTATGGGATTATTTTTCTTATTTTCTCTCCTTGGATTTATCTGTAAAATAGGACTGTGTGAATGTCAATGGCTGCTTGTCATTGAAGACATAGTAGCACACCATCTGAATTCACAGTTTTGCATTACAAAGCACAGTATTTAAAGGATTAGAATATAATTTCCAGATAATTTTTTTAAAAGAGGATCTGGCAGTCCAAGAGGAATACACTAGGTAGTGCTAATTTTTGTCTCATTCTGTCCCTAAATAAATGTCATACTGTGAATAAACATCTTGGATGTCATCCAAGTATAAAAGATCACAAACAGGAATTGTGCAATATAAGTAAATCAGAAATCCTGGTACTGATTTAAATAGGACAAAGATGTTATTCATGATCAGAAGTAAAAGTTTATGAAGGAGGCTTTTTAATTGTACATTATCTTGTGATTTTACTTCAAATGGAAATGTTTCATGCATGACTATATCTCATTGCTAAAAGGCTGTTACTTTGGAGTCAAGCTACCATAAAAATCTAGTCCTCAAACTGAGTCAACTTTCAATTATTTAGTACTGAACAACTTCCTTTTATTCCTACTATGACAAATACTTTTGGTTCATTGAGTTACCCCAAAAACCAGATTGTGAATATAAACAGGTTTAGAGAACGTAAGATCATGTGTCATCTTTGCTCTTTATTCATACTAATCATTAACTATTTCTAATCAAAAGCTTTCCAGGCAAAAGTCCCTCCAGTTATTCTCCTGAGTTAGAACCGCGGGCATCAGAAAGTTTAAAAGTAAACAAAGCTGAACATTCACCTCCTTATTACTTGTTTAAGTTACAGCAAAGACCAGGCTGTTTCCAGACAGAAAGAGTCACAGACCAGAGTTCAGCAATGCAGTAAATGCTTGTTTGGGGCTCCTTATGGTGTTGAATGAAAGATAATAAAGACACATGATGTTCTACTGCTGTAAATTAGCACCACTAGTTGAAATTTGTTCATTAACTTTTATACCTGTGATTATGACATTTGACCAGGTACACTTTATGACATTCTAATGTTACGCTATACCAAGTACTGCAGCTTCTTCCACAGCTGACATCAAAGCAAAAAGTCAGTATAATCTTTGCACTGTATGTTCCTGCATAGGAGAGAAATTCAATCATACGCACACATTTATTTGGATTAATCTTATATTAGCAAAAAATTCCTGCAGTGGCTGATCAGATATTTAGGACTGTGAATCCAGACTCACTATCACTGCCACAGACCGTGTTTAGTGCTTACTGTGGAAAGGCATGGAGCCAAATTGAAACTTCAGTCATCCATTTTGGATTGAGTCTAGAACTCTAGTTCCTCCTGTCCCAGGCAGCTGAAGCCTCAGTTGTTTTCTCTGCTTTTGAAGGAGCAAAGTTTTTACCTGCCCTGCTCCTGTAGGAATATTGTTCCTGAAGCTCATCTCTCTTGTGCTTATAAACCCTTTAAAAGTAACCTGGATGTAGACATGGGTGATTTATCCTGATCTGCTTTTGTGCTAGCATTTGCCCAAATTACCCTCCCTTTTTAATTTGATTGTAGGACACACTACCCTTAAAATGAGCAGTTGTATCTTCTACCACCTTCCAGTCTGCTAAGCTTTAAGTCTCAAGTCTTCAAGTTTATTCTGACAGAATAAACTCTCCTTTCTTCTGCTCATCCCATGACTTTCATTCATTCAAGCTCATACTGAACCTTTCTGGGCAGTGACTAAACTTGCACTACACAGTGCCACCAGTACTTTCCCAGGGATACACTTCTTTGCTAAACACTCCCCATCTTCAGTATTTGCAGACTGCATTTGCTCTCTCTATTGCTGCATCCCATTGGTGTACTCAGGCCTTCATCAACCAAAGTGCCAACCTTCATCTTTTCTCTTGGGTCCAACAGGCAAGACCCAGCTTGCAGCAGAATTTCTTAGTATAAGCCCTTCTGTGTATGGTCTTGCACGTTGCATTGTTAGCATTTGATTTAATTTCTATTAACAAGGTCAAGCATTAATTTTTACAATATGCTGAGCCTTATCAATATTGATAGCTTCCAATGTGACATTGACAGCTACTTTCATTAAAGTATGGTGCCCCTCTCTGTTCGAATCACTAATGAAAAATAATAAGGAAAGGAAGTATAGTTAGGTTCCAAATAATCATGTCTACGAGATCTACAAGATTGCATACACTCTGGTAATGTTTTATGTTATTTACAAAGAACAGCAGTGATTGTTTCCTGGTTTATTCACTACGCAATCTCGAAGAACGTCCATGGAAGTACATTGTGTACTTCTCCATCATTGCAAGTTTCGGAGGGCAGTGAAGTGGTTGGACACTTACCTACAGCCTAATAGGTGCTAAGTATTGAACTTTTCCAGAACACTAAGAATGATATAAAAATGTTGTTTTTTAAAAAATAAAAGTTTATGCTTTCTACACAGCACCAACACTTAGCTAGTCACCAAAAGAATTAACTCCCTGTTCTTCTCAGATTTTGTAAAAATAACCAGTAGACAGATGTTCATATAACATGTGGTCATGAGAATAATGCATCTTTATGGTACAGAGGCTGGCAATTTAATGTGAAAGACTAAGGGAATAGTACTAGAGGTCTGCAGGGCAGCCAGCAATCCAGATGCTCTGCATCTGATTCTGGATTTATCCTGGGAGATAACTGCAGCATAAACTCTGCTCCTCCTCTGGCACATTGGAGAAACAGGGAAGGTCAGTGGTGCTGGTTGTCCAGAGCTGAGCCCTGTCTTTTTTCACTCAGGACATGCTAAGATTGACTGACCCATTCATCCCTCTTTACCTCTACAACTAAAGCAAACAGGCCTCTGAAATAAGTCAGTGCTTAGAAGGACTTCAGAGGTGGATGCTACAGAAACATTGCTGTATTAACCTTTACAGTCACTGAGTGACTCTGGTGCTCTTCATAAAGCCAGTAGAAATAACTGAAAATCACAAATGAGCCTCCAGGAGAAAGGAAGAAAACCCATTGACATTTCTGATGGGCAAGAGAATGATGTGGCACAGCAGGATCAAGATGCTCTCCTTGACAAGAGAGACAAATTTTATGTGTGTGCCTGGGAAAATGAGAGCTGGGGGAGAAAGTACATTTTGAGGCAGCCTAGGGAAAAACCACATATTATTCATTTTGTCCCTGGCAACCTGTACACTTATTAATACTACAGAAAATTCCAGTATGTTGGCATTGATTTTTTTTTCTTCAAATCTCAGCTAAAGTTAAAGAAAAATGTGCAACAGAACATTCAAACATTAAAGGGGTTGCATTTACTTGCAGACTGATGTTGGTCCAGCTGAAAAGCTGCAGCTCTTCAGCACAGTTTGTTTCAAGACTGTTGTGCTTATTTTCTTGCTCCTTCATGCCCTGTAATTTATTCATGATGCAACCCTACCAGGAACTGGAAACAAAATTATTCCTTCCTCTGGTAAAAAAAAATCAACTAAAATTATCTTATTTTTCAAACAAGAAATTATTTAAACTGACAAAGCTATTTCTTACATTAAAAATATTTTCAGTGTAGAGTTTCATGCAGTCCTAATTTGAGCCCATTCTAACAGATCCATTTGAATGATGAAGAATCAGACCACAACTTTAGTGCTGTATATATAAAATGTATTCCTTCTTTGGCAAGCACCGTGCCCTTTCCATAATGAAATTAGGGTGTTTTAGTTTGGTGCCAGAGACAAGGCAGAGTCAGGTTCATCCAGCGTAAAGAGAACGAATATTGGTTTTGTTCCCAAAAACTGTCACAGGTGTGATGTGTGCACGGTGAGCAGCCGGCACACTGGAGAGCCTGGCTCTCTGTCCCATGGCCGAGACCCACAGCCCCATTACTGGTTCATTCAAGGGGCAATTCATGTTTGTGCTTGGTCTACTTATCAGCATAAATTGCTGCATTTCAACCTCATAAATACTCAAAGGGCAAGTTTTACTGATGATCTGTTCTTGTTCCAAAGCCTCTGCCTGTTCTGTAGTGCTGTTTGGGGTCTGAAGCTTGCTGCTTTGGGAGGTGCCTTTAAGTGTAGGTCAGCAGCAAACGTAAGCAAGCTGGAATCATACCTAAGTCCTGCTATCAAACAAAACTTGGTGTTGGCTGAACAAATATTAAGGAAGAAAGAACTTTAGGAAACATCACTGTGAAAACAAGGCACCTGCTTAAGAGCAATCAAAAAGCCTTGCAGAATTCCTACACCCTAGGTTTTAAAATATTATTTCTGGGATGCAAAATAAAAACTGCTTTTTTGGTTCTTTTTTTAAATTTTGATTCTCAGTAAGTGGGAATTCTGGAAAAATTTTGCTGTTACATGTATCTGGATAGCTGTATTCTCATTAATGTTTCTTCTGCTTCATCTCTGAGGAATTTATGGCATGAATTTACATTCTGAAGACAGTAAATTTGCACAAAAAGACTATACTGCCTTGTGCTCTTCCCACTTCAATACACCCAAAGGAAATATATAACTACAAAGATAAGTTATATTTTTCTTTCCCAGGTTTTAAAGTTACAGGACAAATTGTCAGCCTGACACAATGATTAACACACTGACTTTCTTTTAATCCTTAAAGCAGTTCAGTATTTATTTGTCTCCTGTATTTTACTTTTCTAAAACTGAAGCCTCCAGAACTGAAGGCTGTCCTGAAAGTCTCCACCAGTGCAGAAAGAGAGTTCTAAATAAAATGTTTCCTGAGCATTAGGTGGAACCACATTTTCTGAAAGAGAAAAATTACATCAATGGTACCAAAATTTCAGTCTGTTTTAAGGTAGTCTATATCACCAACAACTTCTATTCCAATAGGATGATTCTTTGTCAACGCAACCTTAGTATATTTTTCCTACTTCCTGTTAAATTATCTGCCAATTCACCAGTAGTGATCAAATCACCAAGAGTCTGCTAAGAGCTCAACCTTCATACTTATCCAATTCCTGTCCTGCAGAGAAATAATTCTTCTCCTGTCTTCTCATGAATATGTCATTAATGAGTGCAAGAATTACTATTTTCACCTTCCTGATGACCAGAAGAATGTAAATGAAAATGAGTCTGGTGACAGGAGCTTTTCAACTGTGTTGACTACCATTAGAAGAAAATCAGTCTGGACCTGGAATCTGTATAATTACTTTGTACCTGCAACTGTTTTTTCTTGCATTCAGTGTGAAAAAGCATTATGTATTCAAGTAGTCTGCTGTATTGTATTGAGCTGTACAGGAGAAACAAATCGGGTTTCAGCAGGAAGTTACACCAGTGAAGGGTTTTTTTGGTCTTTTATAGCCTCCCACTCTGTTTAAGATGGAACAATTTAGATTTAAAAAAATCCGTTTATCTTTGCGTATCTGGAGGCTAATAAGTAATGTCTCATTTAAAACAAAAATAGAAAAGAAGAAAAAACACTAAATCACTTTAAAATGTAAAAAAAATAATGGAAAAAAGAAAGTCCTCCTTTGGAATGTACTTTGTAATTAACTAAAAGTAAATAGGAGAGGTTGTCAGGACTTGTAACAGATGGTCCTTACTTTAATGTCATCTCAGCTTTTAGCAGTGCTGATGAGATTAGTGAGAATGTTCTGAACCTCTTCCTGAGGAGAATACTGTGGATGAGCACATTTGCTCATGATTTGAGCAATATATTCTGTTTATCAATGGTTCTTCACAAAAACAAAGAATTATTGATCCCCTCGAGATGTGGTCACTGCTTGGCAGGTGTGAGTAAAATATTTTACAAGCTCTAATACTCCTGTGACACATCCTGTCCTTTGGGTGGTGATTTTTTTTTTATAGTTTTTTTCTGAATTTGTAGAAATAACTCTGTAAGTTTAAAACTTTCTTGCTCGGAGTGAATTTTTTCCAACTTTTGCATAAACAGAATAGTGGTATATTTATCTTTCCTCCATTGTCTCCCTCCCATTGTATTCCACTGACAATAGCAGAGGGGGAGAGCTAACAGCATGCATGGGAACAGTCTCATTATTTGTGAACTGATTGTGTGTGGAAAACATCTGTTTTCTGCCTAGCTTCACTTGTTTGTACACATTCACAATGATGCAGTGCTGAGAAGAAAAAGGAAAACAAAACACAGCAAATCTGCCCTGCTTGTTGATTGTCTCAGTGTCTCTCAGCCCCACTTGTGCAGTAGCTCCCAGCCCAACAAGAAATGATAAGCCACTGAACTGAGCGTATTTCCACATTATCCCTCAGAAAAGGTTCTCTCATAATCCTCAGCTTTTGTAGAGGAGTCATGATAAAGAGCATGGCTTCTTCCTTAAAACAAATAGCAAAGGGGAAAAAAATCTTCCAAAATGGATGTAGAGTGAATCCTCTTCCTCCTCCATCCTCAAAAATTAAATCTGATCATCTACTCCTTCAATTCCGCCATAAATGTCTTCTCCTTCATTTATCACCTAGAAATACGTCTGCGTTCAATGTCAGTTCATGACACTTGGTTAAAAAATAATAAAATTCTGTCTTTTAAAGTATCAGTTATTCTTACCATGGTGAAATCCAGCAGTCCAGCATCAACAAGTAATCTTAAAAGAGAAAACAAGTGCGCAAAATACACCACTATCTGACAATCTGCTCTCAGCGTACTACAGTTTGCTAATGGTGAGCAAAAATTAAAAAGGCAGAGAGGACACTTCTTCTGCTCACCTCTGAACCCACAGACCCTGTAAACAGTATGGGCACATTATTTTACAGGAAAAATATCAGTAAACTTCCTGCAAAATCGATTTTGTAATTCAAGATTGCAAGTTCTCTGCAACTTTTCAATTTCTATCATCTATTGTTAGGCTGAGCTGTTTCTCTTACTAACAGTTCTTTCAGTTCACTTTTCTCCACTCTTCAGTCCCCCATAAGTTACCAGTCTGCAAAAAGCTGGCAATACTTCATGATTCTTGCAGTACAGCCTGCTAGTTTTTGCCTTAATGCACTTCTTCTATTGTTTATCTTGTACAATGCACGCAAACTACAGCATCCAAGACAATTGTATCACAGAACTAATAATGTTCTGGTGTTGGAGAGGGCAATGATCTGGTTGTTTGGGGTTTTTTCCCCTTGGACACAATGTATTTGGCTTTGTCAACTTTTCTATTTAGAAGTTGGAATAGTACCTATAAAGGAGTGCCCTTGGGCCACCCTCACTTAATTACAGCTCACGACCTCTGAAAGTAATTTTACTTTGAGTTCTGCAATCATGACATCCAGCTCTTGCACAGTGCTTTTCTTGTGTAGATCTCAGAGCACTCGATGCAGGAAGTTAGGTCATTCTGCAGATGTAAAACCTAAGAAATGAGATGATGGAGGCACTTGCTGCAGATTCATCCAAATTTTCAGTAGGAAAAAACAACAAAAACTACATAGAAGAATATTAGTTCTTAGCACTCTAGACATTACAGCATAGCTATCTCAAAGGCAAAATACAGTTTCCAGTATAGGAGACAAGCAGAAATACTAAGATAAATACTAAATACAAAGGAATTAAAAGCATCCCTCGGAACATTTTCCAAATTTTAAAATGTATCTCTTCTTTCTTTAACCTATTCCCACAGGAGAAGATCAGAGAGTCACAGAATCACAGGATCTGCTGAGTTGGAAGGGACCCACAAGAATCATTGAGTCCAACTCTTAACTCTGCACAGGACCATCTGCAAGAGTCGCATCACGTGCTCAAGAGTATCGTGTTCTGGTATAGAACCAATACTTTCTATCCACACCACTTTTTATAATAATGCTCTGTCTTCAGACATTGCATCTTTAAGAGATTTTTAGCCAGAATTTCTCACTCTTTCAGCATGAATCCATGATTCTGGAACATATCTCTATTGCAGTCAATGTCTAGATGAACTAGTCAGAGAAACACAAAAAAAGATGACAAATTCCATGGAGAAAGGGAAGCTGCTTTGGCCACTAGAAGAAAGATATGAAGAGCTGAATGACTACCCCTCAAAACCCTGAAATCTGACCACTAGAAATACAGTTTCCAAAGCCCATTGTGCAACACAAGTCATATGCACATTTTCAGTACAGTTTGAGTTAGCCTGGTTAAAGTCAAAATTATATCTGGGTATTAAAAAAAAGGAACACCAGCTTTCCATTTTCAAAGGAATTATACAGACATTTTCAAACTGCCAAACACATTTTAATTTAGATGAGATTCTCACAACTAACTAAATATTTCTCCACTGTTATTTATTCTAGTCTTAGCACAACTAGCATTTTCTAGAGGAGTAGCCAGATTTGTTATGCAAAATGGGTTTAGATCAAAAGATTTGTCACAACTTTACAAGTAGTATAAATGACAAACAGTTATATTAAAAGCTTTCCATCTTTGCTGTCCATGTCAGTCTGTGAACATCATGGTATACTTCAATAAGACATTAGTAGTTTAGCATTCATGTCAAAATCATGATATTACCAGATAAATTAGGAAATCTTACCAGAAAGGTGAAAAACATTCATTAGATCCTTCTTCCTTAGGATCAGAAGCTACATAACCCCTCAGGAGTTAGGATTTCACAGGAAAAATATTAAAACAAAAACCTCACACATTAGGTCTTCTAACGTCCATCATCCAAACACAGCAGTCTACTTTGAAAGAAAGCTATGGACTCTATCTTGATAATTGTTTTCTTCTCTTATAAACTTTCTAGTAATAACCCAAGTGTTTTATCATTTATTTCTGTGGATGTTGAAACCAAAGCTTAACACAGGTGAATGACTGTCAGCATGCTCACATGCTTTTGCAGCACAGTTTGATTCTTGGGGCAAGAGAAGAAGCATGATAGCCTTCAGTTGCTGGCATGGATCCAGCTGTGGGAGGGACAGGTTCTGCATTCAAGTCATCAGGAAGGATCAGGGAGTGGGGCATCTACATCCTGTTGGCTCCCTTTAAAAACTGTAGCTTGAATCTGTCCTTAACTTTTTGTTCCTTCTCTTTTAGGAGGAAGTATTCCCTCACTCTGCTTCTTTACTTAGGTGATACATGTATGTGGTGTCAAAGATCATCTTATACTATTGAAGAATCTGTGTTTTCAACCATACTGCAAATCTGTGCGATAACAGCAGAATTATTCTCCTCTGGAATCTTGAACACAATGTTGTCTGTGATCCTTTAGCCTCAATACTTTAAGAAAGTCAGAGCAAAGTCCCCAGAGATTATTTCTATTTTTCAAATTACATTCCCTTTTCTCCTGGAGAATATAGATTTTGAAGAAATAGTTGCTCTGAGTATGAATAATAACATCTTTCAGATGTTATTTCAGAAACTTTCAGTGTGCTTTTAATTTGTAGCTGAGAAGTACTGATTTGGCTCTAACAGAACATTTACATACTCCATGGAGATATCAAGCACAGAGATGTTCATGTGGCCTCTCCATTTAATGGAATGACAGCAAGAGGGAAAGAAACCACTTGAGGGATCCAATCATAACTTTCAAGATGTTTCTTTTTGAAGGAATCTTGAATATGTTTCCGTCATCCTACACCGATTAATTTATTGAGAACAACCTAAAACAAGGACTGTTAAGGGCTCACCAATCATCTGAGAAGGGTCCAGGACCCGAAAAGGCGCAAAAGACATTCACTGAGTGCAATTTCATTGAAGATTTTCATACTTAGCTGTCAGTATCAACACCCATATCCTTTCCACATTGATATCCTTGCCACCTTGACTGAAAAATCTTTTTCTTCTCTCTGACTCTTGCTTTAGCTATAGCTCATAAATCAAGTCACTAAATTCAGCTAGTGCTTTCACTGCAACATACCTGAAAGCACATCTCTCTTGAGCTCCCACTAAAATAATCTCTCATACATCTTTCATCACATCTTTCCTCACTTCTACCTCGTTCTCCTAATCCCCACAGCGGACAAAGCAAATCCCATAAACCACTTGCTGTTTGTATCAGCTTTTACCTAGATCAGCTGCAAAAGCAATGTAGAGTCTTGACAGAGAAAAGCCTGGAACCAAACAGGTGAGCTTCATAACACAGCAATGTCCAGGTGCCACTTATAAAAGGGAAAGGAAAGCCTTTCAGGAACTTTCTGAGGATAGGGCTGCGTCTGTGGAGGTGGTGCCCTGTTACTAATGTTATAAGGCCTTTTACACTGAAACTCTAGGGAGGCTGCAGGAAGGTTATGGAAATTATCACCAGTGGTCTGGGAAAGAGGGAAGTGTCCTGTTGTTCAGTGGAATGGTGTTTTGAGAGAGTGAAGTATATGGAGAAGTCTCTAAATACCTTTCACTCTATCATCAAAGTGGTGGGTACTAATCTTTTGGAAATCCTTCCTGGGCTATATCATAATCTCTCTATGCTCCTGCTTTTGCCTACTTCTGATTTTAGCATCAAATTCATTTTTTGCATCTTCATTTTCAGTTCTCTGAGCATAACTACTGCATGAATCTCTGTTCTACTTTCTCTTCAAACTGATTGTCCTTGCCATATTGCTTTTCTATCTCATTACCCTCTCTGTTTCTCTGTTTTCTCTGTATTTCTATCTATATCTTGAATGATCTTTTGGTTCACCCCATTCGTAAAATCTCACATCTATCCTTATAGCATGTTAGTTCATACTACTTGGTTAGGCAAGCAAAAATGAACAAGAGTCTTGCAGTGCATCAAACTCTGGTAAATTAGCATCTCACCACTGAATGGTTAATATGTCACCACTGAAGACAAATTGCTTAAGAGCTTCACTGCCTCTGAAGTGGCATCCTTTCTTATGCTGGATTATTAAGGAAAGAAGATAGGCATCTCCTACATGTAGTATTATGTAAGAATTTGGGCATCAAAATGAACTCATAGGTGCAGGGATAGTATCATATGGTTGTCTTCAAGCACTTAACACATTTACAGTAATGCTTCTTCTGTATAAAAGGGGAGGTGTTTAGGTAAAGCACAAATAGCAAACTGAAGATGGGACTTGAGATTTTACACTCCAATTCTCATTTTGTCAGTATTTCATTTGGCAAAATAACTCTTAGAGAAAACACCCAAATCCCAAAGCTCTGCTTGCTTTTATACACTCAGTATTGAATATGAGGGTGAGGTCATCAAGATGACTACAAGAGCTATATTATAGTATATATTCTCCAGATTACTGAAATAATACTCTCTCTTAACATCTTTAATTGACTTTCAGAGATCAAAACTAATTATATTAAATGTGAGAGCTACCAGATTTGATGGACAGGTACCAGGACACCAGTGTTGTTATGGTTGCTCAAGTACAAAATGCTGCCATATTTGGAAGTCAGATTATTTCTCTGTAATACAGATATGTGTAAGTTGTGGTTGTGCAGAGTTACCTTACTGATTCACATTTATCTGTACTTGTCAAAAGCTGATGCATTGAAAGGGATGTTTTTTTGTTCTACAGAAGATATCTGGATAAATATATAGGATAGTGACTGATATTATTTAGGTATCCCATGTAATTTTAGCCACAAACCGAAGTTAATATTCCCTCAAAGAAGAAAAACACCCTCCCTAATTTCAAGCTTCTTTTTTATCTAACAGGCACAGAAACTTTCCTCAAAACAGTAAGATGGAAATACCATTTACTGATCTGTGTCTGCTCTTTCCCATTTTTTTCCCAGTATGGGCTATGCACTAAATGTACACTTTCTCTAGTGCTTGTGTGAACAGGCTGTTCACTACAGTGGTTTTCTAAGAATGAATATTGAGTCTGGTAGCATGATGAACAAGACAGTCTGACTAAATGCACCAACACACAGGCAATTCTGAGTTCAGAATCTCTTCTGTTTCCAGGTCCCTGGGTTTTTCATGAGAGAAGCTCTTCTGCATAATGCACTTTGTGTTTTTGTTCCCTTTCTCCACCCTGTGGAGTCAGGTCATCACTATCACTTCAGTCTCACTGAAGTTTGTTACAGTTTCTGGTGTCACTAAATGAAATATTTGCTCTTTGCATTCTTGTCACATCTTGCAAGGAAGCACTAAGGCTGGAATTTAGCATCCCTGTAGAGGGAGTGTAATTCCCAGACAATGTTCTACAAATTGACAAATTTCCTTTGCCTTTATAGTGTGAAACCGTCAGTAGTTATTGTCTTTCCCCCACTTTATTTTGTTTCATACCTGTGTTTCCACTGTGGGTTTCCTGGGGCAGGTGAGTTTACAAGATGAAAGTGCCATCAAATACTTGAAACTTCTATCAGTTTTGCCCAGAAAAAACTAAGAGACTTGAAATTATAATATTTTTTTATTTTTTTGAGGAACAATCAAGGTCATGCCATACTGATTGATCCCTTGTTTTCTACTGATGTTACAGTCTCGTGTGTACATTTACAGATAAATTATACCAACAACAAGAGGTCATGGAAAATGAATAAGGCTTACTTAGAGAGTAGGAAATGAATGAGGAAGTTCATGATTTTAATGAAATCTGTATAGCTTGTAACTATTTTTAAGACAGAAAAATCCTGCCCTTGAAAGGGTCTACTCCATGCAAGGAAGGAGTTATATTTAAGATCCTAAAAATAAAGTCATGGACGCAAAAGATTCACCCATAATTACCAAAATAAAATGAAATTATCAGGTTCTTTCTGCTGATCTGAAGAGCTGTAAAACAATTTACTGTCTGAAGACTTAACTGTAGTATCTTCCTTTTTCTGGTGCAAAGACTGCAGTTTTGTTAGAGACATTAACAGCTCTCCCAATGCCTTCATTTCTATCAACAGTAGCTATAAAATGCTTAACATTATTTTTTTTTTAATTCTAAGACACTCATGAGGCCTGTAGACATTATGAAGTATTAAAATAAAACATCTATCTCCATTAAGGGATTAACAATAATATGCTCTCTGTTTTGTAAACATTTTATTGCCTACAAAAGAGACAAATATCCATATGTTGATGTTACTGGAGTACAGTGCTGTGGAAAGGAATTAGTACAATTGAATGAGATTCTATATTAAATGAAACTGATTAGTTTATATTTATCCTCTTCCCAACCCATCCCACTAGTCTCCTCATAGAGGACTGAACATTTTTTCCCTACTTTCATTATCAAAGCTAATATCTTTGTATAAGTCAGCCAATGCAGAGATGCATTTTCTACTTCTCAATATGCTGAAAGAACTATTTGTTGTGTGTTTCCAGCTCTGCCTATGTAATTCTGATGGTCAAGAATTATTGAGCATTGTCATCAAATGAAGTGCAGTGGTGGTTGTTTCAAAGGCCTACCAGATATATAAATAGTAATCGTCGAAAATATCATGTGGTGACGTGACAGATGGGACGTTAGACAGTCTGTCTGTAGAGATGAGCTCAGCAGTAATGACCATGTCTATCCTCAATGCCAGAAAGTGGTAAGTTGGGTTTCAAAACAGAGTGGGTCCACAATTTGTAAACTAAGAATATTTCTAAACATGCTTTTAAACATCATTTGGGAGACACAAAAGTGCATGCCAGAACATGATGCCTGAAATTTTTGGGTCTGAACTAGCTTTGTATTTCTCTAACTAACCATAAATGACAATATTCAAGTATGAAGTATGGTTCATGCCACAGTCAAAGGAAGTAAAAGCTAAACTAAAGTACAAAGTTGAATAAAATTATTGAATTAACTTCTCAAATTTCACATCCTCAGTGTCTTTTTCACAAAATGACTGTTGATCAACAGATATTCATGATGAGTTTTTGAAAAATACTTACATTATTATGCAACTCTTGAATATTACAGAATATTAGTGAACTGAAGAGTGGTAATGTTCACAAATACAATCACTATAAATGTTATTAATGTAAATTTATTCACCTAATACTA
The DNA here is from genome assembly GCA_013396755.1 of Sclerurus mexicanus. NCBI lineage: Eukaryota > Metazoa > Chordata > Aves > Passeriformes > Furnariidae > Sclerurus > Sclerurus mexicanus. The sequence continues at coordinate 1,851,450 of VWZF01004427.1, read as the reverse complement.
TTCTGGACCTTTAAGGGACTGTCTACAACAGCTTTATCCTTTTTCCCCTGCATTTCTTGGTATTTATTTTGCAATGGAAGTGAAAAAATAATTCCTTTGAATTGCAGAACCAAAGTTTTGGTTTATTTTAATCTTTTCATTTTTATCCCTGTACTCTAAACCAGGTTACTCTGCAGCCCCTCACTTCAGCCTCTTGTCTTTAGATGGTGGTAAGGAGACTTCTTTTATTCATCTTTTTTCCTGTCTTGTCTATTTTAACTGAAAGTAATTGAAAGACAGAATTTTATTTTTTTTTAATTTCCCTCTACATGGCTTAGCCCAAAGATTCCTGATACCAGCTGGTGTCACAAAAAGGTGTTGTAAGACAAATAGCTCACACTCTCACCACTTTTGCTAATAATTTGATATAATTTATAATGTACCTTTTCTTGGATGATTCTTTTTTTCCCCTAATGGAATTCAGAGGTGTTCAATGGACAGAGAATAATTTCCCTGGAGAAAGCTGTGGAAGTTTCTGCAGGAAAAGGCAGTGTTAATTTCCTTTTTGTTAGCTCGCTTTTCTGCATTTAGGACTCAGCATATGCAAAAGCACCTATAGTGGATATCTACTAATCAATAGGCAATTGTGCTCTTGCTGAGTCCAAATGGAAAATGATGCAGCAGAAAACAAAATGTGCTAGGCTAAATCTTGAAGTCCTTAGTTGTTCTTACATTTATTTAATCACATCTCCAAATAAGCCAGAGGAACTGCAGGATTTAGCTTCCTACATTTCTCTTATTGTTGAGTTTATCTAGGAGGTTATTTCACCCTCTTACCCAGAAAACAATAGGCCAGTATCAAACTAATATAACCTGTCCTAACAAGCTGTTGTAAATTCTGAAACTGTTGGCAACCACATTAGCCTAGAAATGTGGATATTTGGCCTTTGGTAAGAGACTTCAACAGGCATTTCGAAAATAAAAAGTTTATCTTGTGTGCAGGCTCAATATGTCTGAAGGAGATAATTTTCATTAGATTACATTAAAAAAAGTCAAAAAGAAGTTGCAGAGGGATGAGACAGGTCAAAGTAGTTCTGTGTTTAGCCAAGGATTTAGAAGAAAGGGTTAAGCATTGCTGCCCATCTTTTCACCCTCTTCATAAAATCTCAGCCTAAAATGTTGCAAGCCCTCACTTTTCATGAGCTTCCTTTAGTTCCTCTGGGGCTTAGAAAGGCTTTTTCCAAAACAGGAAGATTTTGAAAACCTATTAGTTGGGATTGAATTGACAATATGAAATTTGCTTCATTTTATT
>VWZF01004427.1:1830529-1850137 GCA_013396755.1 Sclerurus mexicanus | reverse complement strand
TTTTTTTTTTTTTTTTTGTCCCACCAGCATCTTCCATGTAGTCCCTCCACGTGCAGGACATACAGGATTACTGAAGCTTTATTGTAGCAGACATAATGTGAGAGAGTAAGAGGTGAGAAAGTTCAAGTGAGATATGAAGACGATGAACCTGAGTTTCAGCAAAGACTGAGATACCTCTGATTCCAGTGGCAGGCAATGACCTGGATGCTTCAAGGCCATCAAAATGAGTGGGATAAAAGTACTATTTAAAGTGCCTTGATTCCCTGTAGATGTGAACTGTTCCAGAACAAGTCCTGAGATCCATGTATCAGGCAGAAAACATGTGAGTTCTCTCCTCTCTGTTTGCTGCTTATTAAACAGGAGCATTTTGAATAGAACAGGAGTGTGTATTTTGAGTTGGTCCATGGCAGTCCTGAGCAGAATGCAAGACCAGCAGCTCTCCAGTGGATATGGATGCTCTTGAATATCTTCACTGAATCTTTAGAGAGCAAAGTCTTTTGGGCATCTTCCCAGACTCAGCTTCAAGTACCTGTTCATGGTTCATTTCTAGAATACGTGACATTATAAAAAGCCTACTTTTCAAAAATGAGGACATAATTAAAACCTCTGAATTTTGAATTCGTTCATTCAGATCTGGTACCAGAGGCAGGTGCACATGCAAATAAAAGGAACAGTTGTGCATTTTAGCACAGCATCTGTCTTTGGCAAAGGTATCTTTGCTATGCTAAGGAGAATTATTATAGATAAGCAGAGAGCATGTTTGCTATTTGGAACTTGTTTATCTCTTTCCATCTGTCTCTAATGCAAATGTAAATATTTCCACTGGAAATTCTGCTTGTGGAAGTTTGTTGATGTTGCTTATTGGTAAAAAGTCATGTTGACCCTGGAAAATGCACCCAGAAACTCAACTCTTTGGGCTGAATTTAAGAGGTTTTACTCAGTTTGGGATTCACCAGTGTGAAATACTCTCTTAAAAGAAAGGTTGGTAACATTAAAAAGCTCTATCTCATCACCAGTTAACTTTCCCATGTGATGAATCATTACACTCACATCATCCAAAGTACCCCAGTGCAACTAGCTCTCCTGGGCAAGACAGAGAGGGCTTAACAAATGTAAATGATCCCCCAACCTCTGTTTGCTTGTCACTAACCAATGCATTGATCAGTGGGGTGTAGAGAAGTGAAACCTCTCTTCCTCCTCGGGCAACCATCCCCTCTCAAGTTTTCCTCCATTCCAAGCTTGAGCCATGTTTGCAGTCATAACATCAGATCAGGCTGTGGCACAGACTTGGTCAGAGCATAGAGTCATGCTTGTGCCCAAATATCAAGCACTGACAGAGTGGAAGCTGGCTTTCTGTGCCTGTGTCAGCTGTGGGAAGAAAGACCTAATTGGGCATAAAGTCTGTTCATATAAGGTAGACCTGGCAACATTGTTTTCACCAGACAGTAGTCTTCATGGGATATAAAAATAATGTATGTTTGTTTGGTTTGGTGGTGGGTTTTTTTAGAGATGTTATTTTAAATAATAAATTATTCCATGATCCGATTTTCTTACAAGCATACAAAGTGGTGGTACAACTGTGACATGGAGACAGGGACAGCTGAGACAGCCCAGAGCAGTCAGGGTGTTAACTAATGCATAGCAATTTATAACTTTATGCCTACAATTTCCATGAAGATTGGTAGGTAAGAGGAAGAAATTTGATATTGTTACAGGTGACATTAGTAATTAAAGTGTGTCCTAAATAATTACCTAATTAACTTTCTTCAAGTTCATTGGCTAGAAAGTGATATGACTAAAACGGACAGAAAACATCTGGAAAAGTGAGAGAAAACAGGAAATAATTTCCAGGATTAGACTAAAACACCTATAGATGTTTTGACATGTCCAAAAAGGCATGTGTTAGAGGTAGTTTTGTGAAGATTTGGCTGTTACTGATTTTATTATACCTTTACTTAGGGCTGAAGTGGCCTGTTTTTATGAGTAGCAGGAAAAAAAAAGATGAAATTACAAAGAAGAAATATGATAAAGGAAGAGATTTAGCTAAGAGTAAAGTGATCATTAAACAGAATCCAAGTATTTTAAATCATCTATGTGTCAATATGATAAATTGTCTTTATATCCATTGCCATTTTTTCTCTTTTGCTCATTACTTTCTGTTCTTCCTCCCAGGAGTGAATTCCCACACATCCCTGCAGTTCCCAGAGAAGGCAAAACCTGATGCCAGCTGCACACTACCATCTCCAAAGGTCTTGAGCAAAATATGCTGCTGGCAAGGTGATGTACTGGAGGTATGCTGACCAGTGTCCAGGTCTACCTGAAACTCAATCTACGAGTCATTAAGTAAATGCTGTTTCCCTGTTTCTCTGAAATATCAATACATTAGTGCAGTCTGCTTAGTATCCAAGCCATTAAAATAATAGACTTAGGAGTACCCACACACTCATCATTTTCAGGGAATTCGGCCTCATGCCTTGCTCTTTTCATTAGAAAGAAGACAAATCATATTTGCTTCTTTTTTTAGTTTCTCTTTTTTTTTTCTTTTTCCCCTCCTATTTATTTTGTCCCATCCTTCCTTCTGAAAACCTTCCCAGAGTAGCCTCCCTTCTCCTTACCTGCTTTGCTCTAGGAAACACCTCGCTGCCAGCTGTTTTCCCAGGAGAGTTCAGGAAGCCAGATTTATTGCAACAAGGCAACCCGAACCACTCTCTTGTCTGGTCTGTGAGTGAACAGGAACAGCAAATTATTCATCAGCTCTCTATGTCACAAATGCATTGGAGACTTTCTGATCACCTGATATACTGTTTAGCCACTGCAACCATTTTGCTTGTCAAAAATCCTGAAAATTATAATTAGCAATTAAGACACCAATTAATAGAGCAGTGGTAGGTCTGTGGTAGGTGCTTATGTGTACTGTGTGTTTTTTATACATCGGCAATCCACAGTCTTTCATTTACATATGCTCATATGCCTTACAATGCACTAAAAGGAGAGTCCAAAATTGGTTATTATTTATTTACTGTTAAATGACTATTTATCTCTCTTTTTTTTTTTTTCTTCTTTTGGCTATGGAATACAATTTCCCTGCAAGGGAAATCTATATATTTTGATAATTTTACCAACTCATCTTACTGAAAACTGTAAGTTTTCACCTTACCCTCTTCCATCCTGCTGCATACTTCCTGTCTTTGCACTGCATTGCTTCTGATGAGGGTGATGAGTAGATTGCTTGTTCAAGCTTTGCCTATAGCTTGCCTCATGCTCAGATAGCAAATATCTTCTGCAGTTCTTACCCTGGATAGGAAAAGGTGAATGAACAGGCATCTGTGGACTTGCAAATGCAGACTATTCAATCGAAAATGTCTTCTATTCACTTGCTAAGTCAAGGTACAGGGCTTCTCCGTGTCTCATTTGTTCCTCCTATAAAATGAGAGGTGTTTGCCTTCCTTGTCTGGAACAAATTCCTTCTTTACCTAGTCTTGGATAGTTTGATGTTTTCCTGGATCTTTTTTTCCCATGCCGTTTATAAAAATAAGTATCTGTATTCTGTAATTATGCCCCAAACACCATTGAGAAACTGTATTTCCAGTGCTTCTGAACCTGAAGTCGAGCTGCCTCTTGCTTCCAGTGATGAAAACCCTAAACTTAGGCAAACTTTGTCCTGATTCTCGCCAGCCCCTCCAGGCAAGTGTTCCTTCATATTACTTACAAAGTAATGTCTCTGGATGGGTTATCCTAAACCTATTTCTTTTAATTGTAGTTCAAGATTTCTCATCTTTATTGGTCATTACAGGTTTCTTTTCTTTGGGGTGGTTTAGTGAGCAGCTTCACAGTGCTTAATTTCCAGCTGGGCTTAAACCACAGCTGTTGTTTTTCTGATTCCTTGAGACTGCCACACTATTTCTTAGCCTTCCCCCAAGACTTAGATTCTGGTTTATGAGCTGTCAGATGACTGCTCAAGCAGTAAAGAAGCCACAAGTTTGGATTATGTATTGGTAGCAGGTAAGTTAAAAGTAGTCTACCTGTAGCTATGCAAAAATTGAGAAGAATCAATACTTTTAAAAGAAGAAGTTTTGCTTTAAAAAAAAAAGTGCCTTATCATCAATACGCAGGGATTCATCAGCAATAATGAAAAGAGACATGTTGTACAGTACCATTAACCTCCAATCATGCTTCCCTTCACTGTCTCCCCTAGGGTACTTTCTCAATAAAATTTGTTCCTTGGTTCTACTCCAGTGGTTGACTTCCTCTCACTGAACATTTGAAATCAAGTCAGATACCTGAAATAGTGGCTGTGGCAAACACACACATCTACAAAACCCAATACTTATTAGGCCCTTGAAAATTACTTAGTAAACACAGCAGGGTTGCTACTTAATATTTGTTTTATTTTGAATATAGAGAACCAGGGTCTATGATGTTACCTTGAAGAGAAAGTGTTTGGGTGCATCAGACCTGAAGGCACTGATGGCAGAACATACATGGTTGTCAGCACATTCACAGTGAGGTTATTCCTCACTTTTTCCATAGATCAGTAAGGTCTTCTCTATGGATCACTACAGCTGGATTATGTCTAGGGATGATAGAATTGGGACTTCCCTTCAAAAATAGCCCAATTCAAAGTCTATGCTCATAGCAGCATAACTACTAAATACTCTTTGAAGGCAATGGAAATGCTTCACAGTTAAAGAAGAGTGGGTGGAAGAAGATCTGGTTCCAGCAGGTCCATTTGTAGCTTACTTGGTAGTTGGTGAATTTGGTGCTAACCATTACGACTCCTATATGACTGGTTGTTTATTTCCAAATATATCTTGCTATAGGTAGTATTGGTCCTCAGAAGTATCCACATGGAGTTTTCCAGATCATGTTAATGTAAAAAAAACACTTGCCAACTCTGCTTCAGAACTTCTGACAACAGTCAACTGCAAACTCTTGAAATTCTTTTCTTTTTAAATTCTATTTCTGTAAATTCATACAATCCAGTGTTATATCTCATTAGAGCCTTTAAAACATGTTATAACCATTTTGAGCTTTTAGTTATTTTTTTTACTGTTGAAATGTGAATTAGAACTTTAATCTGCTCTTTAATTTTAGTTACTTTAGTGTCATTTTCAGAATTATTTTGATTACAAAAAATATTAAAGATTATTAGCTGAGTTTCCCTTTTAGGGTTACTGACTTTTCTTCCAGAGCAGAGACTCTAAAGACAGGTTTATACTTTTTTAGGAAAAACCTACTTTCTTTCACTCTGTAAACTGATATTGTCACTGGTAGAAGTGGTGGCTGATAGCACTGAATAATAAATGTGTTGATTATCTGTAAAGTCCTATGAAACATTCTCAGCAGCCACTCTTTAAGCTTTTTGTCTATGTCTGATGTTATGTTCATCTAGGTGGGAAGGTCAGCCCACATCTTGGAGTGCATGAGGAATTTTGCTTCTCTAAAGATATTGTTTCCATTAATTACATTATCAGAGCTCACCTTCCATAGCTATTTCAGGTGTCCTTTTCACAGTGCCTGACGGGCTGTTCAAGTAATTAGCTCCCTGAAAAACATGAATTGTTAGACTGTGGGAGGCTCTGTCTAAGGATGGACACATCCAACCACACTGAAGGCAAGAGAAAGCCCCCATTGACTTCAGTGGGATTTGAGTTAAATCAGGTTTAAACAAATAATACCTTTATGGCTTGAGGCAGGTTGATTTTGTTTATATTTACCTTAATCTCCCTGTGACTGAAATAAAACAATTCCTTAAGGAATAAGGGGGTTTCTGTTGGCAGGTTATACTCGCACAAGGGAAACATGGTGCAATGCCAAGACATGGTTGTGATGTTTTATTTGAAGTGGACACCTGCACTCTAGGACCTGGCTTGCAACCAGTGATTCATTCCTCAATTCAGTTCAATTAAAAAAGATATAATTGGCATAATAAGCTATACAAATGTAGACAAAAGATTAAAGAGGAAGACCTTTCAGATACATGTTAGAGAATGGGTCTAATCTACCCATCTAGGAGTTCTATATTTGGAAGAATTTGGTTTCTGACACACATTTAGCTACCATCAGATTAGTCCACCCTTAATCTGGTATGAAGTTAATATAAGTTTTTTCTCTACAGACTATTCAGATTTTTCCTTGATTTTTGTACATACATATGTATAACTAAGAGGACATATTTATAGTTATACATATGTATAACTAAGTGTGAAGTTTGTTTCTAACTACCTCAGTAGGAAAATGTCTTGCAGGCCACTATGTTTCAGACATTACAATGGAAGCCACGTCTTTGTCTTCCCACTGTCACTTTGATTGCAAGGACAGTAACGTCTGTGTTCATCCTGGAGGCTGCTCTAACTGTTTGAAGAAGCCATGGTCCAATGGAATGCATACATTGAGAAGAAATAATTTGAAACAAGTGGCTCTGTTTCCTATGAACATTTTTTTGAGACAGGTGACTCTTTTCTAAAAGATATGAATATCTAAATCCTAAAAAATTCTTCCACAAAGAATTCAGCTCTGAAATACGTAACTAAAAATTTACAATTTACCAAAAAAAAAAAAGTATTTTATCTGAAGTAAATCTCAGTTGTGATGGGAGGCCAGAATCTTTTTTAACAGGGTAAAAATTCTAAAGCATTTTTGAAGTTCACAGTTCACATGTGGCATTATACAGGTTAAAGGTCACTTTATTTTTCTCTTAGTACCAACTGTAATCTTGGAAGACTGTCTAGTAAATAAAAAATAAGTGTACCAGGAAAGACCATTTACATCTAGGTATGCTCCTTTCCCATTTTCCACCTTTACTGTGACTCCAATGCCTTCAGTGAAACTTCTTCAAACTTGTCAAGTACTTTGGCTATAGTACCTGTGAATAGAACAACTCTTATTGCTGAACTTCAACCTTTTCATAGTTTTTGAAGACACCATCTCTGAAGTTTGGCCCAGGCACCTTAACTGACTTGAGAGTGAATCTGGATAGCATAAGAAAGAATCCCTTGGAAGCAGGAAAAAAACATGGAAAATGCATTGGAATTAAATGCTAGAAGTGTTGCTGCACAATTGCCTACTTGACACTAGTACCAACCATGACAACCTCTAAGAGATGCTCTCTTAGCAAGGTCCTTGCTGAGAGCACCCAGCATCCTTGTGCACTACTTACTGTGTCCTCCCCACATGAAGCAGTGGCTGAAGTCTCTCTGAGCTTGCAAAACTCAGGCTTCAGAACAGGGAAAGAGGGTAGGGGAGATGATAAGAAGAAGAACCCTTGCTCTCTTCCCAGGAGGATAAACTCTAAATACATATTTCTTCTCACTCCACTGAATGTGTTCTGTAGCTTTGTGAAATTTTAAAGGTAGGTTTTTGGTTTCTAAATCTTGTAAGGAAGACTACTAAAAGGTGCGGTCCTTATTTTTACACTTGCATTTATGTAATAGCTACAAGAAGATATTTTCTCTCTGGCTGAAACATTTAAACATTTTTGGTGTCTGTTGTGGTAGTGCCTGTAGGCTTCAGTCATGAATTACAGTTCCACTCTACTATGCTCTGTGTACATGAATAATGGAAAAGGGAAATCCTACCCCTACAGACTTTAAACCTTTATAGGTTTGTGGCCCTTGAAACAGCTTCTGCTTTATAAACAGGAATGATAAACTGAAGGAGAAAGAAACTGCCCTTCAGTTTGAGATCATCTGAGTGATCACTGATACCATTCAGAACAGAGTAGGAAATAATTTTTCACCAATGAATATTTTAAAGTTTCTCTTTCCTAGGAAAAATCCTAAAACTATGAAGGCCACTTGGGTTCTTGGGGTTTTTTTGTGTGGGGGTTTTTTTTTGTTTTTTTTTTTTTCCTTAGAAGGGAAAGAAAACGAACAACTAAACAGACTGCGAGAAAGACAACCCACAAGAACCCTATTTCACAATAGAAAGATGACTGGAAATCTCTTCAACTTTTTGGTGAGTGCACTGAACATTCTCCCCTCCAGGACCTCAGGATCTCTTCCACTCTTTTGCCAGAACCCTTGTCTCTGCACCCCAACACCCAAAGCATGCTCCTGAGATAAGGAAGAAGGGAATTGCTGTGCTCCACAGCTTGCTGAACCAGCACTTGGACCTGAACTTGGACTGAGCTGCAGTATGCCCTAGACCTGCAAAATCTTTATGAGTTCTAACAGAACAAGTAACTCCTTCTCCAAGAAAAATTCCTGCTTCAATACACAAGGGTTTTTTCCAGTAAGAAATAGAAAGATTCATTAAAAATACTGAATTAATCTTACCCATGACTTTTGTTGCAGAACTAGCATTACTTAATGTGTTTCTTGAGTTTTTCACATTGTGGAGCATCTTACCTATGGAGTCAGGTCTCTCCATCTTCTAAGCAAGAGACAATCTATTTAACCAAACTGAAAAAAATAGAAGGCTAAGTAGTGTTAGACAGAGAATGACTGGTTGAAATGAATGCAAGCATATAAATGCTACATCGAACAAAGCAAAATGCACAAGTACAGTAGAGTACAATGATGTTAATTTGGAAACATTGAGACTTGAAAGAGACATCATAGGCTTAAAAGTTACCTCTCAGTCTGCTGGATGTGGAAAATCTCTTCTCCATTAACATTCTGACAACTCCTGCATCTGCCTTGGTAAATATAGCAGAGAGAGGGCAGGTGCAAGATCTTATATGCTACTAAAGCGAATGCTAATTAGGTACCTGAAACAGCCTTCTTAGTTCCAGCTGGGGATAGTAAAAAATATTGGAAACCTGTCCAATAAATAAGAAAAAAAAGAAAAAGAATGGAGGGATGGGGGAAAGAGAGGAAAAAAGAAGAAAAATCAAACACACACTAACTGAACAACCTCCTATGATGAATTGTCAAAATACAGTTTCCCCAAGGGTTTACTCCATCTGATGCCCAGTTTGGCTTCCTAAGTACTGGTTCTATTTTGAAAATTTCCTTCTTGCAGCAAACTGTATTTAGCTTTATTCAGAAACAAGCTAAGATTTAGATGCCACAGAGCCTTTCTTGATCCTATCACCTCAAAGACTGTTCAGCCCTGATGCTCTTCCTCACCTCTCATCACCAGCAGAAAGCTTAATGAGGAAGGACAACCAGCTCCTCAGTCTGAACTTCTGGAATTTCCTTTCCTGCCAGTTTACTTCTCTAAGAAGAAAAAGGATAGAAAGATCTCCAGCTATCACTCATGCAATCATAGTAATTATTTAGGTTAGAAAAGTCCTTTAGGATCCTGGAATCCAAACATTAACCCAGCACTGCTAAGTCTGCCACTAAACTGTGTCCCCAAGAACCACATCTACCTTTATTTTAAATATTTCCAGGGATGGTGACTCCATCACTTCCCTGGGTAGCCTATTTCAATGCTCAACAACCCTTTCAGTGAAGAAATTTTACTAATAGCCAATCTAAATATCCTCTGACACAACCTCAGTCTGTTTCTTCTTGTCCTATCACTACCTGGAAAAAGAGACCAACCCCCTCCTCATCACAGGTAGAGAGCAACAGAAGGCCTCCCTTCAGTCACCTTTTCTCCAGGTTAAATAGCTCCAGCTCCCTCTGCCACTCCTTATAATACTTGTAGCCAGTCCTTTCACCAGCTCCATTGCCCTTCATATAAGGAGATCAGTTTAGTCAAGCAGGACCTGCCTTTCATAAGCCTATGGTGGCTGGGCCAGATTCCTTGGTTGTCCTGCAGATGCCATATGATGGCAGTCATGACAATCTCCTCCATGACCTTCCCTGGCATGGAAATCTGGCTGGCAGGCCTGTAGTTCCCTGGATCCTCCTTCTGGCCCTTCTTGTAGATGAGCATCACACTAGCTGTCTAACTAAAAATTCCATGACTGGCATGGGTACTGGAGTGGTTAAACCTCAAAAGCATCCTCCTCATTCTTCTGCTAATAGGTACCTTTTTCCACTTTCACTTGTAGCTTTGTAGCTGGGAATCATTAAAAATGCCATCATTTAAACCTTTTACTCATCTTCATTGATTTCACTTGTAGTATCCTCAGAAGCCTGTGGGGAAATGTATTTCTTGCTCTGATTCAAAAACCCAGTTGAAAAATTGAAATAGTTTTCCCATTTTTATCTGTTACAGGCACTCACCAGATCTGTGCTGTTAGAACAATACCAAGGCCCTATTTAATAATAGGCAGCATTTTTTCATCTACTCATAAAAATAACTTTTTAACTAGATGATTCTTGTCCTTTGATGATGCAATAGATATCTGGCATTCCTGCACTGGAAAGCCCAGATCACATTCTTCTTCATTGATATTACTATAATTCCATTGGCCTGATGTTTTGCATCACTGCAGCTGAGGGAGAATAAAATTTCCAGAAATACGTATATAATTCTTATTTACCTATAAATCACTCTGTGAATTGATAGATCTATCACTATAGTAATGATTTCCAATGGCTCAAACATTTTTTTCACAGAGATATTCTTTGCATCTGTAGTGCTTTAGTAATACCTCAAGATTGCTGTTTGGCTTCCTAGGGAATTTTGCAGTTTAAAGATGTAATATGTTATCCAGAAAGGCAGAAATATGTGATGACTGAGACTTGGGAGATCAAGAACAACAAAGTGAATTTTTGAGAACATCAGGATGTAAGAACACATCCTGAGAGCCCCCATTAAGTCATTCTAGGAAACAAAAGGATTTGGGAGTAGGCAGAGATATGGTTTTGAAAATCTTCCAGCATCTCTGAATCTACAGGGGGCTGTAACTTCTGTGAGGATTTCCAGGACGTATAGGACTCCAATGAATGGATATTCAGTGCCATCAGAAACAGGCTGATAACTTCCTGATGATGTGCTGCAGCATACTCCTCGTGCTGATTGTCCAGAAGACAACTTCTTCAACTGCATTCCTCTTCCTAGAGCATTGTGAGGACATTTGGATCATGCATTACCTGCCAAAGATATGTTAGATGGATGAAAGAATAAACCCTAATCATTGTCCAAGTACTCTGGTCATCCCAGAAATGTCATGAAAACCAGTTGGTCTGATCACTCAAACATCTTTGACAAAACCCTCAGGGTACTATGAATACAGTCACAATGAATCATCATGGGCAGAAATGTGGTGGTATCTGCCCCATGCAGGACCCGCTGCATCGCCTTCACACTCAATATGGGAAAGTTTTGGATGGAGAGCATTGTCCCAGGTGGTCAGTGAATACCCCACGAGGCTGTGAAGCACGGCCCACACTAAAGTACTCTCTTGTTATATATCAGCTTTTCTGCATCTTCCTGTGTAATGTCCTGGCTACAAATCCCTCAACGTGCATAGGATGTGAATTTTGCTCATTTATATTGTCATGAAACTTAAACATTCTCCAGCAGGTGATCATATTGTGGGCACTGAATCTGTGAAAAGAACCAATCAAATCTTTGCAAAAGAGGCATCTGAATGAGAAAGCTGTTTCCTAGCTGTCTCCATATAAACAGTAGTGCAGGATAAAAATTAATAGCAAACAAAACTGAAAGAAGGCCTAAATGACCACTCCCATTTTGGAGGCAAGAAGCCATTGTTGACCAGGATATGGGGTACTTAAGGAGATCATCAAGAGGACTCTGCTTGTGCAGCACCAGGAGCTTCATCACAGGCAGATGGTTGTATTTGGAGAGGAGCAAAGTGAGACATCTACCACACCTGCGTGGATGTTGATCTCTTCTGATCACAGGCACAGCAACAGTTACACTATCAGCAGAACTGAGATCAGCCTATAGCTCCACTAGACCTTTAGTACGGTCTCCAGAACTGACTTTCTCCTAATAACTCCTCCTTCTCCCCCTCCTCTGACCTGCTGATCATCAGGAAGGAAAACAAATATGACACCTTCAATGATTTCCCAATTTCACCTCAGAACTGGAAGGTCACACTGATGGTTGCAAGGATTATAGTCTTCAGACTAGACAATAATGATGGGTTTTTCACTATGGACATCCAAACTGCCCTTAGGATACATCCTCCCAAATCTGTCCCCGTTGGATCCTAATATGGTCAGGTTCCACTCGCTTCCAACACAGCAGAACTGCACAATCTTATTATAAGACACCACAGTTTCAGGACTAAACAGCCTTCTGAGAATACAGCTGCTGAACAAGGACTGGAGAAGCCAAAGGAAAGGAAAATAAGAGCCTGCAGGTGCATTCATCATTCTGTTTTCCCCTCTCAAGATCTGCTTCTGAACACACGTGTTCATGCCCTCAGGGAGACTAATTTTGCATTGGTCATAGACTTAGTGCTTTAATAAAAGATTATATTTATTATGTGAGTGTTATTAACTTAGAGGATGCTTCATTTTATGCCTGCCTTCAAAACCACTGGCAATCAGCCTGTCTCAGGTGGCTCTGTGCCAGGCCCAGCAGGTTGTTGGATTTATTGCCCACAACCACCACTTTTGTCCAGATTTATCACACCTCACTGTGACCATTAGCACCCTTGATTACCTCTTCATTTTCACTGGTTTGAATCGTGACTTTGATGTATAATATCTCCTCAAGCAAGGGCATTTTCCCTCCAACAGCAACTCTGAATGGTACACAAACAAATGGAAACATCCCATCAGCTTTTCCATATGCACAGAGTTTCTGACAAGGCTTTCATTTTAAGAATATCAAGGAGTTTTTTTCTGATGACTATTTCATTCTATCTAGTAGCCATCATGGTATGCCTGTGTTGTGCCCTTAATTTAGGATTTTCCTCAACAAATAGACTTAGTGAAATTCAGGTTACAAAATGAGAAGGGGGAAAAAAAAAAGAATAATTTTAAATCGGTTTGTGAAGTGTGGATCAGAATAATACAAATCCACGACAACAATCTTAAATGAACACTAAAGGGATCAGAAACTTAGCTAGAAACCACAAGACCTCCGTATTGATTCTTCAGACAAAAATCTCCTCCCTTATGATCATCTGTACTACAATGGAGCTGCCAGAAACATCTTCAAAGCTCCCCTTCAACTGTCCATTATCTTCCAAGTGAGCAATAGGAAAAATCAGACTGACTCTGGTATATTGAGGCTACTGTTTTTCCCATTGACACAAGGCTGTTTCAATTTTTCCTTCTATTCCCTTGTCTTCCTGAATTCACCTTTTGTCTCCTGTTGCAGCCTGCAAAACTACTTGGAACAAAGATCAGATGTTTTTGCCCTGTATTTAGACAACATTAAGTAAAAATTTAAGCTGGACCATAGCTATGTATCTAATGATAGCAGTAAAAAAGGAAAAAAAAAGAAGAAATTCTTTTACTTAGCTTATTTTCTCCCCCAGTGAAGTATATTCTCGTAACAGTAGGCAGCAAACCTCATGCAAAAGACTGAGGGACTGAATGCTCCTGCTTCTCTGCCTGGCATTGATGACAAGTAAAGCCGTTTCATAAGACTCCTACAGGACTTGTGTTTGAATATTTCAGTTCTTGAGAGATATGATTCATTGAGATGTTGTCCAGGAAAGAACAGGTGGAGAGCTATGAATGCTCTTGTGTCTTAGGCCTGGCAGTACAGGGGCAGCAGATCAGCTCAGTCACATTTCCTCACACAGCTTGTCCTTCTGACTAGCACACCAAAAAAAAACTCCAGACTTGTGGTTGCTGAACTAGCTGTGAGCACAGCGACATGCAGGCCCAGTGCTCACAGAAGCCTCTTGAAACATCACATTTCCCACCACTTCACATGAAATCATACGCACCAGAGGAAGAAATGCTAACACAGCAGATACCAGCCCTGTAAATTTACCTCTGGTAAGAATCAAAACTGTAGGAGACATCACAGCATGACATCTAAAGAACTTTGTTTCCCTCACTCTGCCAACTTCTTTTCGAGCTGTAGAATGACCTGCCTCTCTCCTTCATCAGTGAAGCTCACAGGCTAAAAAATTCTTCTTTCAGAGCGCTATTTCAAAGAAACCTGATGAAAAAGAAGAAATAAAGTCATCTTAGTAGGATATTGTATTTTAGAAAGGGTACCCCAATGAAAAGAAATATGGCAGAATAGGCTCCACACTCCCTGAGCACCAGAAAATACAACTACAAAGCACAGTGCAATAGAAATTCAGTTGTTGGAGTGTCATTGTTTCACCATCTTCTTACAGGGAAATCTTTGTAAACCTTATCTTGCTCTACCTCCAGCATCCCAAATCATTTTATTGTAATTCTAAACACATCTTCGGCTATTGTTTCATTCCTTCTTCCTTAATCTGGCAAATTCTTAAACATGTGCTTTCTCCATAACTATAAACAGTCACACAGTGGAAGTCTGTAATGGCAATTACCCTGTCAGATGGAATAAAGGTTACAAATGATGGATAAAGAAGAGGTTCAAACAGTAAACTTGTAGTAATAAGTCCACCTAGTAGCCTGTCTTAGTTTGCTTGCTACTTGGATCTCAACAGCCACCAGACCACCTGCTTTTTGTCACTGCAGCTCAGCCGTGGTTCACAAGTTTCAGATGTTTGTACCAGTAATTAAATTGTGCCAGCAAAGCACTATTAAATTTAGTTATTGCAGAAAGGAGCTAAAATAATTTATCAGATCTGAGTGGAACATCAATGTGTTTTTGAATATAATGAAAATGAGAATTGGGTCAGCAGGAGGAAGAGGAGACATCAATTAAAAAATATATCTGTACTGGAGTCTCAAAAGCCATTAACATTGATTTCAATCCAGACCATAGGGTCTGGCTGGCAAAAAGCACTGAAGAATAACTAAAGAGGGTGTTTTTGTGTTTGTTTGTTTGTTGTTTTTTTTCCTGTGGCAGAACACAATAACAAAGCTTCAAGAAGTAGAAGTAAATAGGATGTAATTACTCCAGAGAGCTATAAAGGATCATGGGAAGCTGTTGATGCTACTGCTTTTTAGTGTCCTTTCATATTTTTATTTGCCTTTTAAAAGTTGAATATTTGCTTAATGGACATGAATGCAGCATTGGAATTCATTCTGGCCCTTCAGGCTGTTCTTTTCACAGGCTTGTCACTGACTGAAGCATCATGAGAGCTTCTGCTGCTGAAGATGATACAGTCAGACAGGTTCCTCACAGCTGAATGCTGTTCAGGTAGAGGTGGTAACACAGATGGCTTGGATTAACTGTTCTTTGATGTTGGGAATATGCCTGCCATATATAATGTAGCTATTGTCTTATGGTGTCAAAAATGTATTACTTCTGAGTCAGTTCTGTCCTGTGAAAACTACAGATGACATAGAGGAACTTCTTTCATCTTCTTGCAAGTAAGCTTTACATTCTGCTCTTTATTTTCAGATCTATTTGATCTGCATTGAATGACCAAGACAGGATTGACTTTTCATGAAAAAAGTTAGTCATAGAGCTGATATACAGTCATATGAACTTCGCTGCAAACTGGATTCAGGAAGATTTTTGGGTCTGCTAGAAGCATTCTTTTTGTTTCTATTTTTGAAGAATTTTCAAAATTGCAGCTATAGGACTAGCAAGTACCTTTTTTGTCAGTGTGTCATGTGATTAAGAAAAGTTACATGATAAAGAACTGAACTAAAATTCAACCTCCATAAATTATTTCTTACTCTCTCCCATGTTCTCGAATGCATGGTTATGGCTCTGCTTTTGCACATTTGGTAGACCTTTTCTGATCTCATTCAACCCACTTATCCTGCAGAAAACTCTCCAGGCTTAAGTGTTTCTCTTCTTTGTTAGTTTGCAAAGGTTTTTTTTCTTCAGCTAATGAGCTGATTGCTTACAGAGCAGTCCAACAAGTGCTAAGCTTCCACAAAGTGAGAAATGGGGGAAAGAGGCAATACAGTCCAAAAGCTAGAGTAGAATTTCTTTTTGGCAGGAGCATACAGTTACTTTTTCACAGAGATATTGAGCAACATCTCTATGAACATTTGTGACAATATAATTTCTGACAATCTTCTTTCAAATAAACCAATTCCTTGAATAGATAAGCTTACTAAAAAAAACCACATAGAAATACCTGTCAAGAAACTTATGTCTTTATATTCATAGTTTGCAACTTTTTCTCCAAATGTATCTTTCTCGATTTCTGATAACATTCACTTTTTTATAACTGAGATTTTGGACAGTGCTTTTCAAGGAGCTTTAGACATCACGGCAGTTTCATTATCCCTATGGGATATAGATATTCAATGGAAACCCTGAGAGCAATATTGTGATTTTCTCGACATTCTTTATGTCCTCCAAATCCTTCTCAGTGTACAGACCTGTTATCCTAGGTACAGTGCCCGGGACCAGTTTATCACTGTGTATTCTACATCCTCTGTGTTATTTCTCATGAACTGTTAATAATGAATTGTTGGCAGCAGCTGCCCGGGGCACACGTGACACCTCAGGCTACAAGCTGGGTGTTTAAGAACTCTGTGAGATAGAGGAGTGTTCCTGTCTTCACACCAATGACTCAGCTGTGATAACTCCAGAGGAGCATCAGAACATCAGCAGGACTGTGACTGCCACTCTCGACCAGACTGTGACCATCATCCTCACCAACAGGTTTTCTTTCCTTTTACTTTATACTCAGAGAGACCATGTGGTGCTCATCACAGGGGCTAATGAGCACCATTCTGTTTGTGTTCCAGGGTGTTGGGTTATTCATCCATTCCTTTGTGTTTTGGATTAGAACCAATTTTTCTTTATATCATTGTATTTACCATAATCTTTCTATTAAATTGTAACTCTGACCTGTAATCTCTTTTGAGTTGGGTCCATTTCTCCTGCTGGTTTACCTTTAAACCAGCACACCTGTTCTGCTTAGAAACACTTCCATGTATTTTCACCACTGTCATGTGCTCTGTCTCCTTTTCTGGGAAGACTGGATTCAGAATATTTAATTCATACTTCTAGAAATTTAGTAATCCAGAAGAAGTAGCATGTATACCACTTAAGTCTTGTTTGTACCCTACTTTAAGACTCTAATTGAACTTTAAGCCATTAATTGCAATTTTCTGGGCTGTCCTTCACAGGGAAGGAAGGTTTGTATTCTTCACAAACTTACTGTGATCAGGCTAGAAAAATTAGAACAAAGCAACTCCGTGTGTCCACTGAGTATGACTCGGTTGGCATATTTTTAGCCCTAATTACACTAATTAGTGGAAGCCAGACCTGTTCAAAGGGTCAGAGTACTCTGTTCTCTGCACAATACCTGAAAAACTTTTAGTGCTATACCAGACACACAGGTTAGCTAGTTTACTTTGTCCAAATCAAGTTGCCCATCAGAACCATAAAAGCTTTCTTTTCTGAAAATGTTGATGTACTTCATTCAGAGACAAATATATTTTAAGACATCACTACCACTTATGTTGGATGTAGTTATTGGAAGACTGACATGTCTTGATCAGAGATATTCTTGGTCTAAGACTTCAGAGCTGGTGGCTAAACATCTTCTGGGAATCACTTTACTTTCTTCCATTTATTTTTCCCATTGGCTGTGAGAGACAAAGCCAAACAGTATTTAAGGAACACTGCAAAACTCATAGGTCTTGTCAGATTGTTGTCTGTAGGTATAAAAAATTGATCTAATTGTTATTTATGTGTCTAGTTATTTAATATGAGCAGTGTAGTTAAAAAATATGTATATTCTGAGATACACATTCAGGTAATATTAAAAAAAAAAAAAAGGAAGTTGAAATGCTGTTGTAGTTTTGCAATGCAAACATTCCCTGACATCTGCCTGGTAGATACATTTCAACCTGTATATTACGTAAAACATTTCCCTGTGCATGCAGGAATCCTGCATCAGATGCCCACTCTATCAAGTTGGCTTAAAAAAAAAAAAAATAAAAAAAAATTGTCTAAGATATTATACTGATATTCTTCTCTTTCTTAGATAAATAATGACTGTGATATCATTACTGTCTTCATCACATTGCAAGTCACTCAGTAGTACATTGCATGCAACTGTTAGATATTGTTGGGAAACAAAATTAATTGTCCATAAAATGGACAAGTGCAGCATGAAAAGAAGAGGGTAGAAAATAAGCAGGCAGACAGATCTTGAGGAAAATACTACACTTTGACTGTCACTTTGAAAATTAATTTTACCAGTATATGACTACAATTGTTAGCAAAATTGCTTCACAAATAGATGGCCTTGCAATTGCTGTTTTACCATTTTAGCTGGAGTTTCATTAAAATTAAGTTCTCTGACAAAATGTAGAAGCATTTTGGTGCAGATTATACCTACCTAATATCATGCAGGGGTTCTGCAGATCAATTGGAATTCAGCTCCTTTTATTCACTTGCATCTGCTTGAAGCATATTTTGGCATGATTTTTTAAACTTAATTTTACTTTGGGCTGAGAAGAAGAACAGAGCAATCTCTGAAACCTCTGGAGAAAAGCAAATATGTTGATTAGTTGTTTTGTTTTGCTGTCTGAAATTTTGGGAAGATCAAGATGGTATTTTATTAAAAATTTCTTAAGTCTTAGTAGAATTTTTCTGTTTTGATCAAAAGCAACTGGGTTAATTTAAAGCCAGTTGGCTTCATAATTATTACTTTTATAGGTTCAGTGAGCACCAAAATGGCCCACAAACCAACCATTGTAGAAGTCATTGTATTTTTGTAATTATTTGTTTAGATAAATAAATTTACTTTTAAACGCTTTTCAAGTTGCTCTTTTGCACAGAAATGACCTCATGTGGAATTTGGGAGTAAGTCTGAAATGGACAAAATGACATAGGAATGTTTTCCCTTCCCTGCTTCTGAAAAAATAAAATCTCATAAAACCTCAGGCTCAAAAGTACACCATATAATAAGCCTTTGATCACAAGATTAAAATGTTCTTCAGTGTTCAGATATAACCCCACCAGGACAGAACCAAGGTCAAATTAAATATGCAGCAGTCAGTGGTAGACAACAAAAAGTACTTTTAGGGCTCGTGAGTAGTCAGGGTTGGACAATGAACATGCAAAACTTGTAACTCTCTGATTCTACACAGGCAGAACCAAGCATTGAACAAATCAGCTTGACGATATCAGTTGCAATTGTGAGCACAAGTGTCACATGCACAGCTACATTTGTACATTCAACATGTGTTGCCCTTAAAAATGAAGATTTCTAAAACACAAAATGTCTTGAATATCATTTTACTGTCTGCTAGAAAGGATGCTACCACAGGGAAACCACTAGGAGTAGGTTAGAGGCACAGCAGGCATAGCAACAGAATTTGAAGAGCCATACCAGATGGCTGGACTTAACGATCTGAGGTGAATTTATTATCATTTGAACCTATTCCCATGTAAACCGCACCTGGATTTAGTAAATAATCATATCTGAAGATNTGACTTAATGGTACAACATCCCCCAGGCTTTTCTGCATCTTGGCAGCAAGGAAAATACTGTCCACTGTCTTGTATTTGTCACAACAAAACCAGCAGTTCATAACCCCTCTGTTTCCAGAGAAATCCCTGTGCATCCCATTCGTCTCAGGCAATAGCTGGAAAATGCCTGCCTTCTTAGTGCACTTCCAGACCCTGCATTTGTCTACCCCACCTTCTTCCTCCAGTTATATAACATCAACTTCCTCTGTCCCTCAGCATAATCTCTGGCCATCTGCAACAGCCTTCTAGTGTCTTTCTGCCTCATTGACTCTCTAT
>VWZF01004427.1:1799043-1830509 GCA_013396755.1 Sclerurus mexicanus | reverse complement strand
TCTCTATCCCTTTTCAGATCTCATCTGAAAACCTCTCCTCATTCCCCTGCCTGCACATCTTAATTTCTTCCACTCTCTTCTGTCTGTTATTGGCCTTTATCTCTCTTTAATATATTCTAGAGGCAGCATCTTTCTGCCACTGTTGGTCTGTAATTTATACAATATAATATCTATGGTCTTGTGTTATTTGAACTTGTAAAGCATTTTAGGAACACAGTTCACATCAAAAGAGCAGTGAAAAATAAACTTTCATTGAATTATTGATAGACTGTTAAGCTCAGCTTGTTCTATAGGCATCTTTTTTCCTCTCCTCTCCTCTCCTCTCCTCTCCTCTCCTCTCCTCTCCTCTCCTCTCCTCTCCTCTCCTCTCCTCTCCTCTCCTCTCCTCTCCTCTCCTCTCCTCTCCTCTCCTCTCCTCTGGGAGAAATCACTTTTTAAAATACAGGCAAGCATACACACCCCCACACACTCATACCCTCTCTGATTTCCACTCAGTTATAAAGAATGCAAATTTCAATGACTATTTGTAAGTAACAGGCACAGGTATCCTGGTAAGACTATAGGGATTCTGCTTATTTGTGTGGGAGTAGGGTCAGGAGGGCAAAGGCATAGCTGGAGTTGAACTTGGCAAGGGATGCAAAGAATAATAGGAAAATCTTCTATAAATGTACCAACCAAAAAAAAGGAAGATAAAAAAAGTGTGGACCCCTTGACGAACGTGACTGGCAAACTGGTAACAATGGATGAGGATTAAGCTGAGGTACATCAAAACTTTTTTGCCTCAGCTTTCATTGTCAGCATCTCTTCCCTCACCTCTCAAATTGTTGGACTACAAGACAGGAACTGGGGGAGCAAAGTTTCTCCCACTGTAAGAGAACAAGAAAAGATTTGGTTTGTGACCACCTGAGGAACCTGAATGTGTGTAAGTCTATGGCACCTGGTGAGATGTATCCCAGAGTACTGAGGGAACTGGTTGGTATAGTAGCCAAGCCACTCTCAATGGTATTCAAAAAGTCATGGCAGTCAAGTGAAGTCCCAGTAGACTGGAAAAAGAGAAACATTGCATCCATATTTAAGAAGGATAGAAAGCAGGACTCTGGGAATTAGCAACCTGTTAGCCTGACTTCTGTGTCTGGGAAGATCCTAGAACAGAACATCCTAGAAGCTCTGCTAAAGCATGTCGAGGACAAGGAGGTGATTTGAGACAACCACATGACTTCACCAAGGGCAAGTCCTGCCTGACCAACCTAGTTGCCTATGATGAACTAACTATATCAGTGGTCAAGGGAAGGACTACAGCTGTGGTCTGTCTGGACTTCTGTAAAGCCTTTGATGTGATCCCCCACAACATCCTTCTCTCCAAATTGGAGAGAGATAGATTGAATGGGTGAACAGTTAAGTGCATGAGGAATTGTTTGGATTGTTGCATCCAGAGGGTAGTGGCCCTCAATAGAGGAATTGTTTGGATTGTTGCATCCAGAGGGTAGTGGCTCAATATCCAGACAGAGATCAGTGATGAGTGGTGTCCTTCAGGAGTCTGTAGTGCGACCAGTGCTGTGTAATGTCTTCATCAGTGATATGGAGAGTGGGATTGAGGGCACTTTAAGTGTCAGGATTACACTGAGCTGAGTGGAGTGGTTGATATGCCTGAAGGACAAGATGCCATTCAGAGGGACCTGGACAAGCTGGAGAAGTGGGTCCATGTGAGCCTCATGAGGTTCAGCAAAGCCAGGTTCAATGTCCTGTACCTGCATCAAGGAAACCCCTGGTATCAATACAGCCTGAGGGGTGAAGGGATTGAGAGTAGCCCTGTCAAGGAGAACTTGAGTGTGCTGGTGGATAAAAACTGTACATGGCCTGTTCATGTCTTCACTTGCAGCTCAGAAAGGCAGACATATTCTCAGCTGCATCAAAAGAAGCATGGCCAGAAGGTCAAGGGAGAAAATTCTGCCCTTCTACTCCACTCTTGTGAGATCACACCTGGAGTACTGTGTTCAGCTTTGGGGTCCTCCGCATAGGAAATACATGGACTGGTTGAATCAGGTCCACAGATAGACCACAAAAATTATCAAAGGCTGGAACATCTCTTCTATGAAAACTGTCTGAGGAGAGTTGGGGTTACTCAGCCTCAAAAAGAGAAGATTCTAAGCAGAACTTATTGTCTTTAAATACTTGAAGGAGGCTTATAGGAAAGATGAAAACAGACTAACTAAGAGTAGATTTAGTTTGGACATATGGAAGAAATTACCATGAGGGTGTTAAAACACTGCAACAGGTTGCCCAGAGGTGGCAGGGGCCTTCTCCCTGGAAATCTTCAAGTGAGTGTTCTGGGGCTCTGAGCCACATGATCTGCCTGAAGATGTCCCTGCTCATTGCAGAGGGATTGGACCAGATGGTGTTTCAGAGTCCCTTCCATGAAATGGAAGAAACCCAGGCCATGCTATGATTCTGTGGTTCTAGTTAAGAAAACTTCATTAATTCTTACTCCCTCTTCTACTCTTTGGACTGCTAGAGTCCACCACACGCCCCAAGAATTTTATCTGAATCTAGAGTATGCACCTCCTGTTATCTCAACACTGATATCTTCACAGAGTTGAATATCTGTGATTGGAAGGGTCTGAAAGTGATGCTGTCCAGGGCACCTCAAAGAAAGAATGAAACTTTGAAACAGAGGTCATCAAAATATAATGAGAAAAATCATTTAATGTAATTCTCAGGGGCTTATGGCCTTGGAGAATAAAAGTGCATAGTGATACTACTGGGCACAGGGAAAAAAGAAAGCGGAAGGAGGCTCTGACAGTAAGATCTCTTAGCTTGCAGATACACCAGCGTCACAGACCTAATAAACACTAAGGAAATATGAAGAGTACAGACCTCTGCCTCCTTCCTAAAGGTCATGTTTGAGGAGCACGATGAAGGTGCCAATGTCTCTGTGGTACAATAGTCACCTGGCAGATTTCATGTCCAGAGTATTAGCTAAAAAATTTTGGAGTCACTTTATTGCCCACAGCAGTGTCAGGCCTTTAATAAGCTGGCAAAGGGTCTTGCAGAAAGGAAGAAGGTGCCAAGTGGAAATGAAACTTGTGAATGAATGTTGTCATTCTGGTCAACTGAACAACCCAGTTGGATAATTACAAAGCAACAGCAAAGGCAGTCAGGCAGAAGAATTTTAAAATATATCTTAAATTTATTCTTTTAATTTCCTTTCCAATTCTTTCTTCATGAATTGAATAGAGATGAATATGTCATCAATTAAAGTAGAAGATCTTCAAAGTCTTTCATCACATTCTCATTTTAAGCCTCCACTTTCATTTTGCCTTTATGTTTCTCTCATGTGCTTGTTTTGGTTTTTTTTCTCATTTTACTTGCAATTACCTGCATGAAACTTATTTATATGTTTAATTTACTTTATGATTACAGGTACATTCTCATACTCTCTGGTAATTATCGCTGGAGTAGGATGTGATTGGCATAGGTAATGATGGCTAGCCTCAAAAGAAGAGTCTGCAGTTCTCCCTCCTCTCTGAGAAATGACATACAGTTTTCCTCAAAGCTTCACAATAAAAGGCAGTAAGTCTAGAGGCCAGTTGTTATTGTAGGTTGTAGGTCAGGTCCTCAACTGAGGCAAGTCATTGCAATTTCAGGTTACTGGAAGTGAATTACAATGTCTAAGGCTCTGTTCCCTTATTAACAGTGCCTTTCCTGCACTGTTAATATTGCAGAATATTTTATGGCCACTTTTATGGTCTGCAGATAAATGAGATGTTTTGAGATGCCCGGCAAAACTTAAAAACAAAAAATCTTTTATCAAGGTAACATTTCTAGAAAGAACATAGGAGTAAAGTATGCAAAGACTAAATTGTAGTCAATGAGAATATATGAGCAAAACATGCTCTGATATTTAGTGTCTTAATGCAGAGAAGGTTAAGAGTTATCCCATTACGAAATTTGTGTCTGCAGCCGAGGGGTGGAGAGAACAGCACCACTAGCTGCACCTGGTGGCTGGTAGAGAGGAGCATGAAAGGAGGCAGGTAGGGAAATAGAAGGCAAAAGAAGACTGGTATTAAGGAATTTAGGACTTGTAGTTCAAATTCAAACTCTGCCAAAGTAAATGAGAGACATGTCAGTGTCTTGGCCAGTCCTGGATTCTGATCTGGCTGAGCTGCACCATTTGCTGTAGGGAACAGATCTCCTCGCTCTACTTGGAGCTGGACTGCTGCTAAGGAGGGGCTATGTTGAATTACAGTTTAGGAGAACTGCCTTCAATAAAATCAGGTGGGTTTTTTTCCCCTGTTGGCTAATACATTTAACAAATGAAAAAGCAGTAAGGGCAATGCCCTGGTATTTGCATTCAATGTTGTGTGAAATAAATCAAGAAATTCCTTGTTTATATGTCCAGACAAAGCACAGCCTAATCAGCACTACATCTTCTGAATTTTCATTTGAGGACAAAGATGAAGGATTTCTCTAATCGTTATGTAGCAGAACTTGTGATGCAACAGATTAGAAACTGGGCTTCACAATGGCTTTTTACGCATGAGCTGCTGTGAGGACAAATTATTAGACGACATTTAACCTATGCTGGCATTTTTGTTTGCCCTTAGAACATCACCTAATTAAATGTGAATTTATTCTGACAAGCCAGATGGTTCTGTGGTTACTGCAAGGTGTCATGACATACCAGATCTATTCCTGGCTCTGCCACTTATCTGTCCTACAACCTTTGCAAATCATTTAACCTCTTCACACTTCCAAATTCTGTGTATGATACCAGAAGAATAACGTGGGTTTTAAATAGTGCAAAGGTTTTGCTCAGTTCAGTGCATTAAGATCACTAGCTGTTTCATTGTTAATGTGAGGACAACAGACTTAAGTTTGCGGAATTACATGATCAGCTGGCATTAACTGGTCCACCTTTCTTTACTTAAATGGACTCTGACCAATTCATGCTCTCTGAGGATTTGCCTGATTTTGGGCTCTCATTTAATCTGTAATATGAATATTTTACTCACTGTATTTTACCACAAAGGTCCCATTCTCTTATGGTGCTGTTAATAAGCTATTAGAAAAAATTTTAAAGGGTAATAAATTGTTATGAAGTCATGCAAGTGAATGGCTTGCTGTTGTTGCTACTGGATACCTCACATTTCAAACATGTATGCTTCCATGTTTTTTTATTAAAAATAGTTATCACTATGTCAGTCTTTATCAGTAGCCTTTAAAACGTTTTAGAAAGCAAGATACATGTTTCCATACAAGTATTAGAGCCTGTAATTTAGTATTATTCTTTGATTAAAAATATCAGATTAGATTAAGAAGAGAATATTTGTGACTTAACTCGTTCTAGTTCATACTTTGGACTAAATTTTAGATTAAGTATATTGGTAGATACAATGAAAAAAGTGTAGGGTTTGACTGCAGAAAAAACCTCTCCCATCTTTATAAATACATGTGATATGTATAGATGAATATTTTATTTCAAATTGTTCTCTGTCCCAACCTTGAAAAGACCAGTAGTAATCTGAAAACAAGAAAGAGCTATAAGAAAGTGTTAACTCTAGGAAGATACATTTGTAGCAATGTTTTTCACCTAAGTATCTTTTTTAAAATAGTAGTTAACTTTAAATTTTGAAACTAGAAGTGATTTCATTCAGTTTGTTATGAGATACTTCTATGTCTTTGAAACTTAAGGTGATTTTATCCCTTCCAAATTGAGACATTTATAAGGACTAATAAAGCACCAAAGTCTATCCTTACACTGTACTTATACGTTTTCCAAGAAATACGAAACTTATTCCGAAAATGCGACTGGTTTTTCAGGAAGGAAATCTGGACAAGAAGGTGTAGCTGTTACATGATACAAGTAGAGCATTTGATTGAAAATTCTCTCTGTTCCTTTGTACTTTCCTTTCCCTGAAAACCTGGGCTCAGGAATATTCCTTAGGCTTACATAAATGTATTCTCAATTACATTAAATATGCAAACAAGTCAGAAAGAACTGACAGACTTGTGTCCTTCCCCACTCTTCTCATCTTCACCTCCTACATTTCTACAATTCTCACAGACTTTAACATTTTATGTACACTTACAGATGATTCCTTTTGTCTACAAACTTCACTAAATAACTCGGCATCACTCCAGCCATAAATAGGTCCTTCAAATATTTTGCTAATTTCTTTGCAGCCTTTCCAGTAAAGATGCATAGGCTGCAAAGCAGAGGCAACTACTGTTTTTCATATGTTTTGCTGATGTCGAAACTTTCATTTTTCAATTTTAAAAGTAATAATGTGTGTATTTAATTATTTGCTTCTAGAAATTCAACTTTAAATGTTATTGTGCCTACATTTGGAACCTGAGGTCTCTGAGACATGTAATTGATTGCTAACACTTTTATCTTATACACTTCTTCTGTTGACTTATTTAGTTGCCTGAAGATGAAGGTGATATGGATGTGTCTTTTTCATCCCAAATAGCAACAGAAAAGTTGACTCTCTGCAAATGTTTCCTGTCTTCCTGATGCCATGGATACTTGCTTCAACCTCTTTAATAACAGAGGCAGTTTTTAAATAAATGCAAAGTGTGAGTAAAATGTATTACAGCACCACTGATGTGTATGAGATACCCGCAAGAACATGGCTCATTTTATAACATATTGGATAGTAATTGGCTACTGGAACTTAAACTAGATAGAAATTGGCAGGATCAGTACCAGATTAGATATTTCTATCAGAAATCTCAGTGATTCATCAAGTAGACAGATGGCTACATTTCTTCAGGGGCCCAAGATGTATAATGGAGTTTTAATAATATCCCCAGGAACACAGTTTTAACAGCTTGATTTAAAGCTCTTGGTAGGGAGTCATTCTATTGGCACTACTGGGCTTTCAATCAATATGTCCATACCTCTAGAAAGCCTTCATTTAGCCTGGACATACTACTAATGAGTCACCACTAGATCACTGGCACTGAGCCCGGGCAGCAACATTTGGCTCTAGAACCAAATTTACCTCAGGCTGACGGATGTTTAGATCTGGAGTTTCAACTTGGACTCCTACTCGAAATATTTTTCCTTCTTATCTCTCATCTGAGATTTCAAATTATTAAAAGATAGAAACCCCATGGTCTCAGTGCCCTTCCTTAGCTATGCAGGTAGCACACAATTCTAGCAATACTGAGATACTCCTTCTTGCGTGTGACTTCTCCAACCTGACACCCACAAGGACTCTCCCATCACTTCAGCAGTATTGGCATTATTCAACCACAGCATTCTCTTGGCCTCTCAGAAACCCTTCTCAAAGGCTTGTCTTCTACACTTCACTTCATTAAAATGTCCATGTGTTTCTGTTCCCCAACAACAGAAACCACCCCACTTTCCCATGAAAAGCTCTTACACTTGTGAAAAAGATGTGCTTTAATGAGCCCAGCTGTGTTTCAGCAGTTGCAAGAAGAGAGGGTCTTTCTAGTGCTCTTAACTCTGTTGTGTAAGTCCGCACAACTTTGTATTGGAACCGGTTGCAGGCTGTATAAACAGCATCCAAATTATTCAATCTGTTTATTAGAGGCTTCTCAGTTAAGTCATGCTTGTCTTGTCTTTCATGCTTTTCACATGGATGCTTGAGGCCTAGCTGTGCATCACTTAAAAACCTATCCAAAGAGGAAAACTAGGATCTTTCTTTTCAAGCAAGAGTGCTCACTCTCTCGTTTCTGATTTATTGCACATTGTTTGCCAATTATAAAATGTTAACCAATTCAACTGGGGAGCAGAAACCTTGTCATGTGATTTAACTATTTACCTCCTGTGAGCAACAAAAGATACGTAAATAAGGGCAACTATGTGTGGAGTTGCCATATGCTGGAATTTACTGCTAGAAACTACTTGGTGAGAGCTGTGACTAGCAGACACTGGCTGTTTGCTTCCCAGATAGATTCAGGGGTGACATCTGTACAATGAATATTTGTGACCAGATTTTCTCACAATATGCATGAATGTACAATAATATTTTCTAGAGAAAGTTTCTTCAGAAATCTCAAGTATGATTTAAAGTAAAAGAATAATCCTAAAAATTTGACATGATGCTATTTTTTTCTTTTTTTTTCCCCCTAAGAATATATTCAACTAGTTTTCTGGATGTGTTTATCACTCTGAAAATATGAGTCAAATTCCATGAAAAAGTTTGCAATGTTATTTTGAACAAAGACAAAAACATGGTGAAACTTACTGAAAAGTTTGCATAAATTTTGAGTCCACCTGGTATGAGCAACACTCTGTGGGATTATAAATAAAAAGGTTGGGTTTATAATGTTCCAAACTATAACTATGGAAAACAAAGGAATAAAAATGGAAGTG
Source organism: Sclerurus mexicanus (assembly GCA_013396755.1). Classification (NCBI taxonomy): domain Eukaryota; kingdom Metazoa; phylum Chordata; class Aves; order Passeriformes; family Furnariidae; genus Sclerurus; species Sclerurus mexicanus. The sequence continues at coordinate 1,822,162 of VWZF01004427.1, read as the reverse complement.
AACTCATCATGGTTAGCAAAACAATGACTATTTATTTCCTGTGTTTAGAAACAAAACTGAAAGCAATCTTTTCCTGTAAAACTTAAAAAAAAATCAAGTGTCTTTTCCATGAGTCTCATTAAGACCATGACCCTATGTAAATCAATTATACTTTTGCAATTCACATTGGCAAAACCAGGATTTGACCCTCTGACCACAAAGTCATGAAATGTTGTTAAGAGTTTGTCATATTGCTGTATTTAAACTTTCTGCTTGCCTGCAAAATACACATCAAAACAAAGAAAAGAAAAGAAAAGAAAAGAAAAGGGAGATGGCAGGAAGGAAAAAAATATTTTGTTTTTCATTATTTCTTAGTAAAACAAGTTTTTCTTTCTCTCTTTCTCTGAATAGAATACACTATTTCTTTGGATTCATTTTTTAGAAGTGGGCAGGAATCAACTCTCTTGCAAATGATTTTCTGCACTGTGGACCCTGTTCTCCTCTCCATATAGGAAGTAATGACATGGTAGCAAGTAAAAGAAGGAGTTTGTCTTCTGTTCCCTGGCACCAACACACTGAACTATCCCTACCTGATAACATTTGAAAATGTTATCAGAATGTGCTAATCTTTTGTCAGTATATAAATTTTCATTTCTTATTAAACCTGTGAACACTTGTTCTTCTTTACTTTGGGGATGTAATTACTTCAAATATATAATGATGCTTGTCCTGTATACTTGGAGATGAAATTTTATGAAAGTGCAAGGTAAAAGAATTTTCAGAAGATAACTATAAAGGCTCATTATGTTAGCCTGCATGTTCGTTATTATTTCCATGAATCTTTATAAAGGCTTTTGGGTTTGGCAAAAACCTTCTTGCAAATTGAAGTAACAGGGATATAGTTATGATGGATTTAAAATTGAACTAAATATATCTTATGAATTTGTTTGAACCCACACAAAATATTGCCTATGGCAAGTATCCAGCTCTTATTACAATCTTCTCAGACCAAAGGTCATGGTTCTCCTTTCCCTTACATCAGCACTCACTGAGAATAATTACCTTAAAATACATGCATATGCCCTAGTGCAAAACCAGTGTAATTGGCAGAGAAATCAAGCTTCATAAATTTATGTTCATTCCTTGATAATAAAATTGTTTGATCTTATTTTAATGCTGATTTCTGCTTTCAAAGCTAGAAGAAAATGACCCAACATGTTTCCTCAAACACAAAGCTACAAGCTTCTTACTCATCTCTGCTTTGGCACAAGCTTCAGAAGCTTTACATTCATACAGCAGAGAATTCTCAATGAGGCCTTGGGAACATTCAGTATCTGCCTCAAACAAATGAATCCCTTGGGAGAGAAGTATTCAACCTCTTAGAAGGAATGAAAACATTTTTTAAGAGAGCGGTTTTACTGTGTATTACAGTCCTCATGTAAGTTTATTCAACAGGGAGATACCAATAGGCCGCTGACACTTTGCATTTTCTGCAGGTGCTTCTGTATTTTCTGGAATTCACAGGAAACTGCCGTGAATTGATAGAACAGTTTGTTCTGGTACATCCTAGTCAGAGCTGTGTGTGTTCATGTCATGAGTAATTAGGCAGGCATAAGAGGTGTGTATAACATCTTTACTCATTTTAACAAACAGCCTCTTTTCAAATTCCCTCCTGTTGTTTCCTCAAGAGGTGGTATGGAAATTTCTGCTAGCACATCTAATTAAGTAAAGCAGAGATTAGTTAAGACCCCTCTAGCTCCATGAAATTAAGGCACATTCCTCCTAGGGAGGAGATCACATAAGTTTTTCTAGACGTGGTCATGACTGCAATTTCTGAGTCCTAGAAACCTCCTGAAAGCCTCTGGTCTGTGTGTGCAAAAGCAAAGATTACTGGACTGGTGTGAGATGTATGGTGAGGGTCACTCACTCAAATGATGGCTGCTGATACAATTTTCTCAAATACTGCCAAATTATGGTTTTTCAGCACAGGTCTCAGGTGTATCCTAGCTGGAGCCATCCATTTCCAAACTGAGTCTATTGTACCTGCTCCATTACCTAGAGCAAGGGGGTTTGGGCAATAGCATACTTCCCTTGGTGGATTTGTATCCATTCAACCCTGCCAGTGGCGTTTCATCCACCCAGGATATGCTGCTGGGAGCTGCATTCCTCCAGCAGAACTTGTAGCTGCTTAAAGTATTGTCTTTTATATTGTCTCTGGACCTCATAAATCACTATTTATAATTCAGCATTTTTTAAACACCTGCTGACACAGAAGGAGAAGGCAGTAGATCGAGCAGCTGTTGAATGGCATACTTTCAGCTTTACCATGGGGAGTGAAATGAAAGCAAAGATGATACCTCACATATGGAAACCGCTTTACTCTTCAGTAACACAATGCTCAGATTTTTGGCTCACCATGGAAGACCTTTGTTTTTCAGTCTGAAGCAAGAAAAGTGACAATGCTTATTGGATAAAATTAAACACTCTTTTAGTCTGGACACTCTAGAATGAGTATTCCGTAGATTATGATTTTTTTGCTTTTTTTTTTTCCTCTTCTGTTTGATCAATGAAAGAGAAGCAGTAGGTAATCTAAAGCAATCCAAATCCATAGATATTTCAATGACTGAGGTCATTTTACCAGATAAGGTTGGCCTTCCTTAAGATTTTCTGAGGTGACTAACAACATCAGTAGGGAGAGATGAAGCAGAAGCAGATGAAGAAGCATTGTTGTTAAGAATAGATTTTAATCTCCCTCAGTCATCCAAACTGTTACAGTATCTGAAGTGTAAAGCAGTAGGTTTTTAGCAGAATTGAACATAGCACAAAGAAAACAAATCTGGAAAGATCTAGCCCACCTATTGACATTTACAGACAGGGAGAGCAACTGGCTTATGAGTCAGTGTGCATCCCCCACTACAGCTGCAACAACAGTCCAGTCATTGCATCTTCACTGCTTCTCTTTTTTTGCCTTGAAGAGAACGTACATACTGTCTGCACTGTTTTCCCATGGATATTTTTTTTACTTTTTACGACATTAACAAGGGAACTTCAGACAAGGTCCAACCTCAGAAATATCTACTGGAATGTCAGAAGCAATTCAGAACTAGGAAAACTATACAAGACCTTAGGCGATAAAATATATTTACTATTAGAAGTTAAAAGAACCTATCCTTCCTCATACAGACAACTGAAGTTTTACATGCATGTTCATATAGAGAGAGAGACCCCACAATTATTTTATCCAGATCCCTTAATGCGTACGTTTGCCTCTCTGAAGCTATTATTAAAAAAGCCTGAAGTCATTTATCTGAATTTGATTACAAATATAAAAATTGAGTCTGTCTGAAAATCTAGTCTTTAATTTCTATTGAGTTGTAGGCATATTAAAAGTGTGAACTCTTACTGAAAATCAAATGCAAGTGATTTTTTTATATTCAGGCATATGCTGAAATGGGAAAACTAACAGTCTTTTTCATAAATCTATTTCACCATGGCAAAGAGCCATTTTCTGAGGGTGGCATAATCACTGAATTATTTCTCAGCTGCTACTGTCACTGATATTCTATTCATAAATGTAAATATGAAATTATTACATGAAAAATAATTTTATATGCTACACTGATCAACAAGGGGTGGTCTTAAAACCAGCAACACCATACACATCTATGCACAAGTTCCACTGCATTTTTCTGAATTAATAGTCATGAAGAACGGTATACTTTTGCTTAAAGAGCTGAGTCCCAAAATGCATCCTATGCTCTTACAATAAAGAAGCATTCTGTATATTATGTTATTGTACATTTTCTACCCTGAAAAATTGAGATCTACTCCTGCTAGATTAAAAAAGACCTGTTATATTCCTCAGTCTAAATATACTGTTTCTCTCTCTTTTTGTTGCATGTCAAACTACATCAACTCTCTTCCACAGGATATGTCTTGCTATGACATTCCTACACACATGCTGCAGAGGAGCTTTCTCAAACCTCCAAACTCTTCTGCTCAGATAAAATCTGAATTTTTGCTTGACTCTAACCGCAAGGCACAGAAAACTTATCTTTTATGTCTTTGTTTTCCAGTTGTTTGTGTACAACCCCCTGGAGATAGTTTGGCTATTTCTAGGGAAGGCAGGAAACATAGCTAACAAAAATAAATTTGTACTCACTAGTCTTATATTTGCAGCTCCATTAGGAATTGGTTTTTAGGATATATAAAACACAAAAGTTTGAAAACTTTTGCTCTAGCATCTTACAGTCTAGACATTAGAAATCTGGCAGTATGTAGATGAAAGACAACTAACAAAAAAAAAGGATGCAACTGGAAGGAGTAAGATCCAGTAATTTCTCACATTAGAAACAAACACCTCAGTGATCCTGTCAGAGTAGTTGTGTTTTATCTCATGAATAAGTATATATATATATATTTATATTATTCTGTGTCCTTTTAAAAAACATTTAATTTATAACAAGGTTAGAATGAGCTGTGATAAAGTAGACTGTTGATTTTAGGGGGGGTTTCATTCTTTTTAAGAACAACTGTGTGCTTGAATCAATGCCATTTTCCCACTGAATTAGTAGTTCTATCTACCCCCTCGAATACATGAACGAGCACATAAATTCCTAGAAGTTTCAGCGTGGGTGTGTGTGTTCTTTTTCTCGTCTATAATAGTGAGTTTTTTACTGAAATTGCAGATATTGGCATGGGCAGAATTATTATTGCTGTTGCTGTTGTTATTAATAACCTAAAAAGCAAACCATAACACTTAAGCAAAAAAATATCAATGCAGGGAAAATGTTCCTTATGTCAGTGTATAAATAGATCTGGCAGAGAACTTAATAGCTTTGCTTCTGCTCTCTCAGAGCTGGGCTCATCCTGATAAAAACAACAGGTGACTGTTTCTTGCTGCTTCCACTACAGATGAAAGGGACACACTACAAAGGTACTGTCTATTAAAGAGGATGTAACTCAGTGAGATAAACAATAATTGTACAATAGGAAGAACAGACTGGTAGGTTTGGATATGTTCACAAACAGGTTGCCTCTGTTGGAAAGCTGTGGTGAGTTCTGCCTCTGCCCCCTAAATACTTTCATGGAAGCACAGTCCTTTATAACTGTAAGGGCTTGTTACCCTGTACTATGCAGTAGTCCCTGAATTGCCACTTTCTGTGACTAATATTTGTAGGAATCATACCATAGAACCATAGAATCACAGAAAGGTTTGAGTTGGAAGCAACCAGGAAGATCATCTAAATCCAATTCTGTCATGGGCAGAGACACCTTCTACTACATCAGGTTGCTCAACCTGGCCTTGAACGCTTACAGAGATGGAGCACCTGCAACTTCTCTGGACAACCTGTGTCAGGGTCTCACCACCCTCACAGTGAAGAATTTCTTTCTAATATCTAATCTAAGCCTACCCTCTTTCAGTTTGTTCTTTCTGTTGTTCCCTGTTCTATCAGTGCATAACCTTGTGAAATGTTCCTCTCCAACTTTCCTGTAGGGTCCCTTAGGTACTGGAAGGTTCTCTAAGGTCTCCCCAAAGCCTTCTCTTCTCCAGGCTGAACAATTCCAATTCTCTCAGCCTGCCTTCATAGGAGAGGTGCTCTAGTCCTCTGAGCATCTTCCTGACCCTCCTCTGGACTTGCTCCAAGAGGTCAATGTGCTTCTTATGCTGGGGACATCCCACATCCGTATTCATCACACATATATATAAAAGGAGCTGAACCTGCTCTGTGAACTCAGAACCAAAGTAGCTCAAAAGATGCCAGTTAGCTGATCACTGTAATAATAGAGAGGACAACCCTACTTCACATTTAGTTGGAGTAATAGGTGTTTTCTTTCTCCTGGAAACAAATTATATCAACATAGAAACTGTTCCTTATCTTTTTGCTTCATTTTTTTTCTTTCCGTGTGTTATGTGTGTGTTTGGGTCATTAATTAGCTATATCCTAGCAGTCAAGAACAAAGATATTTATTTTCATTTTGTGGTAATGACTGATTACACTATGCAAGGGACAATGTAATGGGCACTATTTGTATAGTTTAGTGAAGAAAAATATTTGTCTTCCATGAGGGTGTTATGGCTAAGCAGATCATATGTTCATTCCAAAAGTCACATCTGTCTTGATTTATCATCTGTTGCAGAATTGGAGTGCCAGCTCTGAGCTATACTTTACTACCTGTCAAAGTCTGAAGTACTAACATATCTAATTTTTTTCTATATGTCTGTCTGAGGATAATTATTAGAATTTTTACATCTCTTCACTTCTTCAACCAATATTTTTAGTCTCCTTACTTTTAATTGCCAGAGCCTACCATTTAGATCTAATGGAAATATTGAATGAAGAATATATTTTTTTCTATTTCATTGAAACACATATTTATTTGTGTGTGTTTTCAAGGCATATTGTTTTGTCAATATGAGTATTTGTGGTCACTTCTTGGCTAGGGAAAAAGAACCTTGCTCTGCCCTCTTCCTTAAAGGCAGACTTTGTAGGATCATAGGTTGATGTTTTGACAAAGTTTTCTCAGAATAAAAAACTATTTTCAGTGTTCTCATCTTTACAGTGAAGAACAACAATGAATTGTGAAACATTGATGGCTATCACCAAAGAACTGGCGTTCTCCAGCCAGCTATAATTTCCACAGTAAGCTTACACACAACTTCCTTAATCCTATGTGAATTTCTCTATATGAGACTCCCTATTTATTATTCCATGAGCTGTCACACACTGTTAGTGTATCCTCAAGTGGCTCCAGTTGTATTTACCTTAAAAAATTTTCTGCAAGGAAAAGATAACCTGTAGGCTACTTTATTTTTCCAATCAGAAATCCTGGACAAGCATCATGTCTAGTAACAACCACTTTACCACTCATTGTTACTTCTACTGAAAAATAAATCAGATTTCTGACCCAAAGTCTTAACAGCCTGAGCCCAGTGGTCTAAAGTACATCAGCAGACATCAAGAGATCAGAAGTTCTGCATCACAGTGTGAAAACTGTGGCTGGACAGTGTTGTGGTTTAATCCTGGCAGGTAATTGGGCACTACACAGCCACTAAGCTCACTTCTCCCACCAGAGGGATGGGAGAGAGAATCAGAGAGTAAAAGTGAGAAAATTCATGGGTTGAGATGCAGACAAATTAATAAGCAGAAAAAAAATAAATAGACCAATCCAACAACCAAAACCAGCAGAAACAACAATCCAAACAAAAAGCCAAAACCTAACAATAAAAGCAAGTGATGGAAAAGAATTCAGTTGCTCACCACCAGCCAACAGATGTCCAGTCTGCCCCTAAGCAGTGGCAACCCTGGCAGGTTTCCCTGGCCCTTGTATTTATTACTGAGCACAAGGTTACATCATATGAAATATCCCTTTGATCGGTTGAGATCAACTGTCCAGGCTGTTCCTTTCCCAACTTCTTGCTCATCCCCATCTCCCTCACTTGTGGGGCAGAGTGCAAAGTAGAAAAGGATCTGATACTGTGTCAGCACTGCTCAGCAATAGCTAAAATATCCCTGTGTTATCAGCACTGTTGGCATCACAAATCCTAAATATAACACTTTACAAGCTACTGTCAAGATAATTAACTCTATCACAGCCAAATACACTGGTTACCAATAACATGGGAAGAAACCAATCAGCAAAAGTCCCAAATTTCTTTGCCCATAGACACACACAAAGGCTGAAACTTAATCTAGTGGTTTATAAATAGCCAGAAAGATTGAGCACAAAGGGTCACTCTTTGTCTGGGCTCTTACTAGTTGATTGTTGTGGTTGCCTGCTGACTGAACTGTGTATGACTCTTAAGTCTTAAAGCTCTACAGGAAGACTCAAGGACCTGGCTCCAGGCTCTGGATTCTGCAAGTTAATGTGGTACAGACTAATTCATTTTGCAGGACTAGATATAGCTGCTTATCCTTCAGAGACCCAGAGAATGGCTTGGGATGATGAAAGAGAGTTTTTGTTCTGTGCCTGTTTCCCTGTATACTATTATTGCCTAGAAGTGAAAAGATTTTGATGTTTGTTTTCCAGCATGCTTTGTTTAGGCTCAGTTGGGGTAACAACTTGTACAAAAAAAAAAAAATAGGGTTGATATAATGAATGTTTTTCTAGGTATTGCCATTTTCTTCTATAAAATCACGCTCAATGCCGATCAGAGATGGAAATCTCTGTCAGAAACAACATGAATTCCATAAAATGTGTTGAAACAAACAAATAAACAAAGCCTCAAAGCACCTACCTGACAGATTAAAAAATATTTATATTTTCTGATGCATTTTTCTTTGATTTTAAAGAACAATGTAAAACACATTATCTATTTTTCTGCTTACTGGTACAGTGGATGGTCCCTAATTCAATGTACAGAGATGCAATATTAATCATGTGTGTGAATCTAACATAATTTCATGAGTATTTATGCACATAAATTTTAAATTTGTTGAATCAGAGACATAAGTAGAAGGAAGAAATAATGCACCTATTAAAAGAAATAGATATGTGCCTCTCTGCTACTCTCTTAAGAATTTGTGTTATAGAATCTTTGCCACATGTGACGTGAAAGACTCAGTAATGTCTCACAACACTCCTTTGAGGGAGATAATCACTGTAGTGAATTCACAGATTAGAAAAGGAAGCCAAAACAGATTGTAGTTTCTACTTTTGCTAAGTTCTTCAGGTTTTAAAACTAACTTGACATAGAAAAGCCCTGATTCTCAGTGATAGCTTCTCCTCTCAGCAGCCACACGTGACATGTTCTGTCAGAACAGCCTTGTGTTTGGAGCACAAGTGCTGTATACCTGTACTTGGAGGAACTGTTCTACAAACTGGCACTTAAGTGATTATTAAAGTTATAATCTTGTCTCCTGCATTTATTTTTTATTCTGTAAGGTTCAGGTGAGAACATAACATCCATATTCAGGAAAGAGACCAAAGATCTCTTATCCTTTAAACCAACACTTTTGTACTGAACACTGAACACTCAGGTGTTTTCATGAACTATTTTCATCAACAATCAGAATAATAACTCTTATTACCTCATTTTGCAAAAGTTATCAATAAACAGAGACTCTGAGTTTGTTTTCTGTATGGAAATAGGAATGAAAAAGCCTCTCTAATGGTTTACAAGAGTAGCCTTTTTACTTGGGACAGCTGCTGTGCATAAATTGAGCTTTAATGTTAGCTATAATATTTCCAAATATACTACACTGGGCTTGGCAGTTCAGGTGGTAAAGCATGGTTGTTGCATGAAGAGTCAAATCAGGTACAGGATACTAACAGTCTCAGTAGATTATTAAGTTTGCACCAGGGAGTGACTTCTTCTACAGGTTCTACAAAACTCTGACATGTCAATATTCCAAGTGGCTCATAATTAAATGCAACTAGATTTACCCACCATGTTTGTCATTAATACCTAAAGGGACCTATCTGTCTACTCTGAAGGAAAACACAGAGTTTCTTCTTCCTAGAAAGCATATACAAAGTTCCACTGGATCATCTGTTATCTCTACAAGTGATGCAAGAAGAAACTTGTCTTAATAAAGCCTATTTGGTTGTTGAAAAGTGTGGTACAGTGAGGAAGAATAAATATTATAAAAATTTGGTGCTCATGGTGGGAAAGTTGGTTTGATGAAAAGATAATGTTTCACCCAGCGGAAGTCCACACTGATAATTTAGAATGTGGAAAAACATGTGAAAGCCAGTGGATTTTCATTATTTCTCATTCTAATGATTCACACAGGAATCACACACCAAAGGGTACAAATCTCTGTTTCCATGTAAGATTGCCACATGCTGTGATCTATAGTCGTGCTGGGTCACCAAACAGTATGAAAAGTGTGCCTGCAAGACACATCCTTAAAGTGCTCCAAAGCTCATTTGGTTTGCTGACTGAGCTTGACCGCATGTGATTCATTGCTCTTAATAACCACTGCAGCAAAGTGGAACTTCATCTGAGAGCTTTCTCTTTCTAATTTAAAAGTTTATTAGAAAGGCTGCTTATACTTGATTTAATACCAGCCTGAGCTACAAAAACTATTGTCATGTCTCCTCGAGAGAGTCTGTTCCTTTCAACATAAAGCAATTCAACTAATAAACTAATGCATAGGAATGCAAAACCATGTTATTTAAAGAGATACAATATGGAAATACTGCCAGAGGGTCTATATATTTTATGTTTGTTGAGTCAACCAGAATCAGAAAATTTTGTTACTGTTTTTACTAATAATATCATTATTAAACATTAATATTATCATTATTAAATATATGCTATTGACTAGAAATAACCTAAAATCATAGAAATAAGTGAAGAATGGCTTCTTACTATCATGTTTCATAGGAATATTTCACTATTTCTAGGTGGGAATAGCGCACAGTTTTCAGCAAAGTACACAAGTAAATTTCCCAGAATGCTTAGGAACATGGTTAAGTTTTTTCTATGTTGATAATGAAGATGAGGAACAAAAAAATCATGGCAGGATTTTTAACTTTCATGGAAAGATACTGACTACAGTTAAAAGCTGCACAGAAAAAAAAAAAAAGGGTATTTAAGAGTAAAAAATTGAGTTGTGGAATATGTGACAGTTACTAATCTCAGTTTGCAAACTGAAGGTTGAGAAGCTGTAGATAGGCAGCTGAAATAAGTCAGTATAACTTCATTACAACTGCTAGAAATAAAAAGGAGGGGAATTCTAAGCAACTCCATTTGGTGGAGTTTTATTTTCTTTCCAAAGATTAAGCAGATAATGTAGGAATTATACAATACAGGGAGTAAAAGTGGGAATTTATCACTCAACCATTATTAATAAACAGGTTTGTGAATAAGTTCTGAAAAGGGAACTCCAGTAGCAGTTCAGAATAATGCAGGGAATTGAGCATGGCTTTTGTGCTGCACTGGAAACAATAGAAAAAGTGGAGAAAGTTGAAAATTTGGTGGCTGAACAACAGCACAATGAATGAAGTTCAGTATCTAAAAATGCAAAGCAGTAGATGCTGAAGAAAAAAATATATGCTATTGCACTTAAGTTTTTCAGTTAAACACACAAGTGACAGAAGAATAAATCAAAACAGATTAGCAAAGATGTGTTCAGAGTTCAGCTAAGTAAATAAGGCAGAAAAGTGTTAAGCGACAAGGGTGTTAAGCCACAAGGTTTATGGTGATTTAAGAAATATTATTAGGCAATCATATTAGAACATTATACAGACCATTTATCTAAATGGTCTGATTTCATCCAGAATAGTACCTGCTATAAAATGAACTTGTCTCAAGAAAGATGCTGTAGAGGGGGACAAGAAAAAAAAAAATTGCCACAAGGAAAGAAAAAAATGGAACTCCTACACTTAGAGAATAGGGACATAGAAAAGAATATGGAAAAAAAAATTAAAGATTTAATAAATAATTTCAATATGGGCATTTACTGTTCCAAGATAGCAAATCACTGTCAGATAAAAGGCAAAACATGCTGGTGGTCACCAATTACAGTAATAAGTATCAACTTCAAAATTCATAAAGGAAAATAATTTTTTCACAAACTTTGACGTGTAGAACATGTATTTACACTGTAGTTCTCAAAGCCAAGGATAACCTTGAGTACCAGCACTATCCCAAGTTATAGTCTTTCACGCTAAGACAAACAGGAAAAGAGACAACAAAAGACATAACATACAGGAGAATTTATGCACCTGTAATTCTCTATGATTAGGAGGAGCCTTCAAGGAGAAGGCAGATTATCTCATGTATAGGAGACATGTCTCTGCTTTGCCTTTTCTACAGAAATACCTGATTCTGGCCATTATTGGAGAAAGGCTGCTAAATCTGCCAGTCTATGGACTGGGAATTCTTTCCTTTCCTCATGCTGTGAGCCTGAGACAAAGAAAGAAACTTCAAGAGAAATTCAACATGTGAAGTAGAGGAAGTGAAAAATGTAGGAGAAAATGAACAAGAAACTCAGGTTAAAGAGTAAGGTAAAGAAATAAAAGATATGTTTCTAAGGCAATATCTACAGAATAGACTGCATTGTAATGCAGAAACTACCAAGCCGGCCATTAGAGACCTGGCACACCATGCAGTACTCTACAATGCCTTGGGAGATAGCAGTTCAGGTACTGCAAATAGAGCAGACACAACAAAATGGAGCTTCATCTGAGTCCATAAGCCCTGATTCACAGAAGAGATAGTTAGAAAATACTTTGCCTAATTACAGGAACACCTCTGACTCTGACAGCTCAGGACTCCTGGCACTGTGGTGCAAAGCCTTGGTGAGTCTGTTACTCCTATCACTAAGAGTGAAAAAAGGAAAAGGATAAAACAGTGTCATATTGTTCCTGACCATGATGAGCGATGTCTGCCCCCAGAACAAATGGCAAATTGAACTACTTTCACTCTAATTCAAACCAGCAACTCACTGCACACTAAAGAGAAGGTGTTATCCAGCATAGATCATGGAAGATTATTGTTGATTGTGTTTAATTCTCATCCCAGCTGAGTATATGTGTGACAAACATGAAGCTAAGCCATTTAATCAGGCAATGTTCTCCTGCAAGCATCACTGCTCCAGTAAGTGACAATAGACACAAAATACAGTATTTTCAGGAGGAGAAAACCAGAGAAAATGAGTACCCCATAGAAAAAATGCTCACAGGGATCCTAGAAGATGTAGTTTTCAATACCTTTCCCAAAGGAAAGTTTCTCCTCAAATAAACTATTATTTTTTCTCTTTGTACTTTTTTAACAGGATGGATCTGAACTGCCTGAAGAAGAATCTTGCTAAAAAAGTGTTTGGGAACTCCTCTTTTAACAATTCTCTTTCTGGATTTATGGGCTTTGGATGGGCTTCAAATAATCATTCACTCCTTATATGTGCTTGAGTGAGCAGGATCAGTATTAGAGAGATTTTGTACAAACCCTGTGATAGAATCAGAAGTTCAAACGAAAAGTACCTACAGAGTTACACTGCAGGAGAGCTTGATATGTGGGCCTGAAGTGCTTTAAAAGCAGACAGAGCCCTTGACTTCATGCCCAGTGAAGATGAATTCTTGAGTCTGTTTGTAAAGTAATATTTGGGGAAAAAACATTTCCCACAGAACTGTGACCCTCTTTAAATCTCTTTGTCGAACCAATAGTCCTCGGTGCTTCTTTGGAGTCCCTGGAGTGCACATACAGCTGCCAAGGGTCTGGCTGCTCTGCAGAAAAATTGTATTTGAAATACCTCTTGGTCTTTTCCCAGATAATTAAAATTAAAAAAAGCGAATGGCCTGCCTGCCACTTGCTTTCCTATGTCCACACACCATCCCTGTGTATAACTCCAGTGAAGTTGGCAGGTTTCCAGTGACTGAGACTCTCTGCAGAAAAGTTTCACTGACACTTTTGCAACAACACAACTATTTACTTAAGCCTATACTAAAGGGAGCCATTCCTAGTGCTGAGTTTCAGGTTACTGTGTTTTTCAGTGTATATCTGAACTTCTTCTTTTAAGATATTCAGAAACCATCTAAACACATTCCTGAGTATCATGCTCTAAGGAACACTGAGAGGTTGGACTAAATGAACTCTGGTGGTCCCTTCCAACCTTACCTATTCTCTGATTCTGTGACTGTCAGACGCTCTTAAAGGCACAATGGAATCTTCCTTATTTCTAGGCAGTGACTCCAACTATGGGTGCATGCAATGCACAGAAGAAGCCTTCTCCAGCTTGCTGCAGAGAGTCATCTTCCAAGGAATGCAGCAGTAAAAAGATGTGACCTCAAAGTACATCTCACCAGACGTGAGACTTTTATTGGCTTGCATTTGCTCAACAGCCACAAGCACAAGTAGGAGCAAAGGGCAAAGGGAGGTGTGTGTCCACAGGGACACATAGGCACAAGGACACAGGAACATAAGGACACCGAGATACAGGGACACAGGGGAAACAGGGACAGCGGCGGCCGGCGGGCCGGCCGCTCTCCAGGGTGCTGCAGGCAGCCGTTCCTCACTCTGCCAGAGCGGCTCTGCCCGTTTCAGGGTTTGCCCATTTTCTCCCCATCAGAGACACTTCAGGGTATAAATCCTTGAGATTCAGTCAGGGAGTAACGTCAAGTAAAACTTTCATGCGGTGGACAGATAACTCACTCCATACACCTGCACACAATTTAGAGAGAATTTTATTTAACGATTTGCCTTTTAAGAGCTTTGTGTCACAGCTATAAAATATATCCAGTTATAAAAAAATCCATACCACTGCTTGGCCCCTCGTTAATTTTTTTAACTACTATACCAATAACTTGGACTTATATACTTTCTTCTTGTTTTCTTTTGCCGTACTCTGAAGTATGTCTGACAGCCTTTAACATATGCTATACCTTGATATTCAGTCGCTGGCTTCCCAAATCTGGACAAAGGTGACATTGATTCTCAGCAAATGTATTTTATAGACTGTTCTGCAATTGTTTTGAGATCGGACCATCTATATAATTACTCATTCACCTGGAACACTGCAACATTTGCAAAGAACAATTATTCCTACACAAAAAGTCCCATAAACAAACAAAAAGAAATAAAAAAAACAAACATAAACCAAAACAAACAGACAAACAACCTCAAAATACTGTGACGATCTAGAATTGTAGGGCTTTATTGGCAGGGTAACAACTTGTCTGTTTATATTAAAAGGTTCCCCATCAGCTTTGCTGTGCCTAGTGGCATGCTCTTCTAGATATTGTGTTTATCCTTAGTAAAACAGTAGATATCATTTTCCACTTAGTCACCTAGCTGCTCCACGAGTGAGGGGATCATTTTGGCTCTTAGAATTAGACCCCGAGCCCCATCTAAACCTGCTGCGGATTTTCACTTCATCATGTGGTGTGATTTGAATAATTCCTAGTATGTCAGGCTTTGAGAGTCAAAAGGGGCACAAAAATATGTGCCTATTAACACTTTATTTGCATGGAGTCTGGCTTGCCTTTGCCTCAGTTTGGATTTGTTCCTTTCTTTCTTTCTTCTTACTCTCTCACTGTTGGGATGATTTGCAGTTCCCTTGTCTAATTCTCACCAGCATTTCCCCCTCATCTGCCAGACACCACTCTCTTCCATGCATTAAACAGCTATCGGTTGCAAGGCTGGAGATAAACGAGTGTGGAAGCCCAAGAGAGAGCTAAATGCCCTCAGAGAAGTGTGATGGGGTGGTGGGGAGCACAACCCACAACCGGTGTGCTCTGGGCAGGGGCAGAGAGCTGCAGCCACGGACCCTGCACTAGTCCCTGCTGAGAATGAGGCCTCCAGGTCAGCTGAGGGAGTGCGGCTGCCTCCTCCTCTCACTTCATTCAGTGCCTTGCATTGCTTGCACTAAGGACCTTTTTATAGGTGTCTTCTTCCACGGAGATATTGGGGCTTCTTCCTGCTCTTCCCAGTCCTATTAGCCTAAAATTGATGGCAAAACCTCAGAGGAAAGAGGAGGTCTGAATAAACGTGGTACTTGAACCTGCTTCTTTTTCCTGGGATGAGATGCAAGCCTTCCAGCAGGGACCAGGGAGGGGACCAGACCTCCAAAGGAAAACCAAGCATTTTGGTTAGCAGAGCTGGCTGTCCCCTGGGCTTGCTCTCTCAGTCCACCAAGAAAGCTGTCTGCTGGCTGGAAAGCCAGTCACCTAAGCTAAAGCAAACATACTGGGGGGGACCTGAGCTGGATGCCCATCCACCAGACATCTGCACCCTCCTTGCTTTCCTCCTTCTAGGAAACTTAGGTAAGTGGGAAACAGAAAGCAAGGGGAGCTGGACTATCCTCCTTGTCCATTCTTTATCAATCTGGGGATGGAAAGAGGCTAAAAGGAAGGAAGTCGTCATCTGCCCTAGCTCCAGGTGGACATGAGAACCTCTGGGAGTGAGAAGGAAGTCAGAGTGCCCTTTTCTCATAACCCCTCTAATACCAGGCAACGGGGTGAAACAGGCATGGAGGGGCGCTGAGGACCAGGGAGTAGGAACATAGTGACAACCCGTCCAGAGTACTTTGTCTCCAGCCCTTCGGTAGCCTCCCTCGTCCCTGAGAGGATCTCGAGTTTCTGTAGATCTCTGTGATCTCCAGGTGCAGATGTGAACTAAATCGGAGAGGGACCGCACCCCCATGAATATAAGATAGAAATCTTTTCTATGATAGAAAAGTTTCCCTTGGAAGTGGTCCCCGTGGACAGCCCTCCTCTCTCTTCCACCTAAGCTATAAAACCCTCGGGAGAGGGGATTCGTCCTGCCGGAGCACGCACACGAACAAGGTAGCTCCACGCCAGGGAAGGAGCTGTCTGGGAGACGTGTAGCTAAAAACAGGGATAGAGCCCCCACCAAAATCTCACTAGAGATCACTCGAAATCACTGGATACGGTTTCTTTAGGAAATCTCTTTGCTGAAACTTGCTGTCTTTGCCTGCCCTCCCCAGGAGCGAATCCCGGTCCCTCCGCGGGCGGGGAGATCAGCATGAGCAAACTCACGCTTCTTCATGCGCTTTCCTTTTTTCTGCCAGCGCAGGGCTGAGTGTTTTGTTCTGTGGTTTTACGAAGGATTTATCTCTACAGCTGTTTAGCGCACTGGAAATGACTTGGCTTCCCCGCCCTCCCTTCTCTTGCATGAGGCGGGGGCGTGGGGGAGGAGGGTGGAATGCATTCTAAATGTTTTAAGCTCAGGAGCGGCATTTCTTTCCCTCAGGAGGTGTGTCTAGCACGTAGTGCTCTAAAGAGCCAGTAATAACAGATGTTCTGTCAAAGGGTGCCGCTTACCACAGAGTCACCGGGTGCCATCAAGATGTATCTGCTGAGATTGATCAAGAGCCGAGCTCCGCGGGCTCAGGAAGGCAGCGCTGCTCACATGTTTCCGTGGGGGGAATCTCCGGTCTCCCCGGGCGGGCAGCAGACACAGCACGGTGGAGGTGAGGGTCACACGGCAGGGTTTTCAGCACTGGGCTTTATTTCCGTGGGAGATCGCAGGGGCGATGCTTGCGAGGAAGGGAGATGCTCCCCGGCTTGGGCGAGGTTTGCACGGTGGAGGATGCCCTTCCAAGCGCTCCGAACTGTGCAGCCGTGGAGACCACACGGCGCTGAGCAGCGTGGCATTGGGGAGCCCCCTGCAGCTGAGTATTGCCACGCCGAGCCCAAGCCCTAGCCCGGAGCTACCTCCTGCCTTCATTCCAGCCGTGTTGCTGGACGCGGACCCTGACCCGAGCCCTCTGTCCTTCTTCTGCAGTGGTCTCTCCCAAGGAGGGAAGGAAGGGAGACCCCAAGTCTGCCGTGTACTTCCAGGGTCACTCCGGGGCAAGGCCGCCACCCACTCCTGCTCCCCACTGTGGGAAGGGCTGACTCGTGTTCGCAGTGACTGAACTCTAATTAAATCTCCAGAAATCAACATGCACAATCAAACACTCTCGATGCCACTGGGAGGGAAAAAATAACCATAACAATAATAAGGGGAAGAGGAGGCGGGCGTTGTCACTTTTGAGGCTGCTGATCGTCCTGATTAATGAATGTTAAAGTATGTTAAGTGCCAAGGTCTCAGAGACAGCCCGTGGGAGGCGCAGGGGGCGGCCGAGGCTGAGATAGGTTCCTTCTGGCAAAGGAAGGGACACCCAGACTATGGAGGTGGCTGTCTCCTGCCTCGGCATGGCTTCACCTAAGGCAGAGCAGTCCCACGGAGCTACAGACTGCTCATGGCATGCTTCCAACCTTCCGGCACCAAATATCATTTGAGTTGCTGGTATAGCTGTGTCCTAATCTGCAGTGAAATCTAGGCAAAATTTTCTGTGAGGGCTAAGAAACCAAGGAGCAGAAATCAGTTCCCAGCTGCCTTGATGCTCCTGAAGAGGTACAAGTGATCCAGCCCTTAAAAGTGCTTTCAAATAGAGAGACACAGCCTTGTGTAACACTGAAGCAGAAATACCTCCCAAATTCAGAGCTGTCCACCTCCAAACTAGCTGATAGTAAGGGACCTAAAAGATCATCTAGTTTCAACCCCAATCCCGTGAGCAGGGACACCTTCCACTAGAGCAGGTTGATAAAAGCCCCATCCAGCCTGGCCTTGTACACTTCCAGGCAGTAGTCCTACCCTCAAGGCACATCACTTTCTTTGGGGTAAATCCACCCCTAAGATCCTTCCAGGAGCAACAGCTAAATGTACGTGAGTAGTGTAGACAGCTCTCTGTCTGGTGCAATCTCGGGCCAAAAAATACTTGCTGCAAAGTGAAGGGTGTTTTTGAGTGGAGAGGAGGGGAGTGTTTGGGCTGTGGGTTCTTTGGCTCTTCAAGACAAGAGACAGGGTAAAGGAGGCAGTAGACAAAAGCCAGGGTCAGCTTCATAAAGTGCACCACTCTCTTCTTCACTTACTATTCCCCCGCCCCCCCACTAGCCTTTGAACTACTGATGAGATGGGTTCCACTCTCCTGCTTCCCAGTCCAACAGCCCCTACCCCAAGGGAAAAAGCATCCCTTCACACCACAAATCAATTCTCATCCAGGAGAGAGGCAAACAAAAACAAAGGAAATACAAAGACTTTTTATATAGATTATGTCTGTAGAACTGTCAAGTTCTCTTAAGCAAAGTAAATACTTCTTAGCCTGGTGACTACTAATTAAAGAGGAATACTTTACTCCTTATGAGAATTAACTCTTGTTCTCAAAAAGTGTCTGTTTCCCCTAATTTGTTTATCATTGTGCTAGGGAAGCACCTTTCCATTAATATTTCAACACAATAATCACTTTAAAAAACGAACTGGATTTAGTGTAACAATATTTTTCCCACATTGTGTGGAGACTCCAATAAGTGCAATAATCTAAAAGCAAGATCTCTTTCTCTCTTTCTCCTCTCATACATTGCTTTAGACTTACATCTATCATGGAACTGGGAAAAAAAATCAGAAATAAAAAAGAGAGTATGAGCAGGGAAAGATGGAGAAGAGGTAATTGAAAATAAAAAAAAGCGGTTCTGATGTGCAAATTGTAGATAAAGACTTCTGATGAGAAAGAAGGGAGTGCCTGATGAGGAAGAGGGGAGAGTGTGTTGAGAGATAACAAGAACCAGTAATTTCTATTCAGCAAAGCCACCAAATCAGAGAGCAGTGCTGATCTTATTGGAGGAGAGCCTTCAACAGCAACTAATCCTGTCATATTGAAAGAAAATTGTAAATGTTCTCTGCAGAAATTGCCTGCCCATTGCAGCTAATCGAGCCCACTTCGCGCTCACACACACCCTCGCACACCCCCACAGGCGGGCAGCAAGCGGACCCACAGCCGCAGCACCCCAGCAAGGACATTCGCCCGAGATGCTCACCTAGGCACCCCGTTTCCCTTGTTCGCCACCACTCCAACCAAGGTGGCAGCTTGTCCCCATTTCCTCAGGAGCTCTGGGGGAACTATGAATTATTACCAGCTCACTTGCGAGTCCCGGCTTCACCTGTTTTTAATAACTTCAGTTTTGTCTAAACCTTTAAGCCAGTTTTGATAGCACTATTACTCTAATTTTTTTATTTTTTTTTTTTAAAGCTCAGCTTGGCTGAACTGAAGCAGGGACTCCCAAGGGTCGGAGCTACCGAGGGTGTGCGTGTGTGTGTGTGTATGTATGTGCCTGTGGGTGTGAGAGGGAGCGAGGGAGAGACAAAAACTCCAAAAACCCGGACAATGCCACCTCTGGTTTAAAGCTTCCAAACTGTTATTCTTTTCCCCCACTAACACGGTACCAAGTAATCTGTCTCTCCCCCACCCCAACCCCCCTCCCTCCTCCTGGAAGATATGGAAGAGGAAGATAAAGCGGCTGGCTGCGGGCGCTGACGGCGCGCAGCCCGCATGCCTCTGTCGCCACAGCCGGGGCCGCTCCGCAGCCGCCGCTCCCAGCGAGCCGCTTGCAGCGGGATGGGATGCAACTTCTGCTAATTGGATCACAGGTAGGAAAGCTTTGGTTTTTACTGACGTTGCTTCTCTCTCTTTCTATTTTTTCCTTTTCCTTTCCATCTATTTTTTTTTGTCTTTTTGTTTTCTTTCCTTTTCTTTCACGTCCTCTAACCTCCGCCCCTTCCTCGCCGCACCTAGGATTTCATCTGCTGCTGTCATAGGAAAGCTCCCGCCAAGGAAATAATGTCTAAGAAACGAGCTTTTGCTTCCTGGTAGAAGAACCAGAACAGACCATAGGGAAACTTTTGTTGAATGGGTCCACAGCTCTGCGGGTCACTAGGGAAAGGCAGGGAGAGGAGAGAAAGCAAAGTGATTGCCCCCAGCACAGAGCCCTTCTCTGTCGTGTTACAGTTGCGATATTAATCCCAGATCTGGGTCTAACGTGGTATAGTGGGGAAGGCGAGACGCAGCAGCCTGATTTAGAGAAATCCTCACATTTTTCAAGCGCTGTCCACAGGGGTTTTTTTATTATAAATGCTACATTCCGACACAGGGACATCTCCCGGGCTACCCTTCCCAAATTCCGCTGTGACATGTTTGTTGACGACTCCTGCAAAATGTCACCGGGAGCGGAGCCGTCCACCGGGAGCGGAGCCTGCCCGCGGAGCGCGCTGACTGCCGGGCGGGCAGGCAGCGACGGGGTGGGTGGTATCCCTGCCCTGCCGGGGACCGGGAGGGATGCGAGGTGCAAGGGGAGGAGGCTGCTGCTGTGTCGGTGCGGTCCCTCGCCCCCCCGAATCCCTGCTCTGCTCGGGATCAGCGTCCTTTTCCTTTACCTCAGGTCTCATGCCCTGCCTCGGGGAGGGGGAGCGTGGGCTGGAGGCGCCGCCGGAGGTGGGAAGCAGATGGGGTTTCCCCGGCTCATTTCCGGCCCCGCTTCCCCGGATCGTTGCCCCTGGGGGCCGGTCCACGGACCGGGAAGCAGGATGCTGCGGGAGAGGATGCTCCGGGGCCGGCTCGCCCCTCTGCCCCGCTCCGGCTGAGACCCCGGCAGGGCTGTATCGGTCCCGGCCGTGCCTCCGGGCTCCCTTGCCTTTCGCCCGTGCCAGCGCCACGGGGTGCTTGCGGCCAGAAGGAGCTAGCTGATACTTGGAAAGGGAGCTCAGATCAAGTTGCGGGAGAAAAACTGCTTCCCAGAAACAGCTCTGGGACACCGAGGTCCTGGTGCAGCCCCTGAGTACGGCCATATCGGGCGTTCTGAAGGGGCAAAGTGCTTTCTGCTTCTTCTCGGGCAAAAGTCGATCCTGGCCATCCCTTCAGCTAGGGCTACTCTTCACTTCGCTCCTTCCCAGCCCCCCGTGTCCCATGCCATGCTCGGCGGCTGCCCCGCAGCAGCCCCATCGCCAGGATGATGGGGGAGCAGGCAGGCTGGGTGCTGAAAGGCCAGCTTCGCTCCTCTGCTCTTCCCTTAAGCAAGGCAGCCGGGCCAGAGGGCCCTGATGCGAGGTGCTCCAAGAGGATGGCTGTGCCAGCTGCCAGCTCTGAGGACAAGGCTTGTAACTCATTCCCACTAGTCTGTGGGTGAGCCCTTACCCCTTCTCTGGCTAAAAGATGAGGGATGTTTCCTTCTGCTCCTGTAAGATTGTTTTTCCCTACTATTTACATTTGCTAAAGTTCCTTTTAGGACAAGGAGAGACTGGGGTGTTTTTTTTCCCATCTGAAAAAGGACACTGTGAAGGGGGTAATTCCTGTAGCAAGTCTAGCCAGAATAACATCTGTACCCATTTTAATGTGTCAATGTATTTGCACACGTTGGCTTGTCCCCATCCCTTAAGGAAGATCTTCTCTTTGCAGGGAAAAAGGAAAAAAGAAAAAGGGGGAGCTAACCTCTGCTTGACAGCCTGCTCTTGCAGATTTTTTTGGGAAATACCAAATCTACAAACAAAAAAATAAAAAGACAGACCATCAGGAAGGTTAATACAGGAGATCAGAAGTATGCATGCTGTCTGCTTTCATGGTATTGCATTGCATCACTTTCAATCACAGTCTCTGTCTAAATACACACCAGCCTTGATTGTATGGTTTAGGACACCAGCCGCTCTCGGTGACTCATCCATAAACCTTTCTAAGCTACACAGAGTATGCTCCTTCTCTCCTTTAGGATCTTTTTGAGTATGTTTGGTTGAACTCTGCAGGACCCTTGAACTGCAAAAACAGCCCTGTTTGCTTTTCCATCAGGAGAGTGAGAAGTGTAGTGAGCTCACTGGCTTGATGAGCTGGTGCACCACTGAGCTGCCCTCTCTGCCCCTGTCCACAGCACTCTATGATTCTGCATTGCAGTGTGCTCAGGAATGAGACCCAGGACATGGGGAGGGGGGTCTAGAACATCCCCAAATTGCTTTGGATGGAGGGCAAAATTATAAGAAGGAGAGGTCTTGCTTTTCTCCCATCCAAGTCTAAGATTTTAAGTAGTGTCCTCTACCCAAAAGGTTGTAACACTGCATCTGGGCCGAGATCAGGGAGATCTGGACCAGGTGTGATCAAGAGTGTCCTCAGGAGGCAGAAGGAACAGCCGTCTAGCCATGCTCTGTCATTGCCCAGGATGGAGACCAAGACACAGAAAGGGGGAAACTGAGGCCATCAGCTAAAAATAGTCTATGAACAAAACTATTTTTTTCCTCTGAGTGTTCAGTCCCACTGTCATTTTTGTTGTTGTCTCTGGACTGATTCCCTGCATGTTTCATGGTTCTCAGCTACTCAAAATGCTTGGCTCTTTCAAGACCATTAGGTGTCTCATTGTCTTTTGAATACATCTACTATGAAATCCCCCACTACTATGAAATCCCCCACTGCTGTTAATACAGTCCCAGGAGGTTACTCTGCCCCGCTTCACTTCTATAACCCACTCACCTATTCACCCAGACATTCTCTTCTCCGCTAATATCATGACCTACATGCAAAAGACTTATTTTCTGGTTCTGTTTCCATAGCAATGCAACATAGGGAATGCAGACAAGCCAGTAATAGTAAAACAGATTCCCCTTCTCTGAAATCAAGACCTCTTTGAAAGTTGAGTTCAGTTTAAGTGAAAGTAGGGATCCGCGGAGAGTTGGATTTCCAGCCCGAATCCCAGATCTCTGCGCCCTCTAGTGCCAGAGGCAGGCGAGCAAGAACACCCCCGGGCGCAGGGAGTGTGAGTCATCATAGCAAATTACAGGAGAGGGGGAGAAGCAAGTGGTATAAGCATTTCTCCCAATGTCTGTTTCCAGCCAGCTCTTCCCTCTTCTAAACACCAAGCCAAAAAAAAAAAAAAA